>OY986040.1:62771427-63371427 GCA_963920215.1 Nineta flava
CAAAATTCTTAGAAATAAAGATTTGCAAAATGTTTACTCGTCAAAATCGAAAAGTGTTGTATTGAATGTAAAATTGTATTCTATAGAGAAATAGACTCGTAATTGGGGAATTAAATTCAATTCAATTTGTTTATTTTATTTTATCAAATCGAATAAATTATTATCAACAAATTTTTGTTTTAATTTTCTTTCTTTCTTAAATTAAGTGTGTGTTGTTCCGATTTGATTAAATTTAGTTAACTTTACTAATATTTTGCGTTTTTTTTTCATGTGTCGAGTATGGGAGTCCCCCAACAAGGGGAAGAGGTCGGGTGGTATTTTATGCTGAAAGATCCAAGGCAAATATTATAAACTTGGGAAAATATGCAACCGTTTATGCCATACTGGCTTGCGTCTAGGAAATCGTCAGGGTTACATACACCTGAACAGTCAAATTGCTCTAAAATTACGTATGAGAAACTCCAGAATATCTACGTCAACGTAACGAGTTTCCTGAATATCAATACATCAATTTTTTTTTTTGGAAATAGATCTTAATTAACTATTATCTTGTTAATTTATGTTTATCCTTACTTTTATCTTTACTTGGTTTTAAAGTCCTAAAAAACTTAAATAATAGACTTGGAATTCCTTAACAATGTTTTACTACCTTATACGTTGCCTAGACCAAGAGACAACCTTTTTCAATGCTGCAACTATTTCAACTTAAGTAGTCTCTTGTGATTGTGTGCCACACATTTAGAGTATAGTAACTAAAAGTAGTGTATGTAAATAAAAACTTTATCCTTTTACTTTATTTACTTACATATAACGTGAAATACATTCTATAATTTTATTATTAGGCAACGTAAACTTTTTAATTTATATGACAATGTTTTAAACAAAGACAAAATGATTTTAACACAATAAAACAATAATAAGTCTTTGTCTTTTATGCATGAATATTATTTATCATAACATCTTTTTACTGAAATCATTACCCCTTTGGTTGTCTACAGTATACAAAGAAGTTATTCGTACTTACTTGTTGCTTAACTAAACAAGCAAAAGAGTCTTAATTACAAAGGTAGTAGGTATGAAGTGTATATCGCCTCTTTCCTTGCCTGACTGTGTGTATACTTTATATTCATATACAAATAATATTCATCTTACAAAATATTATTATTTATATTATAGATATAACTTTCTTTTAGAATAATAAAGAAGGAGCATCATATATATGATTTATTAAGTTACGTATTTTATTTCTTTGTTTAATAATACATAGTAATTTTCAAAAAGTTATAAACATTGTGGTTATTGTATTTGATATACAAGGATATGTATTGTAACCTCTTTAAACTATGATGACATTATTGAGTATATCGAACAGCATTTAGAATATTCTTTTGACAATAAAAATAATGTTTCCTGTAAAATTGAAAAGAGCTATTAAATACTCAATTTAGAGATTTCAATAAAAATGATAGTAAATTAAAATAATTAATTACATACGATTGCATTTGAGTAACTCAATTTAGAAAATTAAATATACTGAAAGAGGAGAAGCCAGCAAACAGAAGTGTCGTTAATACAGAAAACAATGTTCGAAAACTGATTTTTGTGGTAAAATTTTTTTGCTGCGATTATACCGGTAAAAAAATTTCTCCTCATTATTCCATACCCTGTGATTAGTTCAGTTTCTGTGAAGTTCATTTCGCAATACCAAGATCAGTTTTTGTATGATAAATACGTTTTTCGACTTAAAAGTAGCCATCCTCAGTATAAATTAGCTAGTCGTAATTCCGTCTTTGAAAATTAGAAAACAAACGAAAAATAAAAATAAATAGACAAAATAAAAAATAAAAAATAAATAAAACAGAAATAAAATAAAATAAATTTTATTAAAATTATTCTTGCTAAAATAACTCTTATATTGTCTCGGGATATGTTACTTGTTGCTAATTTGGGTTAACAGTTTCACGGTCATGTTTTAGATAAGTTTTACTGATTTTTATCACTCATATGATTTTAATCTTTTGTGATTTTTTTATAATTTTTAGATAAGTTTTTACCGATTTTGGTAGGTATTTTACTACTGTTTTTATGATGGTTTAGATAAGTTTTACTGATTTTTGTCTTAACTTCATATGATTTTAATTGTTTTTGTATTAGTTGGTTGCATAGCCATATTTTGAATTTTTTAAGGAATTATTCGATATAAGTATGACATAATCATAGGTATAAATACCCTGTAATTTGAAAAAATTCCATATTTTCTTATTATTATCGGAACAATTGTTAAAATCGGTTTTTAATTAATTTAAAACCTTAAAACAGTTTAGTGGAAAGTGACCAATATAAATTTTGTTCTTCAAATTTCTCAAAACCAACATGGCTGATTGCGGTTGCTCGTTTTTGAAATGCTCTGGAGAATTTTAACAAGATATTTTAAAGAAAATTTTTTGTAATTACAAAAAGTTAAAATATTTAAATATACAAAAATATATAATATAAATTTGCAAAAACATAAATGTAAGAAAGCGCCGAGTTTTCGGGTAAATCCTTAATGTAATAGTTGCTTCTTAAAAAATGATGATATGGGAAAAAGGACCGAGCTATTTACAAAGTAAGTAGCTCTAGACTTCATATTATTGTTGCTCCTTAAAAAGTGATGATATCCCATTAAAGAGCCGAGCTATTTACAAAGTAATTAAATGTAAGAAAAAATTTGATTGAAATTTATTTCGCAAGTTTTCCCTTAGTATGTTTTTAACATTTTATAACATGGCAAGTTCTTTCTTCTTTTGTTTCAAATATTTTAAAACTTGCCGCGTTATAAAATTTTAAAAACATACTATGGGAAAACTTTCGAAATAAATTTCAACCAAATTTTTTCTGACATTTAATCAATTTACCCGTCATTAGTTTTCTTGGTTAATAATTTACCGTGCTACTTACTTTGTAAATAGCTCGGCTATTCATTACTATTCATATTCATATTCATCAATGGGATATCATCACTTTTTAAGTAGCAACTATAATATGAAGTGTAGAGCTACTAACTTTGTAAATAGCTCGGTCCTTTCTCCCATGTCACCACTTTGTTAAGATGTAACTATTACATTAAGGATTTCCCCGAAAACTCGGCCCTTTCTTACATTTATGTTTTTGATCGGATATGACTACTTTTTGTAAGGCTTAGATATACAAAGCCAAAGGCTTCCCACAAAATGCTACGCGATTTGTTATGCTATGCGTTACTGTACGCTTCGCGATACTTAAATCTTTTTTTATTTAAGTAGGATTACATATATAAGGGAGGCCGCTTCGCGTTATATAACGTCAACTCGCTCTGCTCGCTAAAAACCGCATCTTTCTAGCATGTCTAGAAAAATATTTTTTGTTGTTTTCCTATTTTTGAGGATGTTGTTTTGGGAAAATTAAAATTTTCCGACCTTTTCATCCTTATAAAATGTCTGGAAGAGGCTAGTTAGTTTTTGGTTTTTCCCATTTTTGGGTAAGTTTCGTTGGGAAAATTTAATTTTCTGATATTTCTTGTAGGTTTAAGGTATTTAAAGTCGAATGCAAAAGATAAGATAATTTTTGTTGTTTTCCCACTTTTGGAGATGTTGTTTTGAGAAACTTAAAATTTTCGTATTTTCTTATAGATTTCAAAGTAATTTGCATCGAATGCAAAACACCGCATCCTTTCAGCATGTCTAAAAGTGGGTTAGATTTTTTTTAACAAATGCGTTTATATATTAACACCAGCCAAAATTTCCTTGAAAAAAATACAAAATTTATCAAAAAAGGCCCTAAAGTTATGAAACTTAAGATTTAGGTTCTCTGGGAAATAAGTGGGGGTTCATAGGAAATTTTTTTTGCTTGTTTTTTCGATAAAACACAACGTTTCGGAGTTATTTAACTTTTTATGTAAAATTTCTGGTAAATTCGGCACGACCTAAAACTCACATAGCTTAAAAATTTTGTTATTCAGATATGGTATATAAGTTCTATGGACTATGTTAACTTAAAATTAGTGATTTTGAGTTTGTTTTTTCGATATCTCTATTGGTTTACGAAATATTTCAATTTTTAACTTCAAGCAAAAATTTCATTTTTTCACGAATAATGCTTTTAAAAATGTTTTTTTTTTTAAACACATTATTGAAATAAATGTAGTCCTATTGATTCAATCTCTGTAATGGATGAAAATCTTTATTTGAATTGTTATTCAACCGAAAACGCATTCGATTCGCTTAAACTACTATTAAGTAAGGAAGAAATACAGCAGGATCCAAAGAAAATGAGTATGGAAAAAGAAAAAATCAATCCTTTTTTTCTCAAAAAGATAGGAAAATATAGAAAAGGAAAATGAACCAATAAAGAATTATAGAGGCGTTAACCGGCGGAAGGCAATGGCAAACCACCGCTGTACAATGCCCAGAGAACCCACGACAATGACAAATGATAAGGATATGAACATAATTAAAAGGAAATATAAAAATAATATCACAATAGGAACTTGGAATGTGCGCACCCTACATGATATAGGAAAACTCGACAATGTTATAATGGAAATAGAACGTATGAAATTAAATATACTTGGAATATGGGAAACAAGATGGACAGGTAATGGAAAAATTAAAAAAGAAAACTACACTTTTTTATACTCAGGCGGGGAAACTCATGACAAAGGAGTGGGAATACTAATATGCAATAAATTGGCTACAAGGATAGTTGGGCAATGGTTTTTCAATGAAAGAATGATTCTAGTAAAAATAAAACACTATTCAACGAACATAAATATAATTCAGGCATATGCGCCTACAGCAGAAAAACCAGAAGAAAAAATAGAATAATTCTACGAACAGTTAGAGAAATTAATGAAAAACTGCAAAAAACATGAAATAAATATTCTAATGACAGATATGAACGCAAAAGTTGGTAACAATAAACAAGAATTGGATACAAGTGTCGGTAATTTTGGACTTGGGGTAAGAAATGAAAGGGGAGAAAGATGAGTTAATTGGTGTAAAATTAACAATGTGGTAATTTGCAATACCTGGATCGAACAACCAGCAAGGCGCTTATGGACATGGAAATCTCCAAATGGCTATACAAAAAATCAAATAGACTACATAGGAATTAACCACCGATTTCGGAACAATTTCCAATCGGTAAAAACTTATACAGGAGCGGACTATAATAGTGATCACATTCCTGTTGTAGCACATTTGAAAATTGGACTCAAAAAAACCAAGGATGTTAAAAAAATGAGAAACAAAGTAAATTGGGCGAATTTCAAATGTAATGAAGTTGAATATAGAAAAATGGTGGCTGAAAAATACGAAAAGATAAAAGCAGAAGAAATAGACCATAAATGGAAAAAAAGTAAGAGAAATAATAATAAATACTATGCAAGAACTAAATACTCCCGATGTAAAATATGAAAAGAAAAAAGCCTGGATTACCGATGAAATTCTTAAGTTGATGGAAAAGAGAAGAAGAGCAAAAACACAGCCCACACGGGTATAAAAACATACATAAGGAAATAAAACGTAAATGTCACAGTGCTGAAGAAAAATGGCTTATCGACGAGTGTGCTGAAATAGAATCAATGTGGCATCGAGAACCGTTCTACGTGGCCAAGAAAATAAACGAACTAACTTTTAGAAGAATAGCACCCCCAAGTAATGCCATTTTAGACAAAAATAATAAAATTATCCTAGACGATAGTGAAATTTTAACAAGATGGAGTGATTATATTACTGAATTATATAGTGATACCCTTAGAGAACCAAAATCCGAAATATCAATATTAGAGGGGCCTGAAATAACAAAGTCTGAAATCCAACACGCAGTAAAACGCAGTAAAACACACTGCCTTGGACGATAAACAGTTTGGCTCTAGAGAAGGAAAAGGAACAAGAAATGCAATATTTACTTTTCGAAACATCATACAGCGATATCCTGCAGTGAATAAGGAAATGTATTTGTGTTTTATAGACTACAGTAAAGCGTTTGATATTGTCAACCATGTAGCTCTGATTGAACGGCTAACTAAACTATGATCGACAGCAAGGACATAAAATTTATTTCCAATTTATATTGGGATCAAAAAGCCAGAGTAAAATATAAAAATAATAAGTCAGAACTTTTTTGCATACAGAAAGGTACACGGCAAGGCTACGTTATGTCTCCCGGTATGTTTAACCTGTATAGCCAGACAATCTTCGATACTATAAAGGACATGCGGGGAATCAATATTGGTGGAATGAATATCAATAATATAAGATATGCTGACGATGCAGTGCTCATGAGTTATCGTTTTTAGACGCAATTTTAGATCAAAATGCCCAAACCGAAAGGAAAATTGTCATACCACGAAATTTATATCGGGAAATGGAAATTTTTTGCATTTTTGTTTTGATAACTAACATTACATAAGAGATATTGCTGCTCTATGATTGGTCCATTTTTCTATATATATACTTAATATTGAGCAACACATCACGTTTGAGACTTGTGCACGATTTTTTAAAACTTTGCTTTGCTTAACTTAAAAGTTAAGTGTTTAAATTAAACCCACTTCCAAAAATGCTAGAAGGATCCGGTTTTTTGCATTCGACGCGAAATTTCTTAAACCTAAAATAAGAAACTGCAGGAAAATTTAATTTTCCCAACGGAACATACCAAAAAATGGGAAAAACTAAAAATTAAATTTAAGTGTTAAAATTTAAGCCACTTACATTTTGAAGACATTGCATTCGACGCGGAATACCTCCCAACCTAAATATCCGAAAAAATTGGAAAAAGCAATAATTTATGCTTATAATGATTTATACATAGTAGTTTGCTCAGAGATAGGCAATCGATTTTGAAAATCGCATTTGTCGTTTATGTTGATTGAACAATTCAAATAAAAATTTCCATCCATTATTTAGTTTGTCTCAATAAGGGGACATTTATTGAAATATTATAACCTTTTATTTAGATTCACCTGTCCCGGTGTCTGTAATGGCATCTTGCAAGTTAAATTTGACCCACTTCCTCTTATCCTACGGAGTTGAATTTTTACATATTGGTTCAGTTCTAATAACAATGCATTTTTATGTTAAGCATCGGAAAGAGAAAGAGGAGGTTATAGAGAAGGGGAAACACAAAATTTGGTATGTCTATCTTAATATTGACAAAATCGAAAAACACATAATGTTGTAGTAAATTAGTTTTACTGTAATTAAGTTTCTTATAATTTTATTTTTTTCTAGTATGTATAGAGATATTGACGGTCGGCCGCCGCAAAATGGCGATTTATAATTTCCACATAAAACCCTATGATATGGGTATCAAATTGGCATGGATATCAAAAAACTCTTGATGAGCGAAACAGAGTTCAAACAGTTGAAAAAAATTTGGTTGAAATTTATTTGGTTGAAGTTTTTTCTTCATACAAAAACATACTAAGGGAAAACTTACGAAATAAATTTCAACCAAATTTTTTCTTACATTTAATCAATTTACCCTTCATTAATATTCTTGGTAAATAGCTCGATCCTTTATGGTATATCACCACTTTTTAAGGAGCAAATATTATTGTTATTCTTCTTACATTTATTTGATATACCCATTTGGGTCTTTCAATATAATACACAAAACAAAAAATCATCTGCAGCTATGCAACACAATATTTAAAAAAACCGAAAAAAATTGAAACAAAAATAAAATGACATAAAAATTAATACATATCATATTTAAAGTATAACATCCCCGAGAATATAAATTGTCTATAATTTGTCTCTTTTTTTTGGCATCATAATCTTTAAAAACTTTGCCATCACTAATTGATCCTCTTTTACAGAGAAATCTATCTTTTCCAACTCCATATTGTTTTTTTAAATTCTTGTCCTTAGTTCTTCTAATCCTTCTGTTCTTCTGAGATCAGATGTACTTCTGTCTCTAGATTTTGTACACAAATTAAACATGTCTTGTTCCCATACATGTCTTTTTGTTTGTGTACTTCCAATTACGTAATCTAAACGCTGTAAACTCTCTTCACCACTCCAACTCCAGATTATGTGTATATCTTGCACCTTTGTCATAGTGTGCTAGGCTTTCGTAGTTGGATAATGAAGATTTTTTATCAATATCTTGCATTATATTTAAAAGTCCTCACACTTTTATTTTTTCACAAACAACATACTCCCTATCTAAGACTACCTGCCAAATTTCATCCCCAATATTTAACTCTCGAAGTATTTGTTTCACTTCACTTCTCCAACTAACTATGCTTTTTTCTTTAGTACACACCAATTGAAAAATTTTATTTTTATTGGATAGTAATTTATTGTAATGCTTGATGACATTTCTATATACATTACAATGAATTGGCATTTGTACTAGTTCCAAGAGAACTCCACAATTTGCGGTAGCATTACTAATCCCTAGTACCTGTTTACAAAATTTCTTTTTCACTTGAGAGATTATATTAAAATTTGTATCGGCTCCCCATATTTGACTACCTTATAGCAGAATTGGCTCTATTAAAACATTAAACATTCTCATTATAAAGTCCGCAGGTATCCACTGATTTTAAGCAGTTGAAGCAGACTCCCAAGTAATTAAAGCTATTAACATTTTCTATCTCCGTTCCATCATATTTCCACACATCTCGCAAACCAAGCTTAACTCCATTTAAATATTACAATTTTGGTTTTAGATTTATTCAGTACCAGCATATTGTTCCGGCAATATACTTGCAGCTGGTTGATTGCTCCCTGTCACCCAATCCCTGTTTGTGATATTAGTAGTGAGCAACTATAATATAAAGTATCTCCCTGAAAACTCGGCCCTTTTTTACATTTATGTGTTTGATATATATATATACATAGTTTTAAATTATATTAAAATGTTATCTGGAAATTTTATGAATACAAATTATACTCCAGGAAGGAAATTCTGAATTACAAAGAATTTGTTTAAAGCCAGTTTAACGATATTTTACTGTAAAAATATATAAAATATTTAAAAGAAAAAGAGATGACATGTGTATATTAATTTAAACGTTCTATCATTTGCATATTTCACTTGTTCATTGCTTCTTATATTCGCCTTTTATATCTACTTCTTCATATTTAATTACTAAATAATGCCAACAATATGAAATATTGATGACATCAAAGAAGTGTGTGTACTTACAGGGTGACTGACACACTCTGGTTTAGTATATGTAATTTATAATAAGATTATAAGATCGCAAGTAATAAAGTTTACTCCTATAGGTAATACTTCTTCTAAAAATTATTTATAACAAATATACCAGAAAAATTTACAAATATAAGTATTTTTCAGAAAAATATTATATCTCACCTTAAGTATGTACGAGCACTGAAGCTTCAAAAAGATTAAGGCTTGAATTTTTGTTTACATTAGTTGAAGTGCATATTAATCAATTATAAAAGTTTCAGGGGGGGATAACGTGGTCTTGAAATAATTACTTAATGTTAAAGTTCGAGTTTTAATGCATTGTTCTTATGGAGAAACCTATATTTTTACACATACTTTGACATATTTTGATAATTTTCACTGGGAATAAAATAAGACGAATAAAAAAAAACTACGTAATATTAAATAGAAATATTAATAAAGAGATCGATCCAATAAAATTCCGGTATGATGGGCCTAAAAAGAAGATATTTAAGAAAATAATTGAGATTTCGAGTAAATTTTATTTCTGTCGGCGGTAGCTTAATTACTCGAAATCTCAGTTTTTTTTCTTAAATATATTTTTTGTTGGGCCCGGTATGACGGCCCTAATTTAAATATAAATTTTACTTACGACAAAAAATAATATACATTATTGTGGAATTTTATGAATGTACTATACAAGATTTTGAAGGATTTTATAAATGGACTATACATCAGCGCTCGTCTTTAACTTTAACTTTATAATATGTAATATTAAAACGGTTTCGTTTACCACAGACACGCATAGACGATCAGGTTCAGCGCATACATAAATCATATACTACGTATTTAATATAAAGTTTTGAATTTTATTTGGAACAATTATTTATACAAAGCAAAGTTTTTTTTTATAATTACATGCTTCGTAGGGGTACTGTGATTGTAATGGTCTAGAAGTAAAAATTTTTTTTTTGCAACGTTCTTTGATGAGTTTTAATCATTTGAACCATTAGCCAAAATCACAAATAACATTTATAATTTTAGTTTTATTCTATGCAGCAAGACCTATATAATTAAAAAAAAAACCATTATCAATTTTTTTATATCGTATAAAAAATATTTCCTATCTACACTTTAGACAAAAATTTAAGAGCAAAAGGTTTTCTATTCAAAATTACAAAACCTTTGGATGAACCTGCACCAATGATATTACAACCATCAGCATGTCTATTCCTTCATCCGAGGCTGGTAATTAAGTTAATGAAATAATTGCTGATATCATTAGAATCTGATATCAGACAGAAGACCAATATGGATATTACCTAAATAATGAAACTATTGCACGAAAACATTTTTTCAATAAGCAAATCTCCGAATAAAACAATCCTAATGCTTTGTTTTGAACACTCGGTATACAATATGCATGCACTAAGGATTTATATTCTTCATCCCTTGGCGCTATGTACCTCTACCAAATATTTGTTTAAGATTATCTTATGTCTTTTTCATTATTTATTCTGTATATCTAAATTATGATTACACAAACGGTGTATGTTATTCGTTCTATTATGCTTTAAATATATACACCCCATCAAAATATTATTACTGTAACAATTCTAATAATAAAAATTATATAACATGTAATGCTCGACTTTTTAATCAAAAATAAATAAATTTTCATTTTTCATCAATTTTTGTATTATAATATTCAAATAATGAATATTTATTTTATGGCAGGGGAGTCAGGTCTGTGTTTGTTGTAACAGGATTAAGCAGTAAATTTAATTGATTATTATTAATACATTGGAATGCACTATTTCAATGTACTACTAACTAGACTAGTAAAGATGTGCCTTTTTTTCAAAAAACACTTCGCCTTCTCAGAACACTATGACCAAGATGTCTTCGATTCGTAATTGCATCTAGAAAGTTTTAAAAAAAGTCCCGCGTAAAAAAATTGAAAAAGATATAAACAATTTAGTAAAAAATAACGGGGATTCGTTTTGTTGCAAATATCTCAAAATTTCATCATTTCGGAAATCGTAAAAAATATTCTTAAAGTGCATGAAATTTCTTAAAAAAATGTTTTTACTCACGAAACTGTACCACTTATATTTATAATTTTAATTGAGAGATGAAAATAGGTATTGAAAACTCATTAAATATAAATATTAAGGAAAGACAATATTCAGGTTCTTAGTGGATAATAAAACAAACAATAATCCGTTGGGAAAAAATCTTACCTCAATTTTTCCATTATCTATGCTTTTGTTAATTAATAATTTCTTCCAATCTGGATAATCCCGATAACCCCGAGACTTTTATTTTAAAAATTATCGGGGTTATCCAGATTGGAAAACTTTTTTTATTAACAAAAGAATAGTTAATAGAAAAATTGGGGTAAAACTTTTTTTCCGACAGATTATTGATTGTTTAAGTATCCACTAAGTACCTGAATTTTGTCTATCCTAATATTCATATTTAATGAGTTGAAAAAATTTGTTTGTCTTGTCTGAACCAAGATGAGCCGAATCACTCATTTTCAATACCTATTTTTATCTCTCAATTAGAATTATAAATATTAGTGGTACAGTTCCGTGCGTTGAAACAGTTTTTAGGAAATTTTCTGCTCTTTAAGAATCTTTTTTTCGATTTCCGAAATATACAATAGTTAATCAGATATTTTCATATACTTTTGCTATTTTTTTACGCGAGACTTCATCTTTTTCAAAAACTTTCTAGATGCAATTACGAATTGAATGATATTTTGGTCATAATTTTGAGAAGGCGAACTGGAATTCGATAAAAGACACATCTTTACTAATCTATAATTACTAAGAATCCAGAATTCATCCCCAAAAATTTTACCATACTTCAATAAAGGAACAATTTAACAAAATCATCTAAAAATTCCTAAAAGTTAATACGAAAATTAAATTAAAATTGAAATTGTAATTCAAAAATATTATTTTCAAATTCATTTGAATTCTTGGAATTGTATACTTTTTAATGTAGGTATAATCGGAAATATAGATTTTGTATAGGTACCTAATTAGGAACCAAAGTAAGTTATAAAACTATGTTTTAAAAATAAGGTCCTTGTTTTTTAAGCCGATCATTAAAAGTAATAATTCACTAGGTACCTATATCAAATTTATTTCCTTAGATGTCAAATAAAAACGCGCAAAATGTAGTAATTCGTGTAAAAAATAAAACTACATAATGTTATTATAAGGAAAACGTTATTATTATAAATAAATCATAATTTTTCCATGTTATATAAATTCTAGTTCAAACTAATAATAAAGTATTCACTGTAAATAAAAAAAAGTGATGATAACCTATTAAAAGATGACATTTGTACAAAAAGCATGTCGAAAAACATTTAAAATAATAATCATTTTACTAATTATAATGATTATTGCTATTGTGACATTTATAATATTTATATAAATATATTATGCATGTTCAGATATAGCGACAATAATTACCAACCAATTAAATTACCAACTTTTGACCTATTCGATAAATTTTATTATACATTTTTTTAATAAGAAAACAAATTATATTAATCATGTGATGAATGAGATAAATGAAGTAAAAAATGTCAACAGCCATATTTTAAAATAATATTATATTTATAGATTTTATGAGTTTGACCAATTTTTGTGTTTTTTTATCAATAATTAAATATCAAAAAAATGTTCCGTAAAAATTCAGTTACTAAGCTAATTTACTTCCTACTAATTAACTTTTAGCCGAATTTCATCGCTACAATTTAGATTCTTCTCTCCATCCCAAAAAATTCCTATGAGTTAGTTTAAAAGGTATTAAAATAATATTTTATAACGTATTACAAAACTTAAAATTACAAATTCAAAATACAAAAGTTTTAATATTATTACAATAAACAACTTTGTAGTTTGGTTTTCATTAACTATTTCTGAAATAAAAGTTGGAGATGGAGGTTTCATCTTTCAGAAGCTGAATCGATGAAGACATTTCTATGTCGTTCAACATATAGGGACTTGACAAATGTTTAGTCCTAGTTTTTCCTGACAGTATTCAAATTCATTTTGACTGCATTAACTGCCTCATCAAATATTCTGATTTCTTTGGCATTTAAGTATTTCATGTATCGTTCAATAATACTTTCTTCTAAAAAATTCCAAAAAATGTATTATACACGATCCTATATTTCAGATGAATTTTTTTCATATATTCGTAAATATTTTTAGTTCTAGACTATATATTCAGTTTTATACACAAAAAAGGGATTTTATCGTTATAAATTTTCGAGTCTGTATCTAGAAATCAAACTATTATTCAAGCCACGTATATAAACTTTTTTCGTTATTTGTCTAGAGAATCCATCTTCTTATAAAATGCTTGATCACTCCATACATACACGCATGCAATCGGGATTTCATGTGCATCGGAGGGAAGTTTATCGGTAATAGAAACCACAAGACTATCTCATAAGATAGGAAGTTAATGATTTTACGTGTCAAAACATTAAATACCACAATTTTATCAATGCGTTACTTTTTGTCTCTTATTTACAGAAATATCCGCGATTTTAATTATCTATTTTATTATAGTAATGATAATATTAAATCATGATATAGTATATTTTGCATAATCCACTTTACATTCAAAAAAAATTCGTTACGCTGGAGCTGCTTCATCTTCCTTTGATTATATATATACTCTCTAGCGGTCACGATTTAAGTCTGATCAAAATGAAATGTCGTATCTGATGCAATTTTGGTATTTGCAAGGCCTATCATATTAATAAATGGCATAGGTAAAGGAGAAAGGGGGCATAAAGAACGAAAAAATCACAAAATATCTCTCTTAATTTTAGAACAATCGAAAAATGTATAAAAAGTAAAGTTGTAAAAGTTGTAAAAGTCAAATACCAAATTTAATTCCAATCGGAATAAAACTGTAAAACTGTGACCGCTAGATAGTCCACAGATATAAATGAATATGTATATATATATATATATATATATATATATATATATATATATATATTTATATAAAGTATATATATATATATATATATATACTCAAACTTATCAAACGAAGTTCCCTTCAATCGATAATAACAATATTTTGTTAAAAAAAAACAATAATAATGTTTAATTTGTTCAAAACACTATATACACTATCATATATATATATATATATATATATATATATATATATATATATATATATATATATATATATATATATTTATAAATTGAAAAAAAAAGATTTAGAATATAATTTTACTTACGACTTTCATTTGCTTTTTTGGCTATCTGTAAATTTCTTTGATAGTGTATGAAATTTTGCGAGTTTTTGTTGTTTTATAACATTATTTTTGTTTTTTTTTGACAAAATATTGTTATTATCGATTGCAGGGAACTTCATTTGATAAGTTTGAGTGATAATGCCGGATCTCAGCGTTCCTCAGGTGTCTAAGGCTGTAACTTTAATTGAAAATGGTTACACTTACAATGAAGTGGCACAAAGATTACGAGTGTTCAAGTCTGTGATTTCACGCAATGTTAAACGATACCAGCAGACTGGAGAGTATACAAGACGTAAAGGACAAGGTCGAAAAAGAGTAACAACAGTGAAGGGCGGCAGATTTACTGTAAGCAGTGTCTTCAGAAACCGCACTTCGAATTCTTCCGAGGTACGAAAAAAGCTAAAAGTTTTTTTTTTTTTGTGAAGTCTAATTTATTTTTGTTCAAAAATGTAAATTTAATCAATAGATTCTATTATAAATTTTAATAGCTTAAATAAATCTGTTTTCATATTAATTTGCCCCTTCTAGTAAAATATCGTTAAACTCGCTCTAAACAAATTCTTTGTAATTCAGAATTTCCTTCCTGGAGTATAATTTGTATTCATAAAATTTCCAGATAACATTTTAATATATATATATATATATATATATATATATATATATATATATATATATATATATATATATATATATATATATATATATATATATATATATATACACATTTAACGTTTCTTGGTATAAAAACCACAAATCATATTTTAACTATACTAAGTATAATAATCAGTACTGATAAAGTATTCAGTATACACAGGATATTTAAAAATTAAAACTCAGTTAATAATATTTTAAAGCTCTTTTTGTTACTAAGTCCTTGAAAAATCGTGAGTAGATACTTTCACAACATTTTGTGCTACTTCAGTCAGTTTTTTCTGAAGTATAATAGTACAGACTCTTTAGAATGAAATTTAAGTAATCTTTAAAAAAGTGTTAACGTCAATCGAACGTTGTGAGATCTTATGAGGAGTTGACCCCCGACTACGAAAGCCTTTGTGACAACCGCCAATGGTCTATTTTTTACGTGGTTTTATATTTTTGTTTTCTTGAGCTCCCCAACCGTGCAGTTCATTAAAAAATAGTTCGGAGCAACTTCGCAGGAAAAAGAAAATTATCTTATGTCTTGTTTTTCATAGCGTCAAAAGTTTTGGCAGAAATAGCCTTATGTTTATTTGTAGCTCTCAAATCTGCTCTTTTTTTTAGTGTCCTACATTATTTCAGTCTAAACTGTGTGAAAATTTTATTCCATAAAAAATTGCTCTGGACAACTTTTTCAACAAACTAAACGGTTAGGGAGGTCAAGAAAACTAAAAATATTTACAAAATGGGGTTGGCGGTTGGCCCAAAGTGGTTTTCGCACTTTATTGTTTTATATTTAACTTGACTGCGTATAACTTTGGAACGGTCTTAAAATGGAAAAATTACGTTAGTTCGTACAAACATACAACATATTTCCCTTTTATATGTAGAGAAATAGAAATGTAGAGTAGGTATTTTGAACGTATATTTTAAATATTTTGGAAAGCTAAATTTTGTAGAGCACAGTTTGAGCTTTTTTTTACTTTAAATAAGTGATGACGCAAACAGTTTAAAAGTTGCAATTTTTAAAAACTTCTATTAAGATGCATATTGTGTTTGTCCCTATCTCAAAACTATTGTACTAATTGAGACAAATCTCCAATTAAATTGAGATTTTAACCCTCACAAAGTCATATTTTGATCGACTAACGCGACCTGAATAGAAGAACTTGAAACTATAGAAGTTAATAGAAGAACATTTATTTGTGGCAATGAAATTTTTCGATTACTCCATGTTTTGTCGATTAGGATATTATATTGTAACTGATTTTTAGATTGACGGTTCGGATCAGCTATTGGATTGTGATTTGTGAAAAATCATTCCATTTCTTCCTCTTTGTACTGTTATATTTTTTTGGAAATTTCACATCCAAATATCTCAAATAACCTCTATAGTGAGTATCGCACTCAAAGCAGTTTTATTTTCAACCAATTTTTATGTAATTCGATTCAAAATACCCTCTTGCTTTAGTCTAGTAAAATCATAATTAAATTCTCAATCAGCATAAGCTGGCTAGTCATTCCACAGATATCCGCATTTGGAATTCTAACACATATTTATATTTAATGGAATGAATTGTCGTTCTTTTTAATGCCGATATGTTGTGTATGTATGATGACACAATAGGAGTCAGACGACTAAAAGCCGCCGGAGATGATTTCCATTTACACTACTCTATATAACTGCGTAGTCATCTGTCATTATCATTAGAGTATATCTCTTCTTGTTTTGCTGCTTCTTGATTCTTCTTGAATATTATTATTATTTTTTTTATTATTATGGTATAAAATCTATCTGCCTGTGTATATAATTCATCGGCTGCTAGTGATATTTAATATCACTTAATACTTTTTCATCATCTTTTTATTAAGTTGATAGAAAGATAGTTTTTTGTCAATGTTAATAATAATAGTTACAACTCATCTATGTAAATTATGTATTCATTGAAAGAGCTTTAAGGCCGGTAATAAATAAGTAATAATTAATGAATATTTAGGGAACGTGATTTCAATGTAGGTACTTACACATAAATAGCGTCTACCCTAAAGTAACAAATGTTCTGTTAAAAATTTGAGATGATATGTTTTTAGTAACTTCTAGTTTGTGTCTTCGGGGCCTATAACCACCTCTCTCTTTTCAGTCAAAATTAAAATCATTTATCGCATATCATAATCAAAATGTGTATAATGGTTTCATTGCCATAAGTTTACGGTTGCGAATTCAAACTGAGGATTCTTTTACATATACACCGAGTATTGTGGTACTAGTTGCAAGTGTAACTGTCTCAATTCGACGACAATAAAAACTAGTTTAAAATTTATCGTGGGATTTTCCTTCATTAATAATTTTGTTTAATATAAGTTTTAAACAGAAATACGTATCAAATAATCGAAACTGATTTCGAATCCCCTTCAAGCATCATAATTTTAAACGTAAAATTCATGTTTCGTACTGCATATAAAATAGGTATTCTTATTGGATTTGGGACTTTCAGCTACTGCATTATGACTGTTCAGTATTTAATTTAGTGAACGTCTGTTAATTCTAAAATTTAGTAAAAATCTGTTAAAAACATCTAACGTACGTACACAAATTAATAAAAAATTCATTTTTAGTAGTAAAAATAAATATTTTTAATTAATATTGTAATATCAATAAAATTGTCGCCATACTAATTTTGATGAACTTTTGACAGCCTTAGTTTGTTCTTCATAATCTGTTGATTATTATTAATGCTTTAATCACATTATATTATTTTAGTAAATTTCAGCTGCCACATTGAAAACATTTTTTTTTAAATAAATATTTATTGAAATTCTACTAAAATAGTTTATTGTAGTAAATTGTGAATTAGATTGTTATTATAACATGTGCCAATGACCTTTGGTTTAATTTGTAGTTTTGTGTGGTACAGTTGTATATATATATATATATATATATATATATATATATATATATATATATATATATATATATATATATATATATATATATATATATATATATAATTTCCAATTCCCACCATCGGTACAAAAACAGTAGCTGCATTTCCTTTGGAAATTCGCTAAAATCAAGTTTATTATTCCCAATTGAATGACTCCAATAGTTAAGTAAAGTAATTAAATTGGAAATAATAAAGTAAGTATTTTTTTTAAAAATATGTAACACTTTCAAACAACTGTACCACACAAAACTACAAATTAAACCAAAGGTCATTGGCACATGTTATAATAACAATCTAATTCACAATTTACTACAATAAACTATTTTAGTAGAATTTCAATAAATATTTATTTAAAAAAAAATGTTTTCAATGTGGCAGCTGAAATTTACTAAAATAATATAATGTGATTAAAGCATTAATAATAATCAACAGATTATGAAGAACAAACTAAGGCTGTCAAAAGTTCATCAAAATTAGTATGGCGACAATTTTATTGATATTACAATATTAATTAAAAATATTTATTTTTACTACTAAAAATGAATTTTTTATTAATTTGTGTACGTACGTTAGATGTTTTTAACAGATTTTTACTAAATTTTAGAATTAACAGACGTTCACTAAATTAAATACTGAACAGTCATAATGCAGTAGCTGAAAGTCC
Organism: Nineta flava; assembly: GCA_963920215.1. Classification (NCBI taxonomy): domain Eukaryota; kingdom Metazoa; phylum Arthropoda; class Insecta; order Neuroptera; family Chrysopidae; genus Nineta; species Nineta flava. Next base: position 62,790,146 of record OY986040.1, read on the forward strand.
CAAATCCAATAAGAATACCTATTTTATATGCAGTACGAAACATGAATTTTACGTTTAAAATTATGATGCTTGAAGGGGATTCGAAATCAGTTTCGATTATTTGATACGTATTTCTGTTTAAAACTTATATTAAACAAAATTATTAATGAAGGAAAATCCCACGATAAATTTTAAACTAGTTTTTATTGTCGTCGAATTGAGACAGTTACACTTGCAACTAGTACCACAATACTCGGTGTATATGTAAAAGAATCCTCAGTTTGAATTCGCAACCGTAAACTTATGGCAATGAAACCATTATACACATTTTGATTATGATATGCGATAAATGATTTTAATTTTGACTGAAAAGAGAGAGGTGGTTATAGGCCCCGAAGACACAAACTAGAAGTTACTAAAAACATATCATCTCAAATTTTTAACAGAACATTTGTTACTTTAGGGTAGACGCTATTTATGTGTAAGTACCTACATTGAAATCACGTTCCCTAAATATTCATTAATTATTACTTATTTATTACCGGCCTTAAAGCTCTTTCAATGAATACATAATTTACATAGATGAGTTGTAACTATTATTATTAACATTGACAAAAAACTATCTTTCTATCAACTTAATAAAAAGATGATGAAAAAGTATTAAGTGATATTAAATATCACTAGCAGCCGATGAATTATATACACAGGCAGATAGATTTTATACCATAATAATAAAAAAAATAATAATAATATTCAAGAAGAATCAAGAAGCAGCAAAACAAGAAGAGATATACTCTAATGATAATGACAGATGACTACGCAGTTATATAGAGTAGTGTAAATGGAAATCATCTCCGGCGGCTTTTAGTCGTCTGACTCCTATTGTGTCATCATACATACACAACATATCGGCATTAAAAAGAACGACAATTCATTCCATTAAATATAAATATGTGTTAGAATTCCAAATGCGGATATCTGTGGAATGACTAGCCAGCTTATGCTGATTGAGAATTTAATTATGATTTTACTAGACTAAAGCAAGAGGGTATTTTGAATCGAATTACATAAAAATTGGTTGAAAATAAAACTGCTTTGAGTGCGATACTCACTATAGAGGTTATTTGAGATATTTGGATGTGAAATTTCCAAAAAAATATAACAGTACAAAGAGGAAGAAATGGAATGATTTTTCACAAATCACAATCCAATAGCTGATCCGAACCGTCAATCTAAAAATCAGTTACAATATAATATCCTAATCGACAAAACATGGAGTAATCGAAAAATTTCATTGCCACAAATAAATGTTCTTCTATTAACTTCTATAGTTTCAAGTTCTTCTATTCAGGTCGCGTTAGTCGATCAAAATATGACTTTGTGAGGGTTAAAATCTCAATTTAATTGGAGATTTGTCTCAATTAGTACAATAGTTTTGAGATAGGGACAAACACAATATGCATCTTAATAGAAGTTTTTAAAAATTGCAACTTTTAAACTGTTTGCGTCATCACTTATTTAAAGTAAAAAAAAGCTCAAACTGTGCTCTACAAAATTTAGCTTTCCAAAATATTTAAAATATACGTTCAAAATACCTACTCTACATTTCTATTTCTCTACATATAAAAGGGAAATATGTTGTATGTTTGTACGAACTAACGTAATTTTTCCATTTTAAGACCGTTCCAAAGTTATACGCAGTCAAGTTAAATATAAAACAATAAAGTGCGAAAACCACTTTGGGCCAACCGCCAACCCCATTTTGTAAATATTTTTAGTTTTCTTGACCTCCCTAACCGTTTAGTTTGTTGAAAAAGTTGTCCAGAGCAATTTTTTATGGAATAAAATTTTCACACAGTTTAGACTGAAATAATGTAGGACACTAAAAAAAAGAGCAGATTTGAGAGCTACAAATAAACATAAGGCTATTTCTGCCAAAACTTTTGACGCTATGAAAAACAAGACATAAGATAATTTTCTTTTTCCTGCGAAGTTGCTCCGAACTATTTTTTAATGAACTGCACGGTTGGGGAGCTCAAGAAAACAAAAATATAAAACCACGTAAAAAATAGACCATTGGCGGTTGTCACAAAGGCTTTCGTAGTCGGGGGTCAACTCCTCATAAGATCTCACAACGTTCGATTGACGTTAACACTTTTTTAAAGATTACTTAAATTTCATTCTAAAGAGTCTGTACTATTATACTTCAGAAAAAACTGACTGAAGTAGCACAAAATGTTGTGAAAGTATCTACTCACGATTTTTCAAGGACTTAGTAACAAAAAGAGCTTTAAAATATTATTAACTGAGTTTTAATTTTTAAATATCCTGTGTATACTGAATACTTTATCAGTACTGATTATTATACTTAGTATAGTTAAAATATGATTTGTGGTTTTTATACCAAGAAACGTTAAATGTGTGTATAATTAACACGCATGTTTTTTATTTATATTAATTGATGATATTTAAATTGTAGAAAAATGCATATAAATCTTTCTCCTATCTCTTACGGTTTTAGATAGATATTTTTCTCTGGGCTGGTTAAAAACGTAGATGTTATTTTTATCTACTCATTTACTCATCTCTAATAAGGCCTTGGACTTTAAACATAAAATTCTTAAGATTAAAAATATTCTCCCTAAGGGTCCTATTCGGGAGTCTACTGGACTCGATTTTAAATTATAATAACTTTTTAGCTCTAAAAGCTGCTCAAGAAATTACAACTCGTCATATGTTTTGTTTTTGAGTAACCGTATTGAAAGGCAGGCAGGTGAGATATATATATATATATATAAGGTTATTCAGACATTCCTTTTCATAAAGATTATCTGCCTTAGTATTTTTCAAACATAGGGCAATAGAGCTGTCAAAAATAACACAATTTTCCTGAATATTTTTATTCCTGTTGGAGGTACACATGAAAAGTATACATATTATAAAATAACCACAAAGGATATCCTTTCGCTGTAACATCATTTAATTAAGTATAAACTTTTTTTGTCGCCTAAATCTATTGATGTAAAAAATCACTGAAAGTGTGAGTGTAGAAATTAACAGCTGTTGCCTCGCCTATTCGTGAATGCTAGACATTATACGAATTGACGTATTTAATTTGGCCCCCAATTTCAATATAATGATGGCTTGATTGCTGCTACTCACTAAAATTCTTAATTGCTCTTCACAAAACATTTTTAGAAAGAAATGAATACCTCCTCTATGCCTCGTTCATAAATATACATTAAATTTTTATATAACAAGTTGTCGTCATTTTTTGAAAAATCATCATTTTATCGTTGTCTATAAATGAATTTATTTATTTATTCATATTGAGAGTATATATGTATAAGAATATACAAGAGTGTGCCATAAATAATGTTTCGAACAAACGTTTGGTTATTTGCCGATATAACCAAGTAAAGGAATACCAAAAAAATTTAAATGTTTGGGATAAGCGATTTTATAGCCGTGTTATGTAGAGTTTTAATTGTAAATTTAAGATTCGAAGAGCTCATTACGTGCACATATTCATTGAACAATATTTTGATTTGAAGCAACCTACAAAAGAAGCAGCTAACTTGGTTAGCTCGATTTAGTTTAGTCTTCGCGTTAGAAATAATGATAATTTTAATCAGCACATTTACTCTACGTGCAAAAATTGTAATACCAAAAATGTATAAGAACAGAATATAAAGTAAAATCAGAGAATCAACATGTCTCCAGTTGTTCGCTACCATAGGCTGAATAATAAATAATAATAATAATTAAAATTATTGATTAAATCATTCTAACAAAATTTATTTTTTAATTAATAACTTTAGCAGTATCTGGGGTTTAAACATTTTGAATTTAGCACTTAAAAAGTATATAATGCGCAGGCGCAAACAAGTTCGTAAAGTTAAGAATCGTTTAAGTAGCCGATGTTGGGAGCTTAAACTTAAGAACTACTTTGCCAGAAAGAAGTAACCGGTTGTGCTTGAAATTCCTTGTTTGAATTGAAAAATTCCTTGTTTGAAAAATGCAAAGTAAAAAGTAATAAAGGTTGAAAAATAATGATGTGGGTGGCCTCTGTTATAGACCGTCGTGTCTCAAAAACAGAGGTTAAACCCCATTATTACATTACTTTGCCAGTTTAAGAATTATTTAAAACTAAGCCTTACTTAAATGATTCGGTGAGAACGGACATAACTCATGAAGTTAACACATATATTAGTCTTTACCACAAGGTTAAAGATATTAAATTATTTGCAAAACTTTATAATTGTGAGTGGGGAGGCCATATTTCGGGCAAGTAAGCCGATCTAGGCTTTTTTTACCGAAATAAAAAATGTAATGTGTAAATCAAAATATAAATGAAAATATTAATAAGAAAGGTTCATTGTGCGTAATCATACTATGATTTTAAAAATAGTTATCGTTAGTTTTTAGTAATAATTTCCATGCCATTTAAAAGTGCATATAAATTTTGCTATGCAATTCCTGGTTGGAATCGAAAAGCCACATATGTACATACTGCGCCAAAAGTCGCTCTATCACTTCAAAATTTTATAATTAATTTGTGCCTTATTTATTCGGCTTTTGGATAAATTTTTCGAATAAAAGTTATTACTATATAATGAACAACTTTTATTCAAAATATTTTTTCTAAAATCGCATAAAAAAGGCACAAAACTATTATAAAATTTGAAAATAATAGCGTGACTTTTGACGCCAAATACACATGACTTTATCTCTCTAGACTATAAATAATCTTTAGTATATACAGAGACAGATTGTTTAGATTATGCATATAACAGATAAAAAAGTTAAATTGTGATGAATATTGAGAGATGATGGAATTAATTAAAAAATATTAATTGTGTGTTCGATCTTTGTTTTTGTTTAATTCAAAAAGGTGTATAATCATTTAAAAATAGAATCAATATTTAAATCAATATTGAATTAAAATACAATAACTTCAACAGAAACCAATTTTTATTCAATTTATTTACTTTTTTTAAAAATTCGTTTGTACTAACAATATACTCCTAGTTTGTGCTAAATTCAATCATGTAGATGAAACATGAAATTGATGCAACATTGGTGTGAACTCGTTTTGTTGCCTAATCATGGCCGTAATATCGAATTCATCTGGTGTTTTTAGGCAAATGCATAATCAACTGGATCTGAATTCACAACATAACCCTTCATTAACAATCTTGTTTACTTTTAAATTCATATCATTAATGAACATTGTTATATAATTTTTAAACATGGTAGATTGTGGTTTTTGTCGATTTCATGTCACCTAAATATTTTAAAATATTTGAAATTAACGACACAATTTTACGAATTTTTTTAGTTTTTTTTTTCGCCGAATGTATAAAAAACTTAAAGTTTAAATTAAAACTTAAATGTGTCCAACAGTATCCAACAAGTCTCAACGAACATTGTTGGATGCTTTTTAGGCCGGTTTTAAAAAATACCGCCATTGGTATTAACTAGGTGGCGTTTTTGGAAATATGATAATTACTTGACATGAAATAAAGCGCAACAAATTAAAAAAATTGCCCAACAATGATCAACAAACGACCAACTTACTGGTTAGATGAGTTTGGAAGAGACCGCTCAAATAGCTCCGAGCACGGAGGTTGTTTCTATTTCAATACACATGTTTCTATTCAAAATAGAACTGGATATTTAATGAATTTAATCATACAAGTTTGGTGAAATTGGAAATGTAAGCTTTGCTATGGACCATGTACTAAATATTTTTCTGTATAGTAGTAGTATACTGGTATTATTAAAATTTGGGCTAGTAAAAAATGTGCAATGTAAATATTAGGAATCATATGTGCGTTTAATTATATTAAAAGACGAGCTGAAACAGCTGGCGTTCTATGAAATTTATGTCAAATAATTATTTTTTCTAAATTTTGACATTTCAAAACGTCAAATTTTTTACATTTTTAATTAATTGACAATTCGGGCAAACACACAATTCGGGCAAAATATGTTTCCCTTGTATATACACTGCAAAAAAAATGGCGCACTTTGAAAAATTCATTTAAATTAATTTAATTTTTGAAGATATGGGGGTTAAATTGTAAGATAACCTTTTAAATTTCGGGGAAGAAAATTAATTTAAAAGAAAAGGCAAATTTTTATAAATTTTAGAATTTTAAAAAGCATTTTATTTCGAGATTTTTGGAAGGAATTAAAACTTTAACAGTGAATATTTCCTGTTTTTGCTCTAAGGACTGCCTCATGCCGTCTAAGAACACTTTTAATTAAGTAAGCTACGGCATCTTGATTGATTACCTCCTACTCTGGCACTAAAGCCATTGTGAGCTCATGTGAGCGACCATAGAATTCTATAGAATTTCAATCTATGCAAGGTGGTGGCCATCTCAAAATCAGAATTTCGCTAGTTTTTTTTAATGTACATCCTTTGGCATAGTTTTTCTACTGCCTTTGAGACTACCCAAACACTCATTATGGATCCAAGTCTTGCTATTAGATAAAAAACTGTTAGAAGAAGACTTGCTGAAATGTACTTTCAACCCAGAATGCCAGCCGTAGCACCTGGGTTTACTGTAAATCGTCGAAGAACCACTTCGAAGAACCACTTCCATCAATGAGCCACCTCCGAATTACACTCTTTCAATAATCCTGCATTCAGACTAACCTTTATATGGCCTTCAGTAGACTCTTGCATGTTTATCAGATGCTGTGCACACACATCAAGACTCACTCATCTGTAAAGAGGAAGTTCTTTAAAAAGATCGAAATTTAGGTTTTATGATAGCCAAACGTATTTCAGAGTAAAATCCAATAAAAAATCTCTGGGAGGGATGAACTAGTCCGACGTATAAGAAGAAGAATAACTGTCCTGATAGCTCACAGGAGCTCATAATAACTTTAGTGCCAGAATAGAACGTAATCATCCAAGATATCGTAGCGAACTTATTTAAAAGTTTTAAAAGTCAATCAGGCTTAATGTAGCATCAGAGCAAGAGGAAAGCCTCTCGAAATGAAATTATTTTTTAAAATTATAAAATTTATTAAAAAAATCTTATTAAAATTTTTTTTCCCGATAATTATGAGTTTTTTTTTTTACAATTTAAGCCCTATATCAACAAAAACATATACTACAAATTTATAAAAATGAAGTTGATATGCAAAACAATTCCAAAGAAAATAATTTAAATGAATTTTTTAAAGTGCGCCACGTTTCTTGCTGTGCAGTGTATACAGAGATCTAGACGGCTTAGCTACCAATCAAATATTAAGGAGATTTCAATTACTTAATTACATAGTATTAGATAGTTTTAGACTTAATGGGATAGTATTTTATACTTGAATAGCAATTTGAAATCCTCTTCGGGAAAAGCTCCTCTTCGTTTTTCTTCTCCGAATCTACTTTATTGGGGATCTGTTACATCTTCTAATTCAATTTGTCAAATTCCCACAAAACCATAAAATATTGCTAATATATCCAAAAGTTCGAAAAAATTGTATTTCGAACCACAAAGGAACTTGTTTATTTAATATTTGTTAATTTATTTATTATATTGTATACAATAATTTGAAATATATTGTGTTGTGACGGTTTTGGGCAGGTTGATTTTGTAATTCTACCTTGACCTAATTACAAGTGTATCTTATAATTAATTATAGAGAGCGTCACCTTGTGAACTTCCATTATGATTACTGGAGAAGAAAACTTCATTTATTTATAAAATTGGCCTTGCGATAGTAATTTCGAAAAAAATTATTTCGCCCTTACAGCCTGGGACACCCTGGGACACACAGACGAGAATTTAATTATTACGAATTTAAATATATATATATATATATATATATATATATATATATATATGGGACACACAGACGAGAATTTAATTATTACGAATTTAAATATATATATATATATATATATATTTAAATTCGTAATAATTAAATTCTCGTCTGTGTGTCCCAGGGTGTCCCAGGCTGTAAGGGCGAAATAATTTTTTTCGAAATTACTATCGCAAGGCCAATTTTATAAATAAATGAAGTTTTCTTCGCCAGTAATCATAATGGAAGTTGACAAGGTGACGCTCTCTATAATTAATTATAAGATACACTTGTAATTAGGTCAAGGTAGAATTACAAAATCAACCTGCCCAAAACCGTCACAACACAATATATATTATATATTATATAATATATATATTTTAAATATATATATATATTTTAAAAATAAAGAAAATATAAAGAAATATAGAAAAAACTGTAATTCGCAAGTGCGCTCTAATTCATTTGGCTTACAATAAAACCCTCAAGTGGGATAAAGGTCCAAAATTTGATTCGGAAATGATTACATTGACATCTCTGAAAAACAAAGTAATAATTAAATTCTCGTCTGTGGAAGCAGAGCTGAGCTCGTCCACATTACAGACGAAACTAAATTTTTATGGAAATTTAATCCTTATCCACTGCTATATATAATGTTCAGTAATGGTGTTTTTATTCTTATATGACTTCTTCGTTGGACATGTTAAAAGTTCGTTTAGTGTTTTTATTCTATTTTATTATTTTTACTTATATAATGTGTTATACGGACGGTATTTATTAATTATATTTCTTAAATAATTTTTGTAGTCTTCAATTTAGTTTCGAGTAAATGGGATAAGCTTTATCAATACGTGATCATTTTCCTAAAACTGTAAAATATACACGGATAATTAAGATTTTAATTTTCTATCTTCAATAGTCAATCGGTATCAGATCGATGAATATTTGGGTCACAGAAATGATAATTAAGCAAGTAGTAAGAACAATTTGATAACTTTAATTCTTATACATTTTTTGGTTTTTACAATATTAAGAGAGATATATCGAGTTTTGTGTTTTCCCGTCCCTCTAAAGGCAGTAGTCTCTCGTTCTGTCTTTTTACTTGCCTGATTTTTCCAATTAACGAACTTGGACTTTAAAGCACCTAAAGCACCTCACACACCCAATTTCCTACATTGAAATTTAAAATCATCTATCATTTTGGGAGCCAAATTGAGTGTTGAAAACACGAAATAATTCATTCGCAACACTGTTGAATAATTTGGTGGAGTACAGAAGATCATGCTCAGGAGAAAAAATTATCAGAACGATTCTTCCACTAGAATATAACATCTACCGTCTGATATGCGCCGCTTTTGAATTATTGCAACATGTTTCGTTTTACGTCCAATGGATTCAGCACAGTAAGGAATATCTATCTCAAGGGAATAGTGACAACTAAGCACTTTAATATAATGACTGTGGTACTGTAATCACCATACAGAGCACTAATATATTCTAGTACTGTTGTTTGATACTTCTGTGGTTTTGATGAAGTTAATATCATTTTTGATTACTTAAAAGTAGAAATTTTAATGATTATATGAAGTATTTTTATGAAGATAGATGAAAATTTGATAACTTTACGTATATTGTGTTCGTCTCGTTAATTAAATTAAAGGAAAATATTAGCGTATCAAAATGCCGAAATTGAAGCATACCTGCCTTATTGATCTTATATAAATACATAGACGAAACTGCTATAAAAAACATACAATCTAACAGAAAAAGTAATTCAATTTTTGATACGTGATAGTTAAATACTTGTTTTTCTAGTTAACATTTTTTGTAAATTTAGTATGATGGGTTCTTAGATTTCATCTTAACATTGATTTTAGTATTTCATAATCTTAAACAAATTAATACAAATAGTTAGATTCTTATATTAAAATGCTTTTTATTTACACTGACGATCGAAAGGGTCCTATTATCAATAATAATTCTCATGAAAATGCCAAAGACTGGTCAACAAAAAATATATTTTAATAAAACCTGTGAACCATAATAATCAATATAAACGCAGAATGAAAAAATTCAAAAAACAAAATAGATCATAATCGTATTGGAAACCATTTTTTTTAACCCGATGATAAGAATGATATAATAATAATACTTATATTGAAAACTAACGCCTTTTGTATTTATGTATATGATGATTTACGAAAAATTGTAATAAACGAGTTGTTATGGAACGCAGATATTCAAATTCGTTGTACAATATACCAAGTAACTTCTATTTATTCAGGCAGGCGTTCCAAGTGGGTTGCATGTGTAAAAGAACCTTATCAAAAAAAAGTAAATCTCATTCGTAGTCAATTTGAGTCTAGTTACACGGAAGAATTCCACTGTAATTAAATAAATAGAATTTTCTTATAGTTAATTTATTATTCTGTTAACAACCTTTACACCATGAAGACGCGTTTTTCAACGACAACTGCACTTGAATATCTTAAAATCACTTCCAAAAAAAGAAATTAAAAAAAGATCTCTAGATCTGAAATTTTTTTCAAATTGCTTACAAATTTCAAAACAGTAATTTTATTTTTATACGCATGGATATATCAACCGATACTTTATTTTTGTTCGCTAATAAAGCATTTAAAAGATACATCTATGATAGCAAGTTAGTTATAATATTGATGAGAAAAAGGACGCAGAACCGGATAAAAAGAATAATAATAATCAGGCAACACAAAGGTTGATCCCTTTACTTTTTTTATAAAAACGCCCCCTACAGTGTCTCAAAAATTAATATATTGAACTGGCGGACCTAATTTTAATTGGATGATATTCTTTATCTTTAAATAATAGTAATAAAAGTAACGAAACCACCCCGTGTGTCGTTCTAGTGGTCCTTAGTTCTACTTCCCGTCGAGTCAATCGTCGCATATTGTTTCTTTTTGAGAGATAGAAGAAAAGTTGTTTTAATAATTACCATTATAATGCGATAGAAATTTTTTATTTTCAGAGGATAAATTATGCATAAAATGACGATTATTTCTTTATATTTAAGTTATAAAAATTAATCATTATTTTTAAAACATTTAATAATGGAATTTTTAATGTAAGGAATGCACTCTGTTTAAAGGGTTGAAAGAAATGCAATGTATTTTAATATATATTTTTTGACAGTGAAGTAAAGAAAAATCTCTAGCCAAATAGATTTAATTATGGCGTATTACCAGCCCGTAGCAACAATATAGTATTGATTATCAGTTGACGTTGGTAACAACAGTTCATCAATTAAAACAACAATCTATGCACGTAATTGTGTCAAGCAGAGAGTCAGTATATTAATAATGTCATGCGATCGACTGAAAATAAAAAAAATTTGTAGAACTGTTCTTTAAATATGATCTTTAAATATACTTTTTTATGTTTTACAGTAAGTTGCAAGTCACTTTATTGAATTTCTACTTTTAATTAAAAGTGGATGGATTATGTTTTCAGTCTCTATACTACCAGTGCCGTCCTATAAATACCCAAATTTTGTTTCAACGTTTATGCGACTTTCTTCAAAAAAGTGAAAATGAATTCGTGAAACATGAATGAAAATAATTAACTTAATCGTAACTAGGCCCACCGAGAAGACGTACCTAGAATTACAATTCTAAAGATTGAAGTTTACTACTTACAAATGAAATGTATACCTGGGGTACATATATATATATATATGTATATATATTCAATATATATATATATATATATATATGTATATATATATATATATATATATATATATGTATATACATATATATATATATATATATATATATATATATATATATATATATATATATATATATATATATATATATATATATAGTTTAGAGTCTAACATCGCTCTTGAGAATTTCGTTTCCCTTGCAATCTGTAATTTTTCACCGAAAAGGATGGGTGGCTTTATTTTATCCACCTTCCTTTTCCGTGTGAATGGAATAAGTGTGGTCTTACCAGGTTTTATTTTTTATCCCTGGTTAATACACCATTCCTGTGTGAATCTTAAAGGGTTTTGTATTAGCTCTGAGATTGTGCTTTCACAGGATCCTTAGATTGCTAGATCCTTAGATTGTATCCTTCCTGGATTAGTTTCTTCAGTAAGCTGTTAAACGTCAGGCTTCATAGGATTGGCGATGAGACACCACCCTGTGGAAATACTTTGGTGGTGGCTCCCACATTGATAGACTCTTCAAGAAGGGAATTTTTTATTCTTCTACCTTTCAGCTAGAGTTTATCCACCTGCAAAAGATGTCTTCCACTCCTTTCTGACTTGCAGAACCATGGAATTGTAAGAGTATTGCCAATGCTCCCTCAATATCAAGAAACACGCACAAGGTAGTTTGTTTCCTTACAAATCCCTCTTCCATCCTGTATATTTGATTGTGTAGGGCTGTTTCACAGGATTTTTCCATCTAATATGCGTGCTAGTTGGCTTGAAGCCCCTTGAGTTTAATGAAATCCTTCTAGTAATTACATTGTCTTTAGTAGAAACGATAAGCGACTAATACTATTGGATACTGTTGGGAAATAACCTGCAGCTAGGCTTAACGTGAATATATGATCGAGTAGAGTTAAGATGCTCTGCTCCTTTTTGTAAAAGCACTGGGTATACCCCGCCTGGTCCCGGTACTGTAAAGGGGTCAAATTAGTGTATTGCCCATTCGATTTCTGAGCGGTTAATGGTAATAGCCGCTCTTCTCCAGTCCTCGCCTGTCAGTGGGAGTCCTTGGTTAAACTGCTTTTGAGAAGAATTTTCCCTGTCCATTGCCATCGAATCTGAAAAATTCGTCCGGATCAGCGTCTCGAGTGTATTATTCCCAGAGCTTGTGTACTCTCCATCGGGCTTACGTAGTGAGCCAATGATGTCAGCGGGTTTCTTCGCTAGGAAACGATGAAGTCTTGCTCCATCAGATATGTTCTAAACATCTTGACAGAGTTTACTCCATGAGTTTATTTTGGCTTTTTTCAGAGACCTTTTGTATTCAGTAAGGGCTTCATAGTAATTCTCCCAGTTCCCTATTCTTTATGCTCTGTTAAACAGTTAGCAAACTTTTTGCCTTTGATTCTTCTTTGCCTTAGGTTTTTATATCACCAGCAAGTTGACTTGCTGGTGAAAGAGTTAATTATTGCATGTTGAAGCTCAGTTTCAGAAAGCCCAATGTCCAATACAGTTTTAAGTTTTTTCGGGATTGTGACTGCTTTGAATTTTAGTGTCGAATTATATTAATCCTAATTTGATCCCGTCGGTTCCGATAGTGTATATTACATTGGTTCGTGATTGCCTCCATATTGTCATAGATTTACCTGTGATCCGATGCAAATGGTTCAACGGAATCTAGCCAGTTCATGATTTTTCCTCTGATTTCATAGGTACTCAGTGTTATATCAAAAACTTCCCGCCGAACTCTGTTATTAAAAGTAGGCTTGTTGCCTTGATTAACTATATCGAAGTTATTATCTATGATATAATCAAAGAGGTACTAAACTCTTGCATTTGTGTTAGTACTCCCCAAGCAGTGTAACGAGAGTTTGCATCGCATCCCATGATATGTAGGTGATTTTTTGCCTCACAATACTGGATTAGGTCTTTCATATCTGTTGCTGGTGGTGGAGTAGGTGCATCATAGGGTAGGTAGACCGAAGCGATGATTACCACTCCAGTTTCGGTTCCAATGTTGTATTTTTCTTTACCGATGTATGGTCTCTCTGACAAAAGTCTAACAGCAGCAAGGCATTGATGCCCTTTCTTGCATAAATGCAAGTTCTGGGTTTCTTATGGAGTTTTATTGTAAATAATTTGTCCTCCAGCATTTCCTAGTCCAAGAATCTTACAGTTCAGAGCCCAAGAATCCTGGACTAGGGCTATGGAAATAATGCCAGCACATTTTGACAGAAGCCAGCGGAGGCTGCCTTTCTGTGCTGGAGGTTTATGTGAAGCATCTGAACAGCTGACATTTTTGCCCTCTGATGCTCAGATGGTTTAGTGGTCTAACGTTGACTTGACCAAACCCGAGGTATAATTGAAACCCTCGTTCTAGAATCAATCTTAGATCCACTGTACTTACTTCCAACACAATGGTGTGTCCCATATCGTCCTTCCTGCTGTTGATAATTTTCCACTCCTTATTGTGCAGGTTTGTATTCGTCGCTCTTAGAGTTTTGATTATTTTGTCCGGTTCAACAGAGTTATAGATCTGGGAAGTATACAGCAGAACTTTTCATTAGGGTTTTTACATCCCCGACGATAAGTTCCGCTCCGTCCCATGGTTTGATGTTTGGACCGTTCTCCATATGCCAGTTTACATCTGTTGCACCAGTCAAGTAGCCGAGCGGTCTAAGGCGTCATGTCTGCGCAGTATGCAGTACTTGGAAACTGGGAGGTTATGGGTTCGAATCCCGACATCGGCAGTTTGTCAATTATAAAAAAAAGGGGCGGTTGATTGACTAAACTGTCGGCGTATGGACAAGAACGAAGTAACCGGCTATACTTGAGAAGGTTTTCTGCAGTTTCCTTCACGAACTCCAGATGAATATCGGCATAGTTCCTATCATGTCGGCTGCAGCCGCATATCCTACCGATTTCTAGTCTACTCACAAATTCTTTCTACTCCACTCACATTCTCACATCCTAAGGTACCACAATGGACCTCATGGTCGAAGTGTAGCCCGTCCAGGGCAGCCTTTACAATCTACCTCTACCTCTTATATCTGTTGTGCCTATGCACTGCACAACGAGGGCTCTCTGTCCAGGTAGCAACCCCGATCCTGTGGGCCTTCAACGAGCTCTTGGCTAGTGACGGCTAGCAACATCGAGAGTTTCACCTTTTCGGATTGTTTCTGAGTCATTTTGCCCTCAGAATATCCCCGCAGTGCAATGCACATCTTTGTTGTTTAGGTGGTTTCAGCAAACGTATTTATAACCCTTGCCTGTTCCCCCCTCTACGAAGTTTTTTCGAGATCGGTTTTTTACAGAACTTGGAGTCCCGTCTTCAGATTTTGACCTCTATTCCTGTGGGTTTTCCAAGGGTTGATTCCCTGAATTGGCCCCCACAAGTGTCACTGTTTTAGAAACCAGGACTGTAAGGTTTTTTGTCCGTATTTTTGTCCGTTTTTTGTCCGGAAGAGTTGGTTTCCTCTCAGCCCAGGCTTTCTCTACTGCTGCTTGTCTCCGGCCTGCATCCTAGAAAGTTTTCTTTTCCGCTTTCAGGAAATCTGGAAATTTATTGTCCACATTTTCTGCTGGGCTGGATACACTTGCAGTTTTTTGTGTTTCAAGGACGTTAGCTTGTGCAGCCTCGCCTGATATACTTTTGAGGGGATTTGAGCCCCAGAGTTCTTTTTTTTTACTGTTATTATCAACCATTTTAGGTCCCATGAGTAAATCGGGCCGTGTACTACACCATCGGCCCCTTGATAGGGAAGACATTTATACAGTGGAGTTCGGCAGTTGCTCCAAGTGGACTGTTTATGAAAGCATTTAACCCTGCTGCCCTTCCTTTCGGCTGGTTCTCTGGGCACAATGCCTCGCAGGGTTTTGCATGGTTTCTTGGTTTCGACAGTAATATAGTTACCGCCGGCCAAGCATAGCTCTTCATCGATGCAATCAAGTCTCTCCACCAACGACAAGGTCCTACCTTGGTGCCTAGGAGAGGTATATATATATATATATATATATATATATATATATATATATATATATATATATATATATATATATAATATACATATGTGTGTGGTGTGTGTGTGTGTGTGTGTATACAGGTTGCACAAAAAGTTTGGACACGGTATAATAAATCGTATAAGGTGGTTCTAACCAAAAATGTTCCAATGGTAACCCTAGTAATTATTCCCGAGGAATGGAATGCGATAATCAGAATTTGGGTCCGACAAGGGCGATGCAAGGTCAAACTTTGAAATTTTAAATAGAAACCCATATTTTTTATTGTATATTCGTATTCTACGGAAAAAAATTAGCATCTTTTGTAGGAAAACTTTTTCTTCCAATTGCTTTGTTCTCTTGCTAGAGGGCGTTTATTTCGGAGAAATTTCGGATAAATTCTACGGATAAATGAAAAATAATAAAATTTATTGAATAGCGATTTTCGGTTTATAATAAACTTCATTTAATACTTCGATTTTGTAAGATAAAATAAAATAAAATTTGTGTTATAAAACAATTTATTCAAGTCAAGTTTACGTTTGAATCATCCCTTTATCTATTGAAAAGGTTTTTTTTGGGGTCAAGTTTACCGATTTTTCTCAAACCATTAATATCCGCTGTTATTGAAAACATTTATAAAAGCTCATGAATTTTTGCATAACTTTAATTAATTATGTCTCTTAAACAATGTGGTAAAAAAATCTGATTTTTTTCTATATGTGCATTTAATTATAACTTTTTGAATATAGAAAAATATGGGGTCAAGTTTCAGTGATGTGACTACCAAACAACCTTAATACAATTCCTTAGAAAAACGAAAAAGTTGGACAATGAGTAGGATAAATTTTAGTTGTGATATTTATAAATGTACCACACCTTACAAACACAAAAGTTAAAACACTATAATAGTTAAAATGTCAAATGTTTATAAAATATTCCAAATATTGTACACCTAAATAAAAAAATTGGAAGATATATACGATGATGTCTCTCCTTCTTCAAAATCTACAGTATTTATAATTTGTACCGTCATTATTTTAGACCAAACATATAATTAGTTTAGTATATAATTAAAATATTAACTAGTTTCGTAATGGTTATACTCTTACTAATAAAATCTTACACATATGTAGTAAAATACCACCCTTCTAAAAATTGTATTCTTTTCTCCTTCTATGATATGAAGAACTGTTATAAACGTTTTTTAATTAGTATTTAAAAGATAGTTTCTATATATATATATATATATATATATATATATATATATATATATATATATATATATATATATATATATATATGTATATATATATACCATGTATATGTGTATACGAAATTAAATCAGCAGTACACAAACAACAAAAATGTAGATTATTTGAAAGGCTTTCCGTCAATTTGAGGCTGAAAATGAATTAACTTCTCAAAGAAAATGTCACTTATAGCCATTTTTCCAACCCATTTTCTTCAAGAAAGTCAGAGTCTGGAGTCTTATATCGATAACTTCTTTGTACATATACATTGTACAGTTTCGAAAATTTGTCATCAAATGAACTAATTTGTGTGCAGATTATAACCTCATTATAGTTCTATATTTTGTTCCGTAATTTTCAAATTAATGTTCAGCGACTAGTTTTTCATTTGATCGTTTTTTAGAATTAATTTTTGTAGAGATAATAAAGTATTAGATTTCCCGACTGCCATATTTTCATTTTCGTATCTATCCTCATTATTTGATTGTAAATTAAAAAAATATTGTCATTGGTTATTTTGGTTGTTTTAGCGAATTACCTAAAAGGAAATAGAGCTATTGGTCCCGTACCGAAGTCAAAATTTCGCAAAAATTTTATCAAATGTCCATCGATCCTACCTAGTAGATGTAAAAAATCACCATCTGTAAAATTTATATATATATATATATCTACGGACATATATATATATATATATATATATATATATATATATATATATATATACATATATACATATATATATATATATAGATATAGATATATATATATATATATATATATATATATATATATATATATATATATATATATATATATATATATATATTTCTATATATGTGTCTGTAATCACTCTAGTGGTCACAGTTTTCATTTTATCGGCATGAAATTTGGTATATGAGGCGCTTTTGGTATTCAAAAAGTCAAGTTCGTTAATGGGTAAAATCGAACAAGGGTAAAGGTGGGTTTAGAGGGAGGGGGAAACACAAAATTTAACATATCCCCTTTAATATTTGAAAAATCAAAAAATTTATAAGATGTAAAGTTGTAGTTACTAATTTTTACTCCAATTTTGTTTATTATCATTTTTTCTGTTACACTAATATTTACAGAAATATTGACGGTTTAAGATTGAAAATTAAATTCCTTAATATCTCTGTACACATTAGAGTTTGCGCAAAAATGATAAGATGATGAATTGTAGCAAATTTGATTTTATACACATTTATTCCTTACGCATTTTTCGATTGTTCTAATATTAAGAGAGATATTTTATATTTTGTGTTTTCTTCTTTTTTTATACCTCCCCCCATTCCCCTCGACGTATGTCATTTATTAATAAAATTGGACAAATGCTAAAATCATATATGACATTTCATTTTGATCAGACTAAAATTGTGACCACTAGAGAGTGATTTATGTATTCTAATGAATTTCGCTAAGTTGAAGCAGCTCCTGCGTAACGAATTTTTTTTATTTTTAAGTTTTATTTTTAAGAATAATAGTAATATATTGTTGTCGGAATTTATATCTTCTACGGGGTACGTATTTAAACTTTTCACAGCATTTCTTTAACTTGACTGTTAGTGTATTTTCGGTAATATATATATATATATATATATATATATATATATATATATATATATATATATATATATATATTCATATACATATATACTACTAGCCAAGTAGCCGAGCGGTCTAAGGTGTTATGTCTACTTGGAACTGGGAGATTATGGGTTCGAATCCCGACATCGGCAGTTTGCCAATTATTAAGAAAAGAAAAAGAAGGGGCGGGAAATTGACTGAACTGTCGGCGTATGTACAAGAACAGAGTAACTGGATATGCTTGTGAAGGTCTTTCTGCAGGTTAATCAAGGAACTCCAGATGAATATCGGCATAGTTCTTATCAGTGTATACACAAAAATTCCTTCTACTCCACTCACATCCTAACATCCTTAGGAATCACAATGGCCACAGCGCGTATATTATTCATTGGAAATGACCAATTATATGTATATATGCATTAATTATATATATATATATATATATATATATATATATATATATATATATATATATATATATATAAAACGCGCTGTGACCATAGCTTCTCTTTTGATTTTTAAGTTAGTATTTAAAACCACGACTTTTAAGATCTTGGTTATAAAAATTCTGGCCGCCATCTTCCTCAGGATTTGTAGGCCATGATTGTTCAACATTTACTATTGTGTATTGCATATTTTTTTGCATTGAAGAATATATATTTTGATGGAATGACCTTACTATTATTACTTACTATTAATTATAAATAATGTAACAACTTTTATTCGAAAATTTTTTTCATAAACCGAATAAAGAAGGCACAAATCGACCAAAAAATTTTAAAAATGCCATCAACAAACATCTTTAGATATCACTGGTATTGTTTCATATATATATATATATATATATGAAATATGTAAATATATATATATATATATATATATATATATATATATATATATATATATATATGTATATGTATATGTATATTTATATATATATATATATTTCTATATATATATATATATATATATTTATTTATTTCTGATTGGCGAGTAATTCTCAGAAGATCATTTACGACACCTGTTCTCTTTTACCTTAATGACATACTCCTATAAGGTTGGACTCATATATTCATAAAATATACAATTGGAAATTTTATTTACGTTACGTATACTAAGATGTCACGATGTATCAAATGACACGATTCCAGCGTTGCTTCAGTCATATTTTAGATTTTATTGTATATTTTTACGACCCACTTGACATTTCGATATCTTAGTTCCAAAACTAGATTTGTTTTGGAACGTTTTTTAGGATTTTTATATGAATGTATGTAAAATAGGATTAATGTTATTATTTAAAACTCTTTTTTTTTCAAATTAGAACGGACTGCGCTATTTTGATAAAATTGGGTATAGTGATACTGTTTTATCATACAAAACAACCCAAATGCTTAAAGGCGTAGAACGTGGGAATTTTGTTAATTCAACCCTCCTCAATTTCTACGCTCATAGAAACAAATGACTTTAGGTACGAAATTTAGATGAAGTATGTTGTTTACTACAAAAAATATTCTCGTTATAAACGTAGATTACTCTTACGGTTTACTCAAAATTTTCAATTTTAATCATTGGCAGTAATAATTTCGACACAAAGATTAAATTGCACAAAATTATTTGTAATATGTACCAGGTATTTTTTAGATAAAAATATTACTTTTAAACAACATTCATTCGTTTCTTTCACACGGAGATTTTCTTGTAAGCTTTCAGGTACTAGCCATTACTCAAATTTGTTTAAAAAAGCACATAACAAGGTAATTAAAATGAACTTTTCGAATAATTTCTTCATCAACTCTAAGAGTACTTGTTGCGTAAGAGTATGCCTTGATACGTTCCCATAGTTGAGCCTAATTTTCTAGCAGTGTCTGGTAAAGTACTGGTTTAAGATGACCCCATCAAAAGTTATTCAATGGATTTAAATCAGGAGAACGTCGTGGTCAATTAACGGGACCATCATTACCACTACTTGCTCATTTGTTTCGATATTGTTGATTTAGGAAGTTTCTGATAGCCAACGAAAATTGGATTGGAGCCCCGTCATGCATTAGCCACATGTGTCATTGACTTTGTAGTGGTAAGTCTTCTAGTGAGCCTGGATAATTATTTGATAAATGCTGAAAATAAATCGCTCTCGTTAATTTTTGGGGTAAAAGGATAGAATCAAAAATAACATTTTCTATTATGCCAGCCCACGCATTTATTTGTAATTTATGCTGGAAATGTGTAACTTTTACTGCATGAAGATTTTAATCGACATAGACGTGTTCGTTATGGAAATTGGTTACCCCTCTTCGTGCATGCCTTATCCGTAAACATAATATTTTTGTCAAAGTTCAAATTTTCTATTTTCCTATTTAAAAATCGCCAAAAGCTTAAGGACATTTACGGATCTTGGGTGATGAAAATTGAACTCGCATCTTTTGGTAGGGATGGAGCAATTGCTCTTTAAGTACACTATTAACGATATTTTTTTAAACTCCCGTTTCTCTGCTCAACTGTCTCGCGCTTACGTCTGAATCGCCTTCAACTCCAACCAAAATATCTTCAAAATTTTTTCAAATGCAGGGATCCTTACAAAATGCTCCCTTTCATTATCAATGGTATCAGGAGCAAACCGACTGGTTTCTCGAAGACGTCTCTCCACAGCAGCAAATGTTGAGAGCTTGGTATACGAGGATATGGATATCTTTCAGATTACACCGATACAGACTCTAGACTATTTCCTCGACAAAAGGTAAAAATGCATACTATATGGATATATTCCGCATTCATGTATTCCATGGTCACGAGAAATCAAAATTATTTAATTTAGTTATTCGATTCAAAAAAACTGTCAAAACTCATTTAAAATTAAGCGATCTAAACGTGACAATTGTTTTAATTTAGAAACTATAACAACCAGAAGAATTGTTATATAGTAAAGTCTAGTTTCTGGAAACTTGCTAATAACCGCATACCGAAAAGAGCTTACATGTAAAATCCATAAGGAATGCACTGAAAGGCATGAAAGCTGTTGTTTAAAAGTGCTATTGTTATCTAAAAAATACCTGGAACATATTATAAATTATTATTTTCGTAATTTAATCTTTGTGTCGAAATTGCTGCTGCCAATTATTAAAATTCCAAATTTGGAGTAAACCGTAATAGTAATCGACTTTTATAACGAGAACATTTTTTGTAGTTAACAACATACTTCATCTAAATTTCGTATCCAAAGTCGATTGTTTCCATAAGCGTAGAAATTGAGGAGGGTTGAATTATCAAAATCCCCCCGTTCTACACCCGTAAATTGATATGATAAAAATTTGCATTTGGGTTGTTTTGTATGATAAAAGAGTATCACAATAATACCCAATTTTGTCAAAATCTCGCAATCTGTTCTAATTTAAAAAAAAATTAAACTATATAAAAATTTCAAGAGCGTGCAACGCCCAAACGGCGAAAATATTCGTGGGCAAATTTAGCTCAATCGTTTTGTTTTTAGCCATAGTATGTGTGGTAAAGCATTATAAAAACCTTTTAGACACACCCTGTATATTGAATAGTCCAAAATTCGTTTTATATGTTGAAAAAAGTTGAAACGTTATTAGTTTTCAACTTTGGAAAAATTGGGTAAATGTAGATTTCGATTACCTTGTGTCGGTCCATTGACTCTTTTCACACACCATTGGATTTCTAGAAATATTTTCTAGATATCGAAAAATTAGGACTAGTTTTCAATTTGCCATTTCATATCATTTGGAGTCGGTTCTTTTTTGCCTTAAATTTTCTTTATTTTTGACCTTTTGGTGATAATCTCAATTTTTCACGTTCATCAGCGCTTTTACTGACTTATAATTCGTGGTATATAAAAACCTCTGCTCTAACCATTGACCGTAGCAAGAAAATTTAAACTTTAACTTTGTGCACAGTTCTATGTTTAGTTATAGCAACATTTGCGATGAACATCCTAGTTTTCCAGTTTTTAAGAAAAACAGTAATTCTGAATCTAAATTATTTGGGCTGTCAGTTTTATAATGTGCAAAGACTGTTCAAAGCCTCTGTGCCGATTACTCAATTACTGGGTTTTAGGAGAGGTTTGTTAGGAAAAGATTGCAGTTGATAATCTAATGACGTAGCATCATTTTCTTAGTATAATACGATTTCTTAGTATAACTCTTGAAATCAATATAAAGTTAACAGTTAGTTTTCAATCACAGTGTTAGACACTATTTGCAGCAAGTATTCAAAATAACAATGTAACAACTTTGTCTTTTATTACGTATCTAATGAAATAATCTTTTTTACGTGCACAAAAAAGTTAATATAAACATTTATATTTACATAAATAATAATTTCGAATAAAAAAAGTATATATCTCCTTGTATTATTAAAAATTTACAAAATTGGAACGGTTTTTATGCGACATAATGATTATATCAGTGGGTGTTCATTGGCGGTATGCTAGTATGCCATAGACACAATAGGGGGTGTAAATAACATTCACAAAATATCTCTATACCATATACTCGTACATATTATATATATATACTACAAATATACAGACTTATAATATTAAAAATATGAAAAATATAACCGCACAACAGGGATGCCGATTTTTATACAATTTTTTATATTCTGACGGGGTTGAAAAGTTATATCAATATATTATTAATTGTTTTTTAAATCATTTATTATATTATTCTTTTAATATAAATTATTGATATTTGCTGTGCATTTTGTAATGTATACAGTACAGTACTTACATTTATGGAGTTTAATAAAAAAGTAAACATATTCATCAGAAACTTTACTATTAGATATAAAAATCATTTGTAAGTGTGAACGCACACAACCTGCTTATGCCTACATACTGCGTACTTGGATATTGTGAGGTGGAAGACTTACACCTTAATATTGTTCTTATTGTTATACCTTGCATCCGTTCGAATTATAGAATCAGGCTACTATTTTTTTATAGTAAATAGAGTACTCAATCCATCCATGGAGTTGCATGACAGTTCAAATCACACTTTACGTTCTATTTGACATATGATATATATTTCATTGTTAAAAAAAAAAAAAACAAAGCATACTTTTTAATTTGGTGTCAGAAAAGTATAATGCGGTAATTTGCCGAGACTGTTTCAATTTATTGTTTCATAAAACCCTAAACATTTCCAATAACAGATGGTATTTGCTTCATTATCGCTATCAACGAACAAGTTTTATACATTTTTGCAAGATTCTCCGTTGCAAAATTCACAGTTAACTAAACACCTTTATCCATATTTTCTGCAGCTTCGCGCGTTTAAACATCCTTTTAACAATTACACGAAATTGTTTCGAGTAAAATCGTTGAATCTGGATTCTTAGTTTTGGTTTTTGCAGTTAAGCCCATATTTCACTCCTAGTAGAGTAGCAAGATATACAGTAGGTTTTGTTACAGATTTTGAAAATCGTTGATATAACATTAAATCAGATGCTCCATTATTATTACCACTCCACGGCTAGGCGGTAGGTTATCCCAAAACGTTGGTATTACTTCTTCAATATTTAGATACCTATGCGTACTGTACTTATTTACGTAACTAACGTCGTAATTATTAACGAACTCATGTATTGATTAATAGATATTAAGGAAAAATCTACGTTTGGTTGTAATTACAAATCGTTGCTTTTATTTAACATTTAAAGCGTAGGTTTTAGCTTTGTTCCTACATTTTTGGCTCTCAGACGACAACAATACAAGAGGGTGGTGAATCCTCTAAAGTAATTCCATATTAGAAAACGTAACAGCTCCAATTATCCAACTTTTTTTTTGGAAAAGAGACATTGCGGCATTTCAAAGGTAAGCATTTGTATTAACCACTTTTCTTGTTTATTATTTTTTTCACGCTTTACAAATTATAATTCGATTTTTAATAAAAATCAATTTTTGTAATTTTTTTAAATTTTATTTTTAATTTTACTTACTCTAAAATTTTACTTATCGCCGAAATTTTAGTTCTGCGGCTCGCCGTAGGAGTGCAGAATGCAATTATGGGCACTGAAGAGTGGCAAATTATTAACAGCACTAAGGGCAATAAAGGACAAATCACCGTGCTGGAAATAAATACAACGGATCTGAGGTTGATTCAAGAACGAATGTTTAAACCAGAGGTGGGCACAGACAGCTCGTCTGAGCCTTACGAGCTCTCCATAAGCTGGGTGAGAGTAAGTAAAGAAGGTATGTTTTGAAGCAAGACGGAACGATGTTTCAATACAGGTTGTTCTACCGATTATTGCCCAATAATTTATTCAATCAATTTAGAAATAGTTTTATAAAATATTTATTGTTTAAATAATATCTTTTACAGTATGGAGAGATACACCAAAAAACATAATAATAATAATAATAATAATAACAATAATGATAATAATAACAATAATAATAATAATCTGAACTTATCCAAGACTGCTTGCGATGTCTTCTCCATTATTAAATTCACTACTTTTATTTTTTTTGAAAAACAAATTATGCGAAAAATAATTTCCACTACTACAAATAATACTTTTCACTTTTTCAATTCAAAGTAGACTAACTCGAAGAACTCAAATTCCCACTTTATGTAAAATTTTACTTAATTCATCAAATTCCCATGACACTATACTGAGCATACTCCATACGAAGAAAAAATAATTAAATCAGGTAAATAATTCTTTATTAGTTCTCGGATATGAATAGTAAAATATTTAGACAAATCATTTGGAATTTCCAAAACTTTAATTCTATTTAAAATTATCCTTTGCAAAAATTTCCCTCTTTTATTACAATGGTCCAGCGGTAAACTTAAAGGTTCAAAAGATTTATATATATTTTTTATATATTTTTATTTTATTCATACACAAATATGATATATACTAAAAAGGTACATTTAATGACCCTAATTACCAGCCCAAAATTCCAGAGTATGTATTGAATGATTGCTTGTATTATTTACTTTGTATAATAGTGACCATAAAAAAGATTTGGTATTATTATATTATTTTCAGAAAATGTTTTAATTAAAAAAAGAAAATATTAATAATTGGTAGGTTACCCTGTATTAACTCTATCTCTCTTCCCTGCCTCTCACTCAGAGCTTGGCCGAGTCATCTCCTGCCCACCTCTGGTTTAAACCATACCTTGAATTATGTCAATTCAGCCGTAGACCTTTAAAATAACAAGAGGGCAACAATGTTATCTCTACAAGAGCTGAAAATATCCAGTATAGTAAAACAGCCTCCACTGTGTTCTGTCAAAATGTGTTAGCCAGGGCAATATCCATAGCAATATCCAGTTCACGAACCCTGGGCTGTAAACCATAATATTCTTGGACTAGGAAATATTGGAGGACAAATTATACATATATAACAAAACTTCAGATAAATCCAAAACTGAATGCAAGGAAGTGCATTTGCACTGATAGAGTTTTGTCAAGGAAGACCTGACAGCGATAAAACTAAAATATAATATAGGAAACGAAACTGCAGTGATAATTATCACTTCAGTGTATCTTTCTTATGCATCCACTTCACCACCAACAACGGAGATGATAAACCAGATCCATTATTGTACGGCAAAAAACCATCAACTGATCATGGGATGCAATGAGAACGCTCATCACACTGTCTAAGATCCGGCATTAGAAAAACCTTCCCTCATCTGTTAATTGATTGAAATATTATTGAAAACGCTTATTGCAATATAAACAATTTGGCAATGTAATGTCTGCCAGGGTAGTTCTGCTGCAATTAACATTAATTAATTAATTAAAAATTTATTTTTTTATAATTAAATCCTTCACGTGTTAATAGAATTTGGCTTGTTAAATAACATAGTATACGATACGATAAATCTTGTAATAGCAGGCAGCGCTGCTTGTTACTGCTACGCTTACCTGCAGCCAGGTGTTCAAACTTAAAGTAAACTTCGTTACTTCCCTCATATGTTAATTGAAAAAGATTTAGCTAGATTTAGCTAAATTAAAAGTTTAGAATAATTAGAATACATCCATAACTGGCAGCCATCTGAAAATCCATTAAAATCAATTGCAGTTTGTCTAAGAAAAATTTTAAATAATAGAATTTTAAAAAAAAAACCTCGTAGAGAGAGAGAGATTATTGCATTATTCCACGTAACAAACAAGGAAAGTATATGATTCATGCGTATGTCTTTATTAATTGATGTATTTTGTTATATGAAATGTTCTAAGGATTTACGTTCTTAGATTGGTATGAATCTCTATATACAATGTACTACAAAAGTTGATATCATTTTTTTAAATTTTATTGTTGATTTATTCCTTATTCATTCGGTTTACGAAAAAATGCATCGAATAAAAGTTGTTCATTAGAAATAAAGTAACAACTTTTATTCGAAATCGAATTAATAAGGCACAAATTAAATATAAATGTTAAAAAAATAACATAAACTTTGTGGCCAATATATATATATATATATATATATATATATATATATATATATATATATATATATATACAAATGTATAGACATACAGCGTGCTCAAATTTTGAAAATTACGTGATAGACAAAGAAAAACAAGAAGTTATTTAATAGAGACTACTGTAGTGTACAGCCAATGGATCATTTTGGGTTTTACTCCCCATACTTTTCCACATGCTCTTAATTGTTATGTTTTCCAGATGATGGTTGAAAACGACAACTTTTTTACGAAAATTTGTTTCGAAAATCGAATGAATATGGCAGTAATCAACTATAAAATTTAAAAAAATGGCATCAACTTTTGTCGCTAATTTTACTTACATATCATTATCGAAAAATGGTATTTTTGTCGTTCAGGACTCTTAAAGATCCGACAAAAAGTTTTACAAACATCGATTTTTGACGTCGAAGCCAATATCTCTGTAATACCTAGGACGATTTAGCCTTTATTTAGAAATATCAAGTATTACTTACAGTTCCTGGGATAACGCTTCAAACATTACTATTTTTCATGACAAACTGACAATATATATAATAGTAATTATACAGGAATATAACAACGACTTAAAAATGTTTAAAATAGCATTGCACTTTTATTTTTAATTAGCCCTTGTACTTATAATGATATGAAATAAACATATAAATAAATTAGTTGGTAAATATTACGAACCTTCCTTTTATTTTATAATTATGGTTCCCAAATTGATAATAAAACATACTGCATTTTCTTTTTATTAACAAAACTGGTCTTTATATCCTTTATGCCAGAGGTGGGCAGGAGTTGACTCGGCCAAGCTCTGAGTGAGAGGTAGGGAAGAGAGATAGAGTTAATACAGGGTAACCTACCAATTATTAATATTTTCTTTTTTTAATTAAAACATTTTCTGAAAAAAATATAATAATACCAAATCTTTTTTATGGTCACTATTATACAAAGTAAATAATACATACAATCATTCAATACATACTCTGGAATTTTGGGTCATAAAATGTACCTTTTTAGTATATATCATATTTGTGTATGAATAAAATAAAAATATATAAAAAATATATAAAAATCTTTTGAACCTTTAAGTTTACCGCTGGACCATTGTAATAAAAGAGGGAAATTTTTGCAAAGGATAATTTAAATAGAAATATAGTTTTGGAAATTCCAAATAATTTGTCTAAATATTTTACTATTCATATCTGAGAACTAATAAAGAATTATTTACCTGACTTAATTACTTTTTCTTCGTATGGAGTATGCTCAGTATAGTGTCATGGGAATTTGATGAATTAAGTTAAATTTTACATAAAGTGGGAATTTGAGTTCTTCGAGTTAGTCTACTTTGAATTGAAAAAGTGAAAAGTACTTTTTGTAGTAGTGGAAATTATTTTTCGCATAATTTGTTTTTCAAAAAAAATAAAATATTGACTATACTATAGACGATACTATATAATTATTGGGCAATAATCGGTAGGACAACCTGTATTGAAACATCGTTCCGTCTTGCTTCAAAACATACCTTCTTTACTTACTCTCACCCAGCTTATGGAGAGCCCGTAAGGCTCAGACGAGCTGTCTGTGCCCACCTCTGCTTTATGCCAGAGGTAGGCAAGGACGGCTCTTCGGAGCCACTGGGCTCACCATAAGCTGTGTGATAGTAATTAAGAAAGGTATGTTTTGAAGTAAGACGGAACATTGTTTCAATACAGGTTGAACTACCAATTATTGCCAATAATTTATTCAATCAATTTAGCAATAGCTTTAGGAATAGTTATGAATAGTTTGTTTTTCTTTAACAAATAAATCATCAAAAACCATACGAATGTAAATTAACATTTGCGAAGTATTTGTTGCATCGGTCGATTCGTCCAACTGCAATGAATAGCAATAACAAAACCTTATATCTTCATTTAATTGACTTGTCATGTCATCATCAATTGCTTCTACTCGTCGTGTTATTATTCGACGGGATATTGGGACTTCTTTAACGAATTTTTTACATTCTTCTTCAAGTTCGGTCCCACCGAACAATGAATCCACATATTCTTCCACTACCGTCTGCATAAAGTCACATTCACTAGATGGCTTTCGCGATTTCGCGATTCTACACGCTGTTTTGAAAGATAACGCGGTTTTTGTGAATTCATCCTTATTAATATATAATTTTTTGGCGGACGATGATTCAAAATAATTATTTTTAAAAACAGAAGTTACGCGATCGCGTTCTGCTGTCCCTATTTCGAATTTATCAAACTCGGTAGAATGTTTCGCGGTATAATGACGTTGGAAATTTCTTGTTTTTAAACAAATAAACGTTTTACCACAAAATAGGCAAATTAGCTCTTTATCAGTTTTCTTGTATATACCAAAATGATGCTCCCTCTCGTTGATGCCAAAAAATATCCTCCTTTTCTTAGCAGACGGCGCTGCACCTCCACTGCAGAACTTATCCAAGACTGCTTGCGATGTATTCTCCATTATTAAATTCACTACTTTTATTTCTTTTGAAAAAACAAATTATGCGAAAAATAATAAACTCGAAGAAACTCAAATTCCCACTTTATGTAAAATTTCACTTAATTCATCAAATTCCCATGACACTATACTCCATACGAAGAAAAAATAATTAAATGAAGTAAATAATTGTTTATTCGTTCTCGGATATGAATAGTAAGACAAATTATTTGGAATTTCTAAAACTATAATTCTATCTAAACTAGTTTTCAATTCTATTCAAATACTTTGCAAAAATTTCCCTCTTTTATTATAACGGTAAAGCGGTAAACGTAAAGGTTCAAAAGATTTATATTTTATATTTATATATTATATATTTATTTATAAATAACATTTTTATTTTATTCATACACAAATATATTAAAAAGGTACATTTTATGCTCCAAATTACCAGCCTAAAATTCCAGAGTATGTATTTGTAAAGGTAAATGATTGATATATTAAATAATTATTATTTCAATAAATAATAAATATGTATGAAAGATATAATTGATCTTTATTGATTTGACTTATGAAATATTATATATAGTTATAGTTGTTATGCAACAAATAAAAATGATGAACAAAATTATAATAATAATTTAATGAAGAAGCGACACCGCTACATATTCAATGTATTGTATGTATTATTTACTTTGTGACCATATAGTGACCATAAAAAAGAGTTGGTATTATTATATTTTTTTCAGAAAATGTTTTAATTAAAAAAAAGAAAATATTAATAATTGGAAGGTTCTCCTGTATTTACTCTATCTCTCTTCCTACCTCTCACTCAGAGCTGAGTCGATCAACCCCTGCCCACCTATGATTTAAACCATCAAAAAAAATTTACAAGCGGTTTACAATTACCAAGCGGTAAACGTAAAAGATCAAAAGAGTTATATCTTATAATTTATATAACAGTTATATTCTATTCACACAAATATATTAAAAAGGTACATTTTATGCCCAAAATTCCAGAGAATGTATTCAATGTATTGTATGTATTGTATACTTTGTATATAAAGTGACCATAAAAAGAGTTGGTATTATTATATTTATTTCAGAAAATGTTTTAATTAAAAAAAGATAATAATAATTGGTAGGTTACCCTGTATATAATCTGTCTTTCTTCCAACCTCTCACTCAGAGCTGAGTGAAGTAAAACTTTGCCCAACTATGGTTTATGCGGTATTAATTGCTTGACTTTCTGAATATAGGTGAAATGAATAAGCAAGTTGTATAAAATTTTCTGCTCATTGTAGATATTAAAATAAGACTAATGAATGGCATATTCAGAGCTGTAAAAAAGGGAGCGGTTAATTCACTAAACTATACAAGAACATGGACAAGAACAAAGTAACCGGCTATGCTTGTTTAAAGGCTTTCTGCAGTTTCCTTCACGAACTCCAGATGAATATCGGCATAGTTCCTATCGGAATCGGCTGCAGCTGCACGACCTACCAATTCCTAGTCTACACACAAACATTTCTTCCACTCCACTCACATCCTTACATTCACAGGCATCACAATGGACCTAATAGTCGAAGTATAGCCCGTCCAGGGCAGCCGCTACAATCTATCTATCCATCTTCATAGCTGTAACGAAATATAAGATTTGACTCGGCTAAAAATATATTTCCTAGGAAATGCAAGTTTTAACAGACTTATTTCGAGTCTGTTGATTATCTGGGTCTGTTTATTCGAGTCGGTTAACTGCTTCGATTTAAACAAAAATTAAATTTCAAATTCTTTACTATAATTAAATTTCAATGTCGAAATAATATTAAAAAATTCGTTAGGCAAGAGCTGCTTTAACTTAGCGACTTTACTTAGAATACATTAATCACTTTCTAGCGGTCACAATTTTAGTCTGATCAAAATGAAATGTCGTATCATATGATTTTAGTTTTTGTAAGTCCAATTTTATTAATAAATGACATACGTCTAGGGAAAAGAGTGCATAACGAAAGAAGAAAACACAAAATACAAAATATCTCTCTTATTATTAGAAAAATCAAAAAAATGCGTCAGGAATAAAGTTATAGAAAATCATGTTTGCTACAATTCATCACCTTATCATTTTTGCTCAAACTCTAATGTCTACAGAGATATTAAGGAATTTAATTTTCAATCTTAAACCGTCAATAATTCTGTAATAATTATTGTAACCGAAAAAATGATAAGAAACCCAATTACAGTAAAACTTAGTGCCTACAACTTTACTTCTTATAAATTTTTCGATTTTTCGAATATTAAGGGAGATATGTAAAATTTTGTATTTCCCCCTTCCTCTAAACACCTCTTTTCCCATGTCCGATTGTACCCATTAACGAACTTGACCTTTTGAATGCCAAAAGCGCCTAGAATACCAAATTTCATTCCGATAAAATGAAAACTGTGACCGCTAGAGTGATAACATGTGTATCAAGCGAAGACCAGATATACTCTGATTCACTTTTATTTTATAAAATTTATTGTAGGTAATTTATTTTTGATGCTTATGAAAAATTGCATTGTTCAAATTTCACATTCGTTTATTAATATTAAAATTCATTACGCAGGAGCTGCTTCAACTTTCCTTAGAATGCTTGCCTTTCCAGCGAATTTCCTTAGAATGCAAAAATAACTTTCTAGCGGTCACAATTTTTGTATTTGCTAGGCCAATTTTATTAATAAACTGCATACGTCAAGGGGAAAGTGGGGCATAAAGATAGAAAAAAACACAAAATTAAAATATCTCTCTTAATATTAGAACAATCGAAAAATACGTAAAGAATAAAGTTTTAGAAAATAATGTTTGCTCTACGTCGTCACTTTCTCATTTTTGCTTAAACTCTAATATAAGATATTGAGGAATTTAATTTTCAGTCTTAAACCGTCAATATTTTTGTAAATATTAGTGTAACAGAAAAATGATAAGAAACAAAATTACAGTAAAACGTAGTACTAACAACTTTGCTTTTTATAAATTTTTTGATTTTTCGAATATTAAAAGAGATATGTAAAATTTTCTGTTTCCCCCTCCTTCTAAACCCCCCTTTCCCCTTGTTCGATTTTACCCAATAACGGACTTGACCTTTTGAATACCAAAAGCGCCTCAAATACCAAATTTCATTCCGATAAAATGAAAACTGTGACCGCTAGAGTGCTTAAAGACATATATATATATATATATATATATATATATATATATATATATATATATTCGTATATATAAATATATATATATTTATATACATATATATATGTATATATATATATATATATATATATATATATATATATATATATATATATATATTCGTATATATAAATATATATATATATTTATATACATATATATATATGTATATATATATATATATAATTATATATAATTTTGACCCTGTTCCGTATCGACTTGGAACGTAAGAACTTAGGGCTCTTATATGAAGATTTATAAAATAATTTTATATATATATATATGTATATATATATATATGTATATATATATATATATATATATATATATATATATATATATATATATATATATATATATTCGTATATACTTAATTTAATAATATTCAGACTATTTAATGTGTCGAATGATACATTTAGGATTCAAAGGTGATTAATTCCATTAACTGTCAGTTATTACAAACTTTATATACCAGTATTTATTAAATCATATCTATATTGTATTTAATTAGCTGTAATCTGAATACAGGTAATCATTCAATTATTTTATAAATCTTCATATAAGAGCCCTAAGTTCTTACGTTCCAAGTCGATACGGAACAGGGTCAAAATTTAATTTGTTTATAACAAAAAAGTGTTTTTCTCAATATCTTTTCTACAACTTAAAATTAAAAAAATGGCATTCTATATAAGAAAAAAAAAACCAGAAAACTGAGCCCATAAACATCAAAATCGATTTATTAGACCTAGAGTAGAGGAAAAAATTCCCAAAAAAAAAGGTAAAAATTTTAAATTAAAATAAAAAGTTTTTAAATTACTTCTTTTTTTTTTTTTTAATTATGGCATTCATTTTATATGTTAAAAATAATGTGCCAAATTTTACCCTCAAAAAAAATTAGGCCCCCGACAATTAATAAAATACCATGTCATCTAATTTTTTATAAATAAAAAGGGTGCCAAAAATGCTAGAGGAACAATTGAAAAAAAATTTTTATTAAATTATTTTAAAAAAATTGTGTTTTTTCTTTTAACTGTTTATAGCTTTTTAATTTAAAAAAAAATTCCCAGATACGTTCACTTTTAAGAGAGTAATGGTATGTTTTACCTTTTGTTAACTTCTAAAAAAATTAATATTTTATCGTTTTATAAGTCTTAATCGAAAGGTTAAATACTTACCTATCTAACTATAAACACACACAAATTTTCCAACCAATATGGTACATTTCTTAGAGAGAAGCAAGTTAAAATCCGTGGGTCTCAACTTGATATTCATAACTATTTAATTAGAAAATAATAATTTATCGATAGTTACATATGATGAAGACAGGACAATAGTATTACTAAGAATATATATATCGCACTCATTTTGTCATATTCAATGTACAAGCATACACAGTATAGTGATGACTTTTCGCTGTGTATGCTTGTACATTGAATATGTCGAAATGAGTGCGACGTATATAATCTTAATAATACTAATCTTAGTAATACTGTAGTCTAATTAAAAAGTTTTGAATATCAAGCGGAGACCCACGGATTTTATCCTGCTTTTCTTTAAGAAATCATAATATGCAAAATAATTATAATAAATAATAATAATTAAATCCCTCCCGTGGGTCCACCTTGGCGTGGTGGGAGGGCCTAGTATCTAGCCTGCAAGCCAGCAGAAGGGGAAGCTAATGGATCCAAACTTCTCAACATTGGGATCAGTGTGCGGATATCGCGCGCTGTCATCATCGTCATCGTTGGTTTCGGTGTGCGGTGTTCGTGCACTGTCGCAACATTACTTGTCGGCCACGTCATCTGGCCGACATTGTCTTCGTTGAAGACGTTTAACTGGCGGTCCCGTGCATCTCTGCTGGGAGTGGTCGAGAGGAGCTGAAGGTGGGGCCTCAGTCTCTCCGAGATCTGATGTGAGCTTGTTCTGCCGAGGCAGGTTGTACGAGACTTAGCCACCAGCCACGTCGATCCTTGGGAGGATAGTGTGCAATGGATGCAGAGATCGGAATCTGCATTGCTTCGGGCGAGTTCCAGCCCGTTCGCGTTTTCCGGGACTGGTAAAGTGGAGGCCGGGCCTCAGAGTATTGGAGTAGGACTATTAAAGTCCGAGGGTAAAACCGTTCCTGGCTATTCCAATCCGCCCCTTTGCACACGATGGCTGGCTTTCTTATAAGTTTATGGATATAGAAAAAACACAAAAACTAACGGAAATGGAGGCCCGGGCGGCGTCCCGGTTATAACCGAAACGTTGGGGGCCAAACCCCCGTAAAAATAAAAGGAAAAATCGCGGAAACCTGGCATTGCTTCCAGATTCCCAAAGGCAAAGTATCGTGACATATTTTTGAATAAAAAGGAAAGGTGACTCAAGCGATTTTAAGTCGGTAAGCCCCTTTTCAATAGCAAAGAACTTATACGAGGTTGTAGGGTGTCTTAAAGACGTCAAAAACGTTAACAATGGTTGGTTGGTCGAAACTTTCGGCGACAGATCACTAATTATCGATTATTATCTCTGAAGATGTTAGGCGATCATGAGGTGGAAGTATCGCCCCATGGAACATTTAACAGTTCCCAGTTCATGATTTGCTCAATCGATGATATAATCGAAAATTTGTCCGACCAGGGAGTAGTTGAGGCCCGAAGGATTAAGTGGAGCCGAATGGTGAGTTGAAAGACTGACCTCTCCTCCAACTTACCTTTAGCAAAATAGATTTGCCAGTAACAATCGATGGTGGCATTCACAAAAAAACCCCGTGCGTCCGTACATTCCAGCTCCGATGCGATTCTATCGGTGTCAAAGATACGGATACACGGCAGATAGATGTAAAAGGCTTCAAATATGTGTCTGCGGGGAGCCATTGTACGAATGAAGACCGTGCAATGAGCCAATAACATGTGTGAATTGTGGGGGTAGTCACACGGCAAAGTCGAGGAACTGCCCCAAACACAAGGAAGAGATGGCTATCCAGAAAAAAAGAGTTCTGGATAAGGTCACTTATCCCGAGGTGCGCAGTAGGGTGATGGGCTCTAGCCCTCGAACAACTATTCCCGCCCCTTCGGCTGACGCTGAGTTCGCTCCGCTGATGATGAAAATCATCAGCAAAATGATACAGGAGGGACCCATCCAGGCCCCTCCCAAAACTACAAACAAACGAAAGAGAGAGACCTTAAAGACTGCCGTGAGAGTTTCGGAGGTGGCAACCAATGTGCCCACCTCAGAAGAAAAAAGGATGGAGGTGGATCGTGAAAAAACTCCACCTCCATCTACATCTTGGGGTGAGCAAGCTCTGCAGGCGGTGCTGAGCTCACCGAAGCCAGAGAGGTCCAGGCCTCCGGCTTCAACATAGCCGGGAGGCCGCCCAGCGCACAAGCTGCGCTCGAGTATCGTGAAAAAAGGTTCGTCAATCTCCTAGAGGGTGAAGTCTGAGACGGATTCAGATTGCGTCACTTTCTCCGACAAGGAGGCGACCAGAAGAGATAGAAGAGGCTGGCCGAAGGGGAAAGGAAATGATCACACAAACTTCCTGGGGCAACCCATGCTAGCCAATAGAAATGATAAATATATAACAGTGGAATTGCAATGGTATTAAACAACGCTACAGTGAGCTAAACATGCTTCTGTCAGAGCAAACCCCTATGTGTGTATGTATACAAGAAACACATCTTAGACCGGCGGAAACATATACCCTGAAGGGTTATACCATCCGCCGGCGAGATGTTCTGCCAGATGTTCGAGCAAGGGGAGGTGTCGCAATATTAATAAGGCAGGGCCTATCATACCAGGCCCTTCGCCTTGTCACCCCCTACAAGCTATAGATGTTAGAATATACGAAACGGTCGAACTCACAGTATGCACAATCTATCTGCCGGACTTCGATTGGACTATCGAAGATCTGGCACGTTTAACCGTGCAAGTTCCACAACATTTTCTGATGCTAGGTAATTTAAACGCTCACAGTCAATTGTGGGGCTGTGAGCATAGAGACGTACGTGGGAGACTCATCGAAAGTTTTTTGGATGAGTCAAACAAGTTTCTTTTAAATAACGGTGAGAAAACACGAGTAAACGCCAGAACTAGTCAGACGTCAGCATTTGATCTGACACTATGCTCATCGGCTCTGGATCATCGACTGGAATGGATGGTACTCCGTGATCCTTGTGAGATAGCGTCTTTGTCGAGCCAACTGGGACACTTTCATGGAAAGTTTTCAAGTTCCCACTTTGGGGGGATATGTAGAAGAGGGTGTGTGACCGTTAGAACAGGAAATATGGAAAATAACCTCCAAAGTCATTGAAGCAGCTATACACGCTGTAAGTCTTCCGGCATTCCACCTAAGAGAAAAGTTCCCTGGTGGAATGATGTCGTGAGAGTAGAGGTGGCAGAGAAAAAGAGGGCGTTTAACAAACTGAAAAGACGCCCCACGCAGGAAAATTTGATAGCCTTTAAAACGAGAAGATCAATAGCAATTAGAACTATTCGAGATCAGAAAAGGATATCTTGGGAGCAATATGTTTCGGCCATCAATACCTCCACACCATCTTCAGAGGTATGAAGGAGGGTGAAGGCAATTTCGGAGAAATTTTCCTCATCACCGGCGCTTGCCTTCCTCAATTTGGATGGCCTAGACATATCACAGCGTGCCGAAATCGAGTGTTTAGCGGAGCATTTCGAGAGCGTCTGCAGCTCCCAAAATTATGATCCGGATTTTCTACGGATCAAGATGCATCACGAACAATATGATGATCTTGATTTTTTCTCAGATAAATCTCTCCAGTAGAGCAACGATTTTACAATTCAAGAACTACTGTAAGCCCAAAAGGGGTCAGCAGATACTTCACCTGGCCCCGATACAATACAGTATGCCATGATTCTGCCTTATCCTGGTAAGTGCGGATTACTGGATCTATACAACAATATTTTTCGACAGAGCGTTTACTCTAAGCAATGGCGGGAAGCCATTATTATCCCACTGCTTAAAGAGGGTAAAGATTCATCGCAACCATCAAGCTACCGTCCAATATCTTTAATTTGCTGCTTCAGCAAGATATTGGAAAAAATGGTGAACAGACTTCTCGTCTAGTGGCTGGAAACTAATCATCTGATTCGTAGACATCAGACAGGTTTCCGCCAATACCATTCGACGACGGTACTTGCTCGCCTTGAGAATGCCATTCACTTTGTGGGAGTGTTCTTCGACCTGGAGAAAGTAGATGATATGGCTTGGAGGTAGGGCATTCTCAGAAAGCTGCATGACTGGGGTCTAAGAGGCTCTCTGCCTCAGTTCATTCAAAGTTTATTGTGTGACCGCAAATTTCATGTCAGGTTGGGTGGCAATGACTCTAAGATCCATTCCCAGGAGAATGGTGTTCCCCAGGGCTCGACGCTTAGTGTCACCCTTTTTACTATAGCGGCCAATCACATCGCTGCTTCAGCCCCGTTTCGTCAATGTCTGTATGTTGATGACCTTGCAATTTTCTATGGAGCTCCATCAATGGATAAAATTGAAACGAGACTCCAGCAAGGTATGAACGAAGTAGTGCATTCTGCAGAAAGTGTTGGTTTTTGGTTCTCCACAGTTAAAGCGAAAGTGATCCATTTCTGCACAAAACGCAATGCACATCCTGATCCCATCCTTTACATAAAAGGATCACGCCTTGGCTGTGCCAACTCTATTAGGTTTCTGGGACTTGACAAGAAATTAACCTGGCGTTCACACCTTCAATCCCTGGCAGCGAGTCGTCGCAAGGCAATGAATGTGCTTAAGGGATTGGTTAGTACATCGTGGGGTGCGTACCGGGAGATGCTACTGCGGCTTTATTCAACGCTGGTTCTGCCCCGGATGGATTATGGCTGTGTAGTATTCTCCTCCGTCCGGATGTCAGCGCTCAAAATCCTAGATCCTATTCACCACGCAGGCATTAGACTTGCTACAGGAGCCTTTCGAACGAGTCCCTCTATCAGTCTATGTGAAGAGTCGGGATTGCCCCCATTGAGGTTGAGGCGTCAGCGCCTGCTCCTCAATTATGTCGCAGGGGTATGGGCTAAGCTCAATCATGTCAACTTCCGGACTCTCTTCAGAAAATCAAGATTTCTGAAGAGACTCTATGAGAGATGTGCCACGGTCACAAGATCTTTGGCCGTTCGAACGCAGGAGCTTTTAGAGAGTATAAAGTACCTCCTTGGCTGATCCCAAAGGTAAGGTGCCGCTTTGACCTGGCTGGTCTCCGTAAAGATGAGACCAGTTCCCAGTACTATATGACCTGCTTCCAACAAATTATTAGCGAATACAATGACTCTCTGTGCATGCATACGGATGGATCTAAAACCATTTCTAGTGTGGGGAGCGCTATTGCCATTGGCAATAGCTCACACACTTGGTCGCTCTCCCCACAGGCATCCGTGTACACTGCTAAATTATTTGCAATTTTGCAAGACCTGCGATATTGTGAAGAGTTGAGCGCACTGCAAGCACTAATGTGCACGCTTTCAAGGGACCCTCTGGTGCAAAACATCCAAGTTGTACTCCACGTGCTCCAGCACATGTCCATCGTTTTTGTATGGACGCCTGGGCACGTGGGTATACATGGGAATGAGGTGGATGATGAAGCTACGCGAGCGGTGGTTGATTCAAACCACTTGGATCTAATTCCAATACGCCCAGAGGACCTAAAAGTGTGCATAAGTTTCAAAATTAATGAAAAATGGCAGCGTGAGTTGAACAACCTCATGGAAAAGCTCAAACAGGTCAAGCCAAGCATCAATAAGATGCCAACACCTGTAAGTCTGAGCCGTAGAGAGAGTGTGAACCTTACACGTTTGCGAATAGGCCACACTCAAATCTCGCATGCATGTCTTCTCTTAGGTGAGGATCAGCCAAGGTGCACTGTTAGCAGGACAGTGCAAACCATGAGGCATATTGTTGAGGAATGTGTGTCTTTGAACCTTTACGACAGAGACTATGGCTTTGAAAAGAAGGAGCACGAGCATTATCGTTTAATGTGAGCTCCGTGAAGAGGATGACTACATTACTAAATGAATATCACCTTCTACGGAGACTCTAGGGCAATCATCTCATTTTTTAAAAAGTCGTCTCTTTTATTTGTTTTTTATGTACAGCCTCGTACAATTTTACCTTCTTTTTTAAATGTTTTGTGTTTTTATATTATTTATTGATATTATCTGTTATATTGTGCGCCCTTTACACCCACAATTATCATATTTTATTACGCATCGTTTTAAGTTTTATTGCTTTATTGTAATAGTGTGGGCTCTTTACACCCACAGTATTACACGTTGTTATATTTTTTGTTTATAAAACTTTTTATTGTTATCTAGTTTTTTTAACTATTTATATTTGTTGCAGTAAAGGCCTTTTACACCTTCACTGCAACGTTGTTATTTGTTGTTGTTGTTGGTGTTTTTTTATTAATATTGTTTATTATTTGTTATTCTATTCCTACCTAGTCAATTCATTTTACTAGGTAGTGCTGTGATATTCTGTGATTTTGTTATGTTTTAACCTGCGCGGGCTAATGAGCAAGTTCTAGAAGCCCCTAAAGAGGGGTTGGTTTTAGTGGGAAATCTGGCTGGCCAGGAATCCGACACTCTGTGCGTCAAAGCATTTCCCACCTCCCTACTGCAAAAAAAAAATAATTAAATACTAAAATTGTAATTTTCATTATTGTAATCTGATCTCATGTATTTATATGTTAAATAAATATTATCTTCAACAATTGAAAAAAGTCATTTATTAAAATTTTTGGGTCTTATTCGCCTACCCATCCCCCCCCCCCCCCCAGTAAAAATGGGTGGAAAAGGGTGGAAATGTTTGGGAAGGATCCCAAGAAGGATAAAGTCTTTTTCGTCCTTAAAATCCGTAGCCAAACCCAATCCAACCCCCACCCCCTCCGAGAATTTAATATTGAAAATAAATTTTTTACAACATTTTTTACTTAAAGACGAAAAAAATTTTTTTTTGAATTTTAAGGATTTCAAGGTCGAAAAGGGTTAGCTTGGGTTGAGGTATTTTAGCTAGGGATTATTTTATTGGAGGGTATTGGATTGGGATAGTTCAATGGGAGGTTCCGGGGTGCAACCCCCCGACAATTTAATACGGTACAAAAATTTTTTTTTGGTAAAAACCCTTAAGATAAAAATAAAACATTTTTGAATTTCAAGGATTTCAAGGATAAAAAGGACTTTTTTCTCCTTGGAGTCACTTCCTATGGTCCAAACAAACCATTTTCAACCATTTTTACTGGGGGAGGGGGCGAATAAAATCAAAATTTTAAAAGTGAAATATTCTCTTGATTGTTGATTAAGTCCATAATCAAGTTTTATTAATCATCGAATCATTGGACGAATTATTGGTTTTCAATTGGACAATTAAGCATCTTTCTGGACGAAGTATTGGATGCAGTGATTTAAAGTGGTAAAACTAATTAGACGTAAAACTAGCAAAACAATTGGACTATAGTTTTGGTATAAAGTTTACGGATTGGGACTAAATCAAACGCCCTAGTGACAGGAACCCCTAATACATCCTGCACTGTATATAAATTTGCTATAAAAAAGTGATTTACAAAGGCATGCTAATTTGTCTTTATTCAGTTTTAATTATGTTAGTGGACAAACATGCAAATTCGTACCATGAAACATACATTTAAAAGAGATATAGTAAATAACGTTAAACAAACCGTAAAAAATTGCATTTCATAAAAACTTTTTCACCAGAATAGTGTGTCATATTATGTGTGTGACAATTCATTCAGAACTGCGAAATTATTTATAAATGCATGTTTTTAAATTTTATATTCCTGTTTTAAGTAAATTCTTTATATATTAAATTTTTTATCATACATTATTTGTTTCGATTTTCAGGTAAAAAATGATCAATTACTGGCACCATGTTAGATTGGAAATGTAAATTTATAAAAACACTAAGAAAATATTAAATTTCGTAATTAACATTTTAAATAGAACACATCCATTTAACTCATCGTTCTCACAACATATATCCAGGCTGTCATAGCCGTGTACATTTTATATAGAATTCATTAATTAATATCTATATAAAAAAATATTTAAAACATTCTTTTATTAAAACATAAAACATAACTGACTATCAATGTATATGAAAAAATAACATTCATGCATGTTCACTTCGGGTTGTTGGTTGTGATTTTATACTACTTTATAATTTTAAGTACAGAGACCAACAAACATTATTGTGATTTATGCTGCATAAGTATAATGGCAAATTTCACCTGAAAATGTAGTCAATATTGTCTGCGATACACACTGCCGAAGCCATATGTTGCTTTTATTTTAGAAAAGCTACCCAAATGAGCAATTTGTGACATTTTGTAATACCATACAAAAATATTTAATTTGGTTGAATTCTGAATAATGACAACTATCTCTATTTTATTACGTTTTTCAACTTTTTATTCTAGTATAAAAAATAGGCTAAAAAGTGAAGCCACAAACATTTCCCACTGATATTAATTTAAAACTTTTTATGTAGCTTCTTCATTCACCTTTTTAATTATTTTTGGTGAATATAATGCTTACGATAGTTTTTTTTTTATATTATCCTCTCTCTCTCTCTCTCCATACACAGCCCGTTTAGTTTACATCTTCGTATCATAGATCCCACGAGTATGAGAGAGTACATATGTACATATACATTATGCAATGTGTATGAGAAGGTCTTGTAGGTGTGTGTGGGTTGTCAGTCGTACGATATACTTTAGATGACGCTTGTAGAGTGGGGTTTGTGATGTATGTGCAATGATGCAATCATTAGTATGTGAATGCTTTTGGAAAATACGTGTTATTTTATTTTTGGTATCTCATTGCAACAATGGGTTATTATTACACAAAAAAAGAAAAAGTGCAAATTGTTAAATGGTACTATTCCGGACAATCCGCACGGGAATGAGTCAATTCACAAAAAAGATGAGGAAGCCCCACCAAAAAATGAAGAGAGAGATATAGCAGTTTGTAAATATGAAAAACACCAAGAGATTTTTCCTGAGGACCCTTATCGTAAGATGGAGTTTTGTGAAACTGCGATGGAAAAGGCGAATCAAGAAGATAATTTTATCAGAAATATTTTATTTACTGATGAATCGTCTTTTCCATTGCATGGAAAACCTAATCCATCTGTCTTGCGATATTGGTCTCAGACAAATCAACATCGATATGTCAGTACCCGAACTCAGTTTCCACAGAAACTGAATGTCTGGGCTGGAATATTGGGTGATCGTATTATAGGACCATTTTTCATTGAGGGATCTTTAGATTCTCGAAAATATTTGAGTTTGTTACAAGATAATATATTGCTGTTAGAGCTCTTCCTAATTTAGACCTGGAATCTGTATGGTTGCAACAAGATGGTTGCCCTGCACACAATGCCATGATAGTAAGGCAGTTTCTGGAAGAAACTTTCCAGGAACGTCTTATGAGTTTTGGAAGCATGAATTGGCCACCCAGATCACCAGATCTATCTCATAACGACTTTTTTTATGGGGTTTTCTCAAAACACAGATCTATTCGGGGAATTGGCCTGAAAATTTGCAAACATTAACGCAAAGAATTGTTGACACTTGTGCGAATATTTCTCCTCAAATGCTAGAAAATACCCGGGCAGATTTCTACAACCGACTCGGATATTGTTTAGCAAGTGATGGAGAAATATTCGAACCGTTGGTTTAACATTATTTTTTTGTCGGAACTCTAATTTTTTTTCTTTTTGGGGTTTTATTTTTCTATTTAATTGTGTGGATTGTTGTTAAATGTTATACCGTTAATAGAATACTATCATTTATTTTCAAACATTCCACATACAAATAAATAGCGATATTCAGTAAAGAATTTTCAATTGCTAGAAGTAATGCTATGCTTAAGAAGACAACAGTGTACATATTTAACGCACTCTAATTAGATCTTATAGCCTACTAAACAACAAAAGTTTGAACAACATAACAAATCATAGCAACTGATCTGTTTATTTAAAAAAACCCACTCCATAAGCGTCATCTAAAGTATATCGTACGACAGACAACCAACATACACCTACAAGCCTCCTTCTCATACACATTGCTTAATGTATATGTATATATGTACTCTCTCATACTCGTGGGATCTATGATGCGAAGATGTAAATTAAACATAGTGTATGTATCATAAGTGGGCAGACCCCTACTGAACTCGGCTCTGAGTGAGAGGTAGGAAGAGAGATTGAGTAAATATAGGGTATCCTACCAATTATTATTATTTTCTCTTTTTAATTAAAACATTTTCTGAAAAAAATATAATAATACCAACTATTTTTTATGGTCACTATTATTCAAAGTATACAACACATACAATACATTGAATACATACTCTGAAATTTTGGGCTGGTAATTTGGGGCATAAAATGTACCTTTTTAATATATTTGGGTATGAAAAAAATATAAATGTTATATAAATTATAAAATATTTTGATCTTTTACATTTACCGCTTGTAAATTTTTTGATGATTTAACTTTAGTTTAGATTTTAGGATATTCCGAATAATTTGCCTAAACTATTCATATCGGAGAACTAATAAACAATCATTTACTTGATTTAATTATTTTTTCTTAGTAGGGGATATAGTGTCATGGGAATTTGATGACACTGGATACAAAAAAGATGCCAATGATAAAGCTGGGTGGGGGGAGAGTTGGTAATTTGTTACTAATTGCTAAATGGTTAAGTTTTGCACAAAGTGGGAATACATATAGTTGTTGTTGTTGTAATTATTGTTTTTGCTATCATCATTATTGTTGTTATTATTATTATGTTTTTTGGTGTTCTTTGGTGTATATTGTAAAGGATATTTTTAAACAATAAATATTTATTAAAACTAATTCTAAATTTATTGAATAAATTATTGGGCAATAATCGGTAGGCAACCTGTATTGAAACATCGTTCCGTCTTACTTCAAAACAAACCTTTTTTACTTACTCTCACCCAGCTAATGGAG
Organism: Nineta flava; assembly: GCA_963920215.1. Lineage (NCBI taxonomy): Eukaryota > Metazoa > Arthropoda > Insecta > Neuroptera > Chrysopidae > Nineta > Nineta flava. The sequence continues at coordinate 62,834,647 of OY986040.1, forward strand.
AGTCCGTTCGACTCCGGCCAGCCGTCTGCGCCCACCTCTGGTATATATTATATACCAGATTGATAGTATATAATAAAAAAGTTTTCCATATGGAGCCAACTTAAGTAGACACACTGTATATACTTTATTATTTGTATAGAATATAGATATTATCCTAACACTAGTTTTTACTAGAGATACATAAATATAAATAAACTATACAAATTAAATGAGATAGATAGAGACAAGATGAGAAATGATTGAATTTTTATGACTAGCGTCATAAAATAATTAAATTAAATTTTATGTTCCCAAACTTTGGTTGCAACGTCTGTACTGAAAATAGTTTATAGGCGGAGTTCAGTGTTGCTGCACCAATGTTCTGCGTCTATTCTGTACTTTAGGATCTCGTTGTAACGCAGGTATTTTTTTTTTATTGAACTCATGTTCTGAAAGATATGCTGTTAATATTTTTCCATAATTTGTTTTGGTAATATTATTTTATCATACAAACTTGCAGCGAAAATATTCATTTTGTTTTCGAACAGTTATCTTTCAGTACGTTCAAGTTCTCTTATTTAAGATTACATTTTCAAAGGTTTTTTTTTTTTTTTGGAGTACCTTTGTTGAATATGCTTCCTAGTATTTTATTTTATCATACATTTGAAGTACATACGTTTTGTAAATTTTTTTTATTGCATCTTGGAACAAAGCATTGGTTTGTTTAATTTTTAAATGCTCAAGATCTTGGTATTTTATGATACATTAAGTACTAAATTATTATTTTTTATATTTCAAAAAAAGGGTTGGTACCTACCTATAAATTGAATACCACTATTTTTATTATTCCGAAAGTAAAGTTGATGAATCTTCAATTCAACTTATTGCTTATTCGGATAAACAATTATTAGTTGTGATAACGGTATAATTATTTCTTTTCGTGCAAAAGTATGGTTATGAAACACATGTCAATCATAATTAAATTATGCTTACAAATATATAACACGAGTATATTTTTTTGTAATGTGTCTATTATGACGTCATTTGTTATTATAATAAATTCATATTCAGGGTGGAACAAAAAAAAATGAAATCTGACTAATTTTGTGCGTTCACTAGATAGATAGATATATCTTGGTGTCTAAAAAGTTTTGCACTTCGATCTTATGGTCCATTGTGCTCCCCCTTCTACTTCAGTCGATATAAGCTTCTTCCAAATGTTGGAAATGGTCAGGAGCATGCTTATCAGGTCATCCTGAAGGTTCATATATTCGGAGTGAGATGCACCAAACATTTTTGTATCCGCTGTAACCCAGAGTCTAAGATAATGTGCCTGGATGTTTCTTCCTCTTGGCCACACCATTTTGCACACAATGAACCCGTTACGGAGTCCCATTATGTGTGGATGCTTCCACCGGGGATAATGTCCGGAAATGAATCCGGTAAACTTACGCAGTTCCATCCTGTTCAGCTTCGGTGCATCGAGAGATAGCATCTTGATTGCATTTCGAAGCGGTATTTTCCCGACCGTTTGCTGCAGTACATTTACCAAATGATCACGGTGTTAAGCATTTATTCACTCGTTGATCACCTGTTTACATGCAGCCGTTGGAATTCCTAAAATAGGCTCTGAGCCTATGAAGGGTATTCCGACTCCTTTCTTTGCTAAGGTATCTGGTTTTTTGTTTCCTTCGAAACCACTGTGACACGGCATCCATATCAATTTAACACTATTCCGTTTTGCCAGCTCCAGCAACTCTTCCAGACACTCCTTGACTAACCCTGAGGTGACCTCAGTTCCAGACAAGGCTTTTATAGCAGCTGGACTGTCCGAGATAATACATACGTTTTGGTTTACGTAGCCTCTACGTAGGTTCTCACGGATGCAAGTCAGTATGGCGTAGACTTCTGTTTGAAAGACTGTGACATATTTCCCCAAGGTGAGGCTTATGTTTGCCTTGTGTCTTTCCCCGTAGATTCCCACCCCGGTACCTTCTTCAGTTTTGGATCTGTTTATATACCAGATGATTCGTTTCTTGAGATAGGGTAGTTCTTCTTCCGTCCATATGTCTCTATCACAGACTACCGTGAAAGGTTTTGAGAAGGAGTATATTTTGGTCTGTACTCATTTCAAAAACGGGGTCTGATATGATTGCTGTTCCCACGATCCTTGCAAGTCCAATCTGATTTCTTTAAATACAGTTATTATTGCAAGATAGTCTAAGGCGCTGGATCTCGCTTTAGCTATTATTTCAATGTTTAGCGAAGTCAGCCCTAGTATGATTTTCATGGTTGCTGTGGAGGTACTTCTCATGGATTCAGTAATGCACAAACTGGCCAGTCTTTGGATCCTGAATAGCTTTCCTGCATGCTGTTATATGGTTAAGCTTTGGCCACCACACTAGAGCAGCATAGGTTATAATTGGCCTTACTACTGCTGTGTACAGTTAGTGGATTATTTTGGGTATTAGACCCTAGATTTTTCGATTTGCTCTGATTAATTATGTATTCCATATGAAGGTTCCATGTTAGTTTAGTTTTTTTTTTTTTTTAGTTCTTTTTCTAACATTACTACTAAGAAGTTCGTTTCCCTGGTGATCTGTAGTCCTTCAACGAAGAGGATGGGTGGTTTTATGTTGTGATTTATGGATGATTGTCTCTGCTCCTTTTTTAAAAGTACTGGGTATATTATGTCTGGCCCAAGTGCTTTATAGGTGTCAAATGAGCTTTTTGCCCATTCGATCGATTCGGTCATTGCACATTCGGTCTTGGTTAAACTGATCTTGAGTACAATTTTCACTGTCCATTGCCACCGAATCCGAAAAATGAACCCGGATCAGTGTCTCGAGTGTATTTTTCCCGGAGCAAGCGTAAACCATCGGACTAACGTAGTGACCCAGTGGTGTCAGCGGATTTCTTCGCTATGATACGATGGAGTCTTGGTCCCTCAGATATGTTTTAAACATCTTGACAGAGTTTCCTCCATGAGTTTATTTTGGCTTTTATCAGAGAAATTTTGTATTCAGGAAGGGCTTCATGGTAGTTGTGCCAGTTATCTATCCTTTTGTCTCTGTTAAATAGTTGGCAAAATATTTACCTTTGATTCCTCAGATCTTTGTTCCGCTAACCATTCGACTTGCTGATTTCTTTTTAGACCTCGGGGTAGTTTTCTTGGAAAGAGTTAATTGTTGCATGTTGAAGCTCAGTTGCAGTTAGCTCAATGTACAATACTGTTTTAACTTTTGTCAGGATTATGGCCATGCGAGTATAATGAACAGGTTGGAGACAGTGACCCCATTTGTGAAAATATCACAGGATTCCACTGTTCCGATTTGCCGTTTTGACCACCAATTTAGAGTAATCTTCCTTAAATGGGATCTTGATGTACCTAACTTTTCACACCCTCCCTCCCTCTTGGTCAATATGCGACGGTTTATCAATCTGAAATCTTCGCCCTGCTGACAGGTGCATAGCTCTGTATCACGAAAGGTTACAGTGGGGTATATATCAGCACCTTTTCAGATAGTGAAGCCGCACTTCAGGCCCTGGAGGCATCAAGATTCTAATCGAGGATAGTCTATGAATGCTTCGAGGAACTGAACTGCCTGGCACTCAATAACACAGTCAGACTGATCTGAGTACCGGGCCACTCTTTCGTTAAAGGGAACGAAGCAGCGGTCTCGTTGGCAGGAGAGGGGTCATCTCAAACTCCCCTTTCACCTGAACCTGTCATTCCCATAGCAAGATGCCGAATTTACCGAATCAAGGTGTGGCTACGACAAGCTCATCTCGGTTACTGGGTTCTTGCGCAGGATATGGGACAGGCAAAGCTGTGCATAACCACAACTTGGCCATTTGACAGTGCCCGGTTGAAACTCAATAGAATACGGTTGAGAAGGGTGGTGAGGCTCTTGACAGAACACTGTCGATTGAACTATCACCTTCATACCTTGTAGATCTCTGATGATCCCACTTTTAAGGCCTATATGGAGGACGATCACCTTCATGCAGGTCATTTGCACCAGCAGAAACTTGCATGGTGTCAGGCATGGAGATTTTGGGTTCAAAATTCTGGATCCATCAATCCTGGGAGCAATCCCGGCGGAGAAGCTGTAAGCTTTCAGTGCGACGTCTGGCCTGAACAGAATCCTATAGCTTCATCTGCTTAAAATTTCGGGCGACAGTTTGTTCTCAGAGCACAGAGGGTCCCTTGGTTTAGGTACTAGGGACTCATTTTCGGTGACCCTCTTGCTAATTTTTATTATTATTATTACTGCCCCATGCAGTGTGATGAGAGTTTGTGTCGCATCCTACAATCAGTTGGTGGTTTTTTGCCTCACAATACTGGATCAGGTCTTTCATATCTGTTGCTGGTGGTAGAGTAGGTAGCATCATAGCCTTGGTAGACCGAAGCGATGATTACCACTCCAGTTTCGGTCGCAATGTTCTATTTTACTTTTACCGCTGTATGGCTCTCTGACAAAACTCTAACAACGGCTGGAGTTTTATTGTAAATAATTTGTCCTCCAGTATTTTGACAAAAGACAGCGGAGGCTGGCTTACTGTGCTGGAAGTTTATTTGAGTCATCTAAAGAGCTGACTCTTTTGCCCTCTGATACTTTTAGTTGTCTAAGGTTGACTTACTCTGCTGCACTGCCTTCTAGCACGATGGCGTGTTCCATACGGTCCTTCGTACGGTTGACAATTCGTCACTCCTCAGTGTGCAGGTTTGTACCTGCACACTGTTTGTAACCTGTTAGATGATATATTTAACCCTGAATCTGCAAACGTAAACAGATAATAAATAGATGTAATATAGGATATTGTATAGCGACTTGTTTGTACCACCACGTGGCTCTCCCATGTTGCTCTCAAAATACTTTCTCAGCACTCCCATTCCACCATCAGCTTTTTTAAACACACTCACTCCTTTCTGCTTTTGGTAATTTATCAAGCTACAAATGTACTTTAAGCCATTTCAATTGATACACCATTTCAATTGAAAGCTGCCAACGTATTTTGCATCAGGCACGTGGTGGTAAAAGTTTATTGTTTTTCAATATACTTTGAAAATTTGCTTAAATATTTCTCGAATAACACTTGTTGCGTCAAATGACGTCACTTGAAACCAATTGTTTTATTGCTCGATATGAGTCAAAAAATGTTTAGAATCTGGCCCATTTCCCGAAACCAATGAATGTAGTGCCTCTTCTGGCGGTACTAATCGCGCCAATTTGACTTGACCGATCGCGAAACAAAATCCAGGGGCTTCATTTTTAACCTTAAATGCCTTTTAATATTGACACACAACGAACATTGGTCCAATAGCAACGATTTGCTGTGAACTGTAATCGATTTCCACATTATAATTTAATGCAGGTCGATAGGGGTTCAACGCATCATTTCTATGTTGTTGCTTTCGATTCCATCGATTCCGTTCAACTTCATTCTGCGTTTCGCGTTGCTCGTCAGTTTGGCTTGCTCTTGTATATCTTTCACTTCTAGCTTTTCGAGTTCTGCGACCTAAGTTTGTACATCTAATTGCTGTCATTTTTATAAACAAAAATTCATTTGAAAATTGAAAAATTTGTTACGTGTTATAAGGAGCTGCTTTAACTTAGCGAATTTTCTAAGAATACATAAATCAGTCTCTAGCCATCATAATTTTAATGTGATGAAATTGAAATATAATTTTTGAAATTATTTTAGTATTTGCAAAAATTAAATTTATTAATAGCCAAAATAGAACGATATATAACGATTATTGTTTATAGTTTATAGTCTATGGAAACGGCAATCAAAATTGACATTTTAAAATTAAAACTTTAATAAATAATTTTATAGTTATCTTATTGAAGTAGAGTTTCCGTGGAAATGACAAAATCAACACAAATTTTAACCAACTCCAAATAAAGAAATATGGTCGTTAAATTTTCTTAAATTTGCAATAAAAAAATATTTAGTCCATACTTCGAAATAAAAACCATCCTATGCTCAAGTTTGACCAAATAACAGACAGTATAAAAAATTTCATCAAATTCGGTTAAGTAATTTCGGAGTTCATTATATATATATATATATATATATATATATATATATATATATATATATATATATATATATAAATATACATATATATATATATATATATATATATATATATATGTATATATATATATATATATATATATATATATATATATATATATATATATATAAATATACATATATATATATATATATATATGTATATATATATATATATATATATATATATATATATATATATAGATATATATATATATATATATATATATATATATATATATATATTTGTATATCAATTTTAGATACGGTGATTTTCGACATCTACAAGGCAGGATCGATGGACTTTTGAAGAAATTTTTGCGTAATTTTGACTTTGGTGCGAGACCAATAGCTCAATTTCCTTTCAGGTATATCGCTTAAAAAAAGTATTTAACATATTACACCACATAATTATGAAACTCAAATATTATGAAATAAACTGGATTAAAAACATAAAAGATTCCTATTAAAAATTGGAAGTTAATAAATTTAATTAAACGGAATAAGATAATTTTAAAGAACAAAATATTCAAGTTTTTGATTATAAGAACCAAAAGTTTAATATTTAACGCAGCAACCACTAGATAGATAGATAGATTGATACATCTTGGGGTCGAAAAGGTATGGTTCATTGTGCTCCTCCTTCTACCTCAGTCCGACGAGATACGGTTCTTCTATATGTTGGCAATAGCCTGGAGCTTGCTTATCAGGTCCTCCCGAAGGCTCATATATTCGGGGGGAGATGCAACGAATATTTTATATCTGCTGCACCCAGAGGTTCGCAGTCAAAGACAATGTGGCTGGATATTTCTTCCGCCTCGCCACACAATCTTCACACAATTAACCCGTTATGAAGTCCCATTGTGTGCAGATACTTCCGCAGGGAATAATGCACGGTTGTCTTTTTGTTGCATTGTGAAGCACTACCATCCCGAGCACCTGCTGCGTTACTTTCTCCCAGTGACCTCGGTGTTTAGCATTTGACTACTTATTGATCACCTTTTTACATGCAGTTTTGGAGTTCCTAACACAGGCTCTGAGCCAATGAAGGGTATTCCGACTCCCTTCTTTGCTAAGGTATCTGCTTTTTCATTTCCTTCGAAACCAGTGTGGCCCGTCATCTAGATCAATTTAACGTTGTTCCGTTTTTACAGTTTCGGAAGTTCCTCCAGACTATCCTTGACTACCCTCGACGTGACCTCAGTTCCAGGCAAGGCTTTTAAATTAGCTTGATAGTCCGAAAGAATACATACGTTCTGGTTTATGTAACCTCTACGTAGGTTCTCACGGACGCAAGCCACTATGGCGTAGACTTTTGCTCGAAATACCGTGGCATATTTTCCCAAGTTGATGCTTATGCTTGCATTAGATCTCTTACCGTAGATTCCCGCCTCGGTTTCTTTCCCAGTTTTGGATCCGTCTGTATACCAAACAATTCCTTTCTTGAGATAAAGTGGTTCATCGTCCGACCACATGGACCTATCACAGACTACAGTAAAAGGTTTAGAGAATGAGTATAACTTGGAAAGTATTTCTTTGCCCATTTTAAAGACGGGGTCTGAGATAATTGATCCTTTCATGTCCAAACTAATTTTAGCGAATTTCCTCCAAAGGAAATGCAGCTATTTTTTTTGCACCAATGTTGGAATTTCGTAAAAATATAATTGTCCATCGATCCTACCTATTAGATGTTAAAAATCACTATCGCTAAAATTTTTATATAGTGTGTGTTGGACAGCTTTTCTTATAGTGAATCATTTTCCTATAGTGAGCCTGGTCATGTGGTACTGTATTAAGTCAGCCAGTACACATGTAAAAAAAGTCATTCAGTCATCTCATAGCAGCTATACTGCATGCGTATGGTTGTTTGTCATTTAAGAGTGGGGCTTTGTGATGCACAATGTACATACTAAACTACTAAAATGTACTCTCATCACATGTTTGATATCACTCATCACTGACTGAATATTTAACTTTGATTCTCTATAGGAAAAGCTTTCCAAAATACACGTATATGTATATGTATATGTATATGTATATGTATATGTATATGTATATGTATATGTATATGTATATGTATATGTATATGTATATGTATATGTATATGTATATGTATATGTATATGTATATGTATATGTATATGTATATGTATATGTATATGTATATGTATATGTATATGTATATGTATATGTATATGTATATGCATATGTATATGCATATGTATATGTATATGTATATGTATATGTATATGTATATGTATATGTATATGTATATGTATATGTATATGTATATGTATATGTATATGTATATGTATATGTATATGTATATGTATATGTATATGTATATGTATATGTATATGTATATGTATATGTATATGTATATGTATATGTATATGTATATGTATATGTATATGTATATGTATATGTATATGTATATGTATATGTATATGTATATGTATATGTATATGTATATGTATATGTATATGTATATGTATATGTATATGTATATGTATATGTATATGTATATGTATATGTATATGTATATGTATATGTATATGTATATGTATATGTATATGTATATGTATATGTATATGTATATGTATATGTATATGTATATGTATATGTATATGTATATGTATATGTATATGTATATGTATATGTATATGTATATGTATATGTATATGTATATGTATATGTATATGTATATGTATATGTATATGTATATGTATATGTATATGTATATGTATATGTATATGTATATGTATATGTATATGTATATGTATATGTATATGTATATGTATATGTATATGTATATGTATATGTATATGTATATGTATATGTATATGTATATGTATATGTATATGTATATGTATATGTATATGTATATGTATATGTATATGTATATGTATATGTATATGTATATGTATATGTATATGTATATGTATATGTATATGTATATGTATATGTATATGTATATGTATATGTATATGTATATGTATATGTATATGTATATGTATATGTATATGTATATGTATATGTATATGTATATGTATATGTATATGTATATGTATATGTATATGTATATGTATATGTATATGTATATGTATATGTATATGTATATGTATATGTATATGTATATGTATATGTATATGTATATGTATATGTATATGTATATGTATATGTATATGTATATGTATATGTATATGTATATGTATATGTATATGTATATGTATATGTATATGTATATGTATATGTATATGTATATGTATATGTATATGTATATGTATATGTATATGTATATGTATATGTATATGTATATGTATATGTATATGTATATGTATATGTATATGTATATGTATATGTATATGTATATGTATATGTATATGTATATGTATATGTATATGTATATGTATATGTATATGTATATGTATATGTATATGTATATGTATATGTATATGTATATGTATATGTATATGTATATGTATATGTATATGTATATGTATATGTATATGTATATGTATATGTATATGTATATGTATATGTATATGTATATGTATATGTATATGTATATGTATATGTATATGTATATGTATATGTATATGTATATGTATATGTATATGTATATGTATATGTATATGTATATGTATATGTATATGTATATGTATATGTATATGTATATGTATATGTATATGTATATGTATATGTATATGTATATGTATATGTATATGTATATGTATATGTATATGTATATGTATATGTATATGTATATGTATATGTATATGTATATGTATATGTATATGTATATGTATATGTATATGTATATGTATATGTATATGTATATGTATATGTATATGTATATGTATATGTATATGTATATGTATATGTATATGTATATGTATATGTATATGTATATGTATATGTATATGTATATGTATATGTATATGTATATGTATATGTATATGTATATGTATATGTATATGTATATGTATATGTATATGTATATGTATATGTATATGTATATGTATATGTATATGTATATGTATATGTATATGTATATGTATATGTATATGTATATGTATATGTATATGTATATGTATATGTATATGTATATGTATATGTATATGTATATGTATATGTATATGTATATGTATATGTATATGTATATGTATATGTATATGTATATGTATATGTATATGTATATGTATATGTATATGTATATGTATATGTATATGTATATGTATATGTATATGTATATGTATATGTATATGTATATGTATATGTATATGTATATGTATATGTATATGTATATGTATATGTATATGTATATGTATATGTATATGTATACATATATATATATATATATATATATGTATATATATATATATATATATATATATATATATATATATATGGACTTTTTTAAAATATCTGTGGACTCTCTACCGGTCACAGTTTCAACCGACTTCAAAAAACACAAAAACTCATTACACTAAAAAGCTAAAAATAACAATATACAGATTTAATCCAAACGACAATTCTTGTTCAAACTTATTACGCATAATTTTTATACCCAGTTTATGTTAATAAATAAGGTATATTAAGTTTATTTCCGACTTTGTAACGCTTAAAAATATTGATCGTAGGGATGAATGTTTGGTATATGTGTGTATAAAATTTGGCCATTTCCAAATGTTCGTCTGCCTGTCGGTGGACACGATAACTCAAGAACGAAAAGAAATGACGAGATGAAATTTTTTTCAAAAAATAATTTTCAATTAAAATAAACAACTTTTGCAAATTTTTTTTCATAAACTCAGAAGTTTTCTCAAAATTTGTCATTAAATATCCCTCGGAAAGCGAATTGTGAATAATTAGAATATGCAGAATTGTTAACAATTCAATCATTAATATACAACTCAGTATGTACTGGGTATTCAAACAATTAACTCAGTTAGTTGTTATATTACTTGTAATAAAATATAATTATTGGTATGACGTGCTACCTACTGATCGGTTTGAAGGGATCTCCTGATCAGATTATGACTTGATGACAATGGGACCACCTCAAGAGTATATTCTTTCATACAAGACAATAATTTTGAAAATCGATCCACAATTGACGGGGAAATCGGAGAAATTTTTATAAACATACATTTATAAAAAATACATAAAGTCGAACATTGAATCTCCTCCTTCTTTATTTGGAGTCAGTAAAAATTTTTGTTGATTTCCTAATTTCCACAGAAACAATACTTTACTTTACTAATTCTGATTGTGGTTTCCATAGTAACTTTAAACTACAATAGCACACTATTATTAATCGTTGTATAAATGGTTGAATTTTAGCTATTAATAAATTTAAATTTTTCAAATACTAAAATCATGTCAGATATGATATTTCATTTTGATCACACTAGAATTCTAACCGCTAGAGAATGATTTATGTATTCAAAGGAAATTCGATAAATTGACGCAGCTCCTGCGTAACGCCTTTTTTAAAATGTTTGTGGACTCTCTAGCGGTCACAGTTTTATTCCGATTGGAATGAAATTTGGTATTCGAGTCGCTTTTGGTATTCTAAAGGTGAAGTTCGTTAATGGGTAAAATCGGACGAGGAGAAAGGGGATTTAGAGGGAGGGGGAACACAAATTTGGTATATCTCCCTTAATATGTGAAAAATCGAAAAATTTATCAGGAGTTAAGTTGTAGGTACTAAGCTTTACTGTAATTTTGTTTCTTATCATTTTTCTGTTACACTAATATTTACAGAAATATATACAATTAAAGATATATACAACTAAATGATCAAGTATGAATTGTAGCAAACTTGATTTTCTACAACTTTACTCCTTATACATTTTTCGATTATTCTAATATTAAGAGAGATATTTAATATTTTGTGTTTGTTTGACACGAATACACGAAAAATATTTTACTGTAAAAAATTTTGATTGTCGTTTCCATAGTAACTGTAAACTATAATCGTTATACATCGTTCTATTTTGGCTATTAATAAATTTAATTGTTGCAAATACGAAAGTCATTTCAGATATTATATTTTATTTTGATCACACTAAAATTATGACCGCTAGAGAGTGATTTATGTATTCTAAGGAAATTCGCTAAGTTGACGCAGCTCCTGCGTAACGTAACTTTTTATTAATCCAGTTATTGTTGCAAGACAGTCTGTAGACGCTGGATCTCGCTTTAGCTATATTTAGGTTTTTGCATGCTGTTATCTGATTAACTGTTGACCATCACACTAGAGCAGCATAGGTTATAATGGGCTCCGTAGCTGGGCCCTCTAGTTTTTAATGATAATCCAATTTTATTTTCTCATTGTCCAAAAAGCCCAATAAAATTTTTTTTAAATTTTTTATAACGCGGCAAGTTTGAATTTAAAATATTCGAATAAAAAAAAAATTACCTGTCATGATATAAAATTTTAAAAACACACTAAGATAAAACTTACGATATAAATTTTTCAACCAAATTTTTTTTTTCACTTTACTTTGCACTTACATTCTTACATTTGAGTTTTCGCTATTTACTTTATAAATAGCTCGGATCTTTAATGGGATATCATCACTTTTTAAGGGGCAACTATTACATGAAGTATCTCCCCGAAAACTCGGCCCTTTTTAACATTAATGTTTTTGATCGGATATGATTACTTTTGCAAGGCTTAAATATATAAAACTAAAGGCTTTGCACAAAATGCTTTATTTGGATAAATATACCCTTACTTACTGTGTTTCGCTAATAAAGCCTTTTCATTTGATACCCATATCGTGGGGGTTAATGTGGAAATTATAAATCGTCATTTTGCAGCGGCCGACCGTCAACATCTCTGTGAATATTAGAGAAATAAAAAAAATGATAAGAAACTCCGCAGGATAAGAAGAAGTGGGCAAATTTAGCTTGTAAGATTCCATTACAAACACCGGAACAGTTGAAACTAAAGGAAGTGGAGCAACAAAGTTTTAAAAAATCGTGCACAAATGCAAAAGTAGTGTGTGCTAAATTTTTAGTATAAATATAGAAATATGGACCAATCATAGAGCAGCAAAATTTCCTATGTTAATTTTAACAAAACAAAAATGCAAAAATTTTCCCATTTCCCGATATAAATTTCGTGATTTCGTAATTTTCCCTGTGCCTTGGGTACTAGACCTAGCTATATCCCAAATATCATCTTTAAAGGATATCTGTTGTAGGCCCTACGTGTTTATCCTGTCTAATGAAAATTATGGGCGAACTTTTACGGTTTTTGAACCGAAATAACTTTTTAACCGTTTATTTCTTAACGAAAGGAAAAATTTGTTCTCTTATAATTCCCTAAATAGCTTATATTCAAAAACCAGCTCTGTAGTTCTTTTCGTTCAGAAGATATTTCGGGGTCAAATGAGCTCTGGTTTTTCGTGTGGTAATAGTACTGTAAGCGCGAAGGCAAAAAACTCTTTAACTCGGCCAGTCGCACTGCCGTGCTCTAGATATTTGATAATTTTAATATTTGATAATTATATGTGGTACTTATTATATATTTGATAAGTATTTGATACCAATATCGAAATCAATATAGAAATACGTTTTCAGTGCATATTATAGAGTTCCAAAAGTCATGCAGATATACTTGCAGGCTAGAATTTTAAGAACGCATTACTCACAAAACTGTATATTATCGAAGAAAAACATTTAATGGACATAATCACAATATGTTAAATCTGGCAGACAAGATATCTCTAGCGTATGATATGAGATGTTCAGCGGACGACAACAAATATAATTTGAACTTCAGAAACCTGTCAATTTTTCTTTTATATTAAACTTTTCACATCAATATAAATGCCATTGTAACACATTTCGATTCATTAGTGTTACTCAATCCTAAAACACTTCAACAATATTAAAAAAGGAATACTTATTTATTTAGAGTTCCAGTATATTTGTTAGAAATTCTGTGAAAAGGTATGTAAGATGATTGAGATTTTATCAAATATCTTAAAACTAATACGAATGTATTTAGCACATCCTTGCTTTCTTAAAAACTTTACTGGTTCACAGTAAAATTTATGAATAAAGTCAATTTATGAAGAAAAGCAAACCACTGCTCCTCATATATGATAAGTTTAATCTCAAAAATATACGACAAAGCTTTTTGGAACGTTGAAGGATATTTCGAAAAATGATTTTTCATAACTGCATATTTTGCGATAACATTTCGCATTCAAATAAAAAACTTATTAATACGTATTTCGACGTATATAAATACGCAGTAGTCATCATTAGTATGAATTAGTGAATCGAATTATTATCCGGAATGAAATGATACCCGTTGCTTAATTTTGTGCCTGTCTCACATATTAGCAACAAGAAATTTTGAAATTTAATTTCAAAAACTTAGTCCTCTTCGATTATTTTTGATAATGTTTATACACACGAACTATGTTATTGAGAGACTAAAATAAGTATATGCGTTATAAATAGCAAAATATAAAAAAAATATATGAAAAATATAAAAATATAATAAAATATAAAAATATAAAAAATATAAAATTATATAATATTATATTAAAATATAATTTTGTTACAAAAACAAACCACCTACAAAAACCGCGCTTAAACTGGAAAAATACTTCTGCTACCAATAATTTCTTTACGGAGAGAAAGCCTGCGCAATTATTTTCTTCATTTTAATATTTACCGAAAACAAACACTTTTTAACGCATTTAAAATTGTTATTAATGGTTAATATTGTATATTTCTTCAGTGTTATAAATATTATAATTATGTGTATTGGGAAAAGTTTTATAGACATATATAATTCTGAAACAGTGGTATATACAGTGTTCACTGTAATTTTACATAAATAAATACATGAGATATTATATATAGAAATACAAATGCACAAAAAAGAAAAAGGATAAAATAGAATAAAATTAATTTTATTATAATAATGTTTTGTGTGATGTGCCTTCTGGTATTTAAAATATAACAATATGTCGACGATACTCCATGTACAATGGTCGGACGGTCGGCAGGAACATGTCTTCTTTGCCTCCTCATCGTATACATTACTTGCTTGCTTTGCTTGTTTGGTGGTATACACTATGATCACTTAACTGGAAAGTAATCGTGCATGCAAATGATTAAATTTCAACAACATAATTGTATCAGTTACAGGACATATATATATACACCCACCCACACATACTCATTTTTCGAATAACGTAACAGTTACGTTCTTCGTTAACATATGTATGTGTACATAAAACTCTTTGTAAGGATAAAAGGAGAGCTGAGGCGTCCTGTATACATTTGTGCTGTTATATATCCAAGACATATTATAGGGTGTTTTTCCTAAATAATAAACGTATAACGTATAAATAATAAAAGTATTTATTTATATCGTAGAGAATGTCACAGATATACTTGCTACTAGGGTTAAAGGGATATAGGTCACTATTTAGTAAGTTTTCACAATAATATAATTCTCGTCTGAATAAAAAATTTCGATAAGGAAACGAATTGTACTTTTGTATTGTCATTAATTTCCTTGATTCTCAATACTCCATTAGTTTTTTATTGCAAGACTACACCGATATCGGTGACGGAGGAATGCTAAGTTTGAAAAAGGATGTGCTAATTAACATCAATTACTTTTTTTTAAACCGAATTACAGGCGAAAATTATACGATCATTAAGGTTATCTTATTTCATAGTTTAATGGAGCTAGAATATCATCACCATTTCTAATTAACTGAACATAAAAATGAGTAACCAAGAGAAACTTTGAAGGGATATTTTTTCCATCTCGATAGGTGGATAGAAGTGATTCTATCTTAGAAAACATTGAAGGATTTTAAAAACCGTATTGTGATCTTTAGTGTACGTACTTCTTTATACTTCAACTTGTTTCAACTCGTGTCTTCGACAAACGCAAATCTTAATGATACGCGAAAAAGCCCAAATCTGCGTAAACCAAATTTCTAAAAATTTTTTGTTAACCAAACTCCCAAAAATGTCAAAAATGGTAATTATGACCGTTTTTATAACATAAATGTTGTTTACGCTAATTGGATAATAAAACCACTTCAAACCAATCTCTGAACCATGTAGGGTGACAAGCCAAACGAATATAATATTGGATATCTGCTGCATTAAATAATTCATTGTATGATAACCACTACTGGCTCGAAACGAACCATCAGGTTTATTTTCATAAGCAAAGATAAAACACCATTATTTGGAATATAAAGCCTTATTAATAATACGACATCGTTATTAGCAATACGATATCGAACCTCATATTTGGTGTCCAGAGATAAAATTTAGGTCTTTTACTAGTTTACGTCTACTGAAGTCAATACTTATATTCAATTATTTTATTAAATTATTTTAAGTTCTACTTCCACCATACCAAGACCTACAAAAATTAATACATTAGAAATATATGTCAAAGGCGGGTCCAAATAGGGAACATTAACCCATGGGAATCCCGTTTATCTGAATATAGAAGGATGTAGAAGTTAATGAGGATGTGAGCCAACATGCTAAAGCTGGGTAAATAAAACCATGCTGTATATTACAATAATCGGTAAACAACGTTTAACTGTATGTGAACTAGTGATGATCGTTCTCATTGATGTTTTACTGAATGGTAACAAATATATTACCTAAAATATATTACATGATACTCACAAAGGTTTTACTGTGTTCGTGTGGACCCGTGTTCATGTACACATTATATGAGCTGAATTATTTGATGTATACGCATACAATACTTAATGAAAAGTTTACATAACTAATTTGGTATTAATATTATGAAATGATTTTGCATGAACTTCCCATATAAACATCACCATCATGTCCCGTACAGTATACAATTACCACAACAATTATAAACAAACTTTATAGAGTTGGTAACTATTTTTTTATTTTTTAATTATAAACAAAGAGATGAAATTAAATGAATTTGAAACATTTCCTTTATACAAATCATATGTTAATTGAACTGAAAAATTATATTTTATGTTGGAAATAATTTTGTTATTCATTTTAATGATTTAATATTGAATGCTGTGTATCGTTTTCTTTAAGTATCAAGGAACACCGATTAGAAAAAAATCACAGTTCTGAAATTTTCTAGAGATGATGAAGCAGTTAACCGGAACAACACTCTTACAAACCCAGTATACAGAAAATTCGCGACATGTGAAGTGAGCCTTATTACAATTATTGTCATCAACAAAATAAATGCTCATGGTCCCTTATAGATTTGAAATAAACGCTTGAAAAAATTTTACAGTAAGCTTGTACTACGCCCTTTTTAACATGCTTTTATTAGCTTAACCTGTACGTATCTATCTATGTGATAATGTACTGGAATTTTTTGTGTAAGTTGTCGCGGTATCAGGGCTCTCTTTTTATCCTTCAAAAAGAGCGCTGCCCGAACCTGAAACAGATTTCGATACTTAACAAAAAAAAAACAAAATATTAGTAAAAGTTTTACCAAATATCTTTCAATTGAAGCAACACGCACGTTTTTTTTTTAAGAAAAAAAATTAAATTAAACAAAATTTTTATTAAATAACAACCTGATTTTTAATTTTACAATACGTCAATTTTCAACTCAATTTAATCGAACGAATGTTTGTCGCGGTATCCTGGCTCTCTTTATCCTCAAAGGAGCGCTGCCCGAACCTGCAATGATTCAGATACTCAACAAAAACAAAAAAAAATATATTAGTAAAATATATTACTAAATATTTTGTAATTGGAACAACACGCACGTTTTTGTTTAAAGAAAAGAAAAAAAAATTAAATTAAACACAAGTTTTTACGAAACAAAAAAAAAAACTGATTTTATTGCTTAAAAAAAAATGATTATCCAATTTCTTTTTCAACAATTATTTTAATTTTTTTCACACAATGTCAAACTTTGAATTACTTGATCAAATTACTTGTACAAATTCCAACTTTAACTTGATCTGAACTGGGTAACAATTATATACTTTGATACTAATCAAACAATACTTGATTTCAACTTTGATACTAATAGTCGATATTAAACTTTGATACTAATCGCACAATGATCGATTTAAAAACTCATCAGACACGATTTTAAAACTGATTTGAATCGACACTGGTCACGGTTTATATACCCGCTATGGGTCGTTCTAGGATATGATTGTGTTTTTGAATAATTATTTTGTTTTTGACAAAATATTTTCGCATGGAGGCTTCTAGAATATTTTAGTATATCAACACCCATGGACGTAGTCGGAGTGTTCAGACTATCTATAAAATTAATTAAAAATTATACCTCTATTTGGGTTTGACCCATAGTCATACCCCGCTTGGTTGATATTTAAGCAGAGACATAATGCACACGGCCAGTGTCAATTCAAAATCTATACACAAATTTTATGATACATTACTGTAAGCTAGCTTACTTCTGTTTACTTGAATTATCTTGTTTTTACAACATTATTTATTTGTGATCTATTTATGTTTTTTTAAAAACATTCAATTTGTATGATTTTGAATTTTTTAAATTAAATTATATGTAATAATTTTTTTTCAATTTTTGATTTTTTTCAAAAATAGAAAACTTTAAATCAAAAGCATCTTATTATCATTTTTCGACTTAAAAAAAAAACTTAGTTTAAGAAAAAAAATAAATCGAGCTACATTATTTTCTTTTTGTACTTTTTATATTAAAAAAAACTCCTTCTTTTTGCAAGGAGAAAAATATTATTTTGTTAAATATTTTTCGTAATATTTTACTTTCATAATTAAAATGTGTGTTGGATCAAAAAAAATTATTTAATAATTTTCATTACAACAAAATCTCCCCCTCTAGATTCCAACACACATTTTCTAATTTGCTTATTATATTTGGTCGACCAATTTTTAACTTAAGAACTATTTGAACTGTACTAGTACATTTAGCTAGCTAGCAAAACTTAAAAGTGTACGTACACATTAGTTCTTCACTCTTCATCAACGGCGCCTGTTGTTGATTGCCGGTCGTCTGGGCCGCAAGTTGTACCCAGGCTCTAATGCTCTGGCCTCTGGCTCGTCCACACTTGGTACATCCCGTCGTCTTCCATCACCTCCATGCCTTTGACCCCCCAATCGATCTGGAAGTAGTTGGCCGAACACCTAGTTCCCCACACTCAATCTTCTCAGATTCCCATTGGCGGCGGTCCTTGCACTGGCCGGCTTCAAGAGACCTCCATGTATTTTCGTGGAAGGCACTGTATCCACAACATATATTCCAGCTGGTAAACTCCTCAGCACCCTGTAAGGCCCTTTCCATATTGGTGCCAGTCCACTATGAACACCCTCCACCTTACTGCTGAGCATTTGGTTGCGCATCCAGACGGACTCTCCTGGTTGATAACTGAGTCCCGTCTCCACTTGGTCGTTCTCTTCGGCATTGGCCAATATTGTTTGCCGAGCTATCTCAACATTCTGTTGACGTTCTTGGCCTCTCTCGTTAACCCATTCTTCAATATCTTGAGGCTCTTCTTCGACTTGTATCTGCCAATCCCCAGGCTTCTTCATCTCTGCCCCCAGTAACAATTGGGCAGGCGAAAAACCAGTTGTTCTGTTTGCTCTATTACGTATTGCAAATAATGATTTGTGCAGTTGTTGATCCCAGTTTTTATGTTCTTGATCCAACAAATGTAATCGTAACAACTTCTTCAACTCCTGGTTCTGTCTTTCCGTGGGGTTGACTCTTGGATGGTATATTGGCGTTGTCCATATTTCTGTGTGCCAATCTCTGTTCACTGCTTTCCATTCTTTTGATCTGAACTGGGGACCATTATCACTAAGTACTGCTCTTGGATAACCATATCGACTGAATACCTCGTCTTTGAGTACTTGTGCTATCTTCGAGGTCGACGTGGCCTCCAATGGAAATGCTTCGATCCATCTAGTGAAAAGATCAGTCACAACCAATATATTCGTTTTTCCACGTGATGTGCGTGGGTATGGACCCATCAAGTCGATGCTGACTACCTCCCATGGTGAAGTAGGTCTTCGACTTCTCATTGCTGAACTTGGTTTCTTATTCAGTGGCTTCACTCTAGCGCACGTATCACACACTTTTACATATCTGCGTATGTCATCTTGCATCCCATACCAATACACTCGGTTACGGATTTGACGATACGTTTCTCTCCATCCAGGGTGTGCTGCTACATCACTGTCGTGATATCTTCTCAGAAAACCAAGTCGGCGTTCTTCGGGAACCACTGGCACTTCTTGTACCATCTGTTGACTATGGTACCAGAGGATCCCGTCAGCTACGGTGTAGTTAGCTCTTGTTCTGTCCACTCGTCGACGTAGATTGCTTCTCAGTGGACTTGTGTTATCAACGATGTATCTTCTGATGGCAGTCACATCTCGATCTTTATCCTGCCATCGTCTAATATCGTCGAGTGTGGGTGTTTCCACTTCGATTACGTTGAGGGTTATTGGTGTTTTTGCCCTCTTTTCAATCACCCACTCTGGAATGTCCTCCACTTCTTCATCTTCAGCCTTGCCCTGTGGTTGTCTGGACAAGGAGTCGGCGGCTTGATTATCTTTTCCGGGGACGTGAATTATCTCAAAATCATAGGCTCCCAATGTCAATGCCCATCTTGTCAATTTTGCTCGACTATCCTTGGTTTTGTTTAGCCATTGGAGCGCTGCATGATCCGTGTATAATTTAAAATGCCTTCCTTCAAGATATCCTCGAAACTTCCTCAATGCCCAGATTATCGAGAGACATTCCTTTTCTGTCGTGGCGTATTTTCTTTCCGTGGGTCCAAGTTTCTTGCTGGCGTAATTTATTATTCGTCTTGTCTTGCCATCATCTTCCATTTGGAACAATATTGCACCCAGTCCGACGTCACTAGCATCCGTATTTAAACAAAACGTCTTCTTAAAATCTGGATGTGCTAGTTTCGGTGCATTTACTATTAATGACTTGAGATTTTCGAACGCCTTCTGATGCAATGTTAGCCAGCGCCACTTAATGTTCTTCTTTAGCATTTCGCTTAGAGGTGCAGCTATATCTTCGTAGTTCTTCACGAAGCTCCTGTACCAACCACATAATCCCAAAAATTGTCGTAGTTGTCTCCGTGTTCTAGGTACAGGGTGATTGCTTATAGCTTCGTTCTTCTCTTCCTCTCTGTCAATGCCATCTTCGCTCAATATATGTCCCAGGTATTTAACTTTGTTGCTGCCAATGACACATTTGCTTGGTTTACAAGTTAATCCATGTTGTTCTAGTCTTTCTAGTACAAGATCCAGGTGGTGTAAATGTTCCTTGACTGATCGACTGTAGATTAATATGTCATCCAGGTAAACTTGGCAGAAATCTTCGATGTATCCAGATAAAACTTCGTTCATTAAACTCTGGAACGTAGCTGGAGCATTCTTCAGTCCAAACGGCATGACGCGAAATTGATAGAGACCTCTTGGGGTGGTAAATGCTGTGTACTCTTTCGATTGTGGCTCCATCTCAATTTGCCAATAACCAGTCTGAAGATCCAATGTAGAAAATATTTTTGCTCCATTGACTTTTCTCAACATCTCTTGCAGATCTGGAATCGGAAACGCATTGCTCTTTGTGATATCGTTCAATTTTCTGTAATCGACGCACAATCGAAAAGTACCATCTTTCTTCTTCGGCAATACGACGGGTGCGGCCCAAGGCGATGTGGATGGTTCTATAATGCCATCGCCTTCCATCTCTTCAATCATCTCTTCTAATACCCGTTGCTTCTCATTGTTGTACGGGTATGGTCGTAATTTAATGGGGGAATTCTTCGTAATCTCAATCTTGTGTGTGATCGTTTTTGTCCTTCCAACTTTGCCGAAAACGCTGGGATGTCGCCGAATGACATCTTTTAACTGCTCTTGGTTCTCAAGGAGTTTTATTTGTAACTCGCCCAATGCGTTGTTAATTGTTGCCACTTCTCTATGGGCTCCATCTGGTTTTCTCCATGCAATGCGGACTCTCTTATCACACCCTAAGTAAATTATACCACTCCGGTAATCGATGCTCACACCATTTTTTGTTAAAAATTCGTGACCAAGTATCAAATGGTTTCGTAGGCCAGGTACAACCATTACTTCAACATTGAACTTCATTCTTGATATCATCACATCCATGCACATTTTCCCAAGAATTCTGAAAGTATTATTGCTTGTGGCTCCACTCCCTGTACTATCTCTGACAGGGTGCCATTTACCAATACTTCTTGCCAATTCTTCGCTGATAAAATTGTGTGATGCTTGACTATCGATCAGTGCCAATATTGATCTTCCACGCACATCAACTTCCACAATTGGCCCATTCTGGTGTGAGTTCTTGGTCTCCATTGTTGTTAAATGGACCGGTAATTATTGGTGTTCACGCCGATGTTGAGTGGTTTTGTGGAGGTTAATATTTTCTTCAGAACCAATCTCCTCCATTATTGATCCTGGCTCTTCGTCCAGTGTCCGAACCGTGGTGCGTAACTCGTCCACCGATCTTGGATTCGAAATTTTTACTAGTGGACGTATGTTGTTGCGTAGTAAATTCAATATTATGGGCACCACGTCATCAATGTTCCTATCGGCGTGCACTCTTCTGAATAGCTTAATCTTTAACTTTGCACTAAGCGAACAAAAGTCAATTTTAAACTTCATCTTTATCACACGAATGTTAATTTTTAACTTTGAAACTAATCGAACAGAAGTTAATTTTAAACTGATTTTGATTAGCACTGGTAGCGGCTTTTTATACCCGCTATCGATTCTAGAACATGGTTGTTGATGTTTTGAAGAAATATTTTTTTGAAAATATATTTCTGCATGGAGGTTTCTCGAATAATTTAGTTTATCAACAACCATGAGTTTCGGAATTTCTGATTATTAAAAATTATAATGCTTCGCTATGAATCGAACCAGCGTGACACCCCTCCTGTTTGATATTTAACTGTCCACTTAATGCACACGACCAGTGCGAATTCAAAATTTATATACAAATTTACAGTATTATTCATAATAACAAGCTTGGTTTTTAAGTGTTTATGTATTTATGTTATTTAATTTGTATTTACTAGAACTTTTGATTTTAAATTAAATTATATCAGATAATTTTTTTCAATTTTTTATTTTTTATTTTTTTTTTAAATGAAAAACTTTAAATCAAAAGCAGTTATTATTTTCTTTGCAATTTTCGACTTTAAAAAAAACGTTTTCTAAAGAAAAAAAATAAATCGAAACTAGATCAATCTCTTTTTGCACTTAAAAAAAAACTCCTTTTTCTAAGGAGAAAAATATTTTCTCTTAAATATTTTTCTATTTTATAATATTTGTTGGATTCAGAAAAATTATTGTCAATAATTTTCAATACAACAAAGTTTTTACTTCTTCCGTCTGAACAGTCTAAAACTTTGCAGACGTATTAAGAAAATAATTATTTGATATAAATTTCCTATGCTATATTTGAATTGGATTCACATATACACCGCAGTTTTGATTTTGTTTCTCGAAGGACAGTTCTTTGTAATTTCCTTATATAAATTATTAACGCCACACAAATTATGTACAAGTTTATTTATTTGCAACTGACGAATAGCACAAATTACAAATATAAGATATTTCTATAGTAGCAAGCAACCACATATTCAATATTACTTGCTTAAAGGAACAGAGTTTTTGACGTTTTAATAGAATAATATGAAACTATGAAAACAATTTAATTAACAGAAAAATTTGATATTAAAAGCAAAACCCACTTTTCTGGTTTATCCTAAACTTTAACATAAAATATTATTTAATATTTGTTTATTTGTGTATACTTTCGTGTCAACATACAAGTGTTTGTCCAAATTCCTTACGGTTACGTATGACAAACTGTAGAAGACTATAGCGTATACCCGACACATTTCATTGTCATTGAATTTATTAATTAAATTAAATACTGATATGAAATAATTAACTCGTCAACCAGGAATCGAACCTCGGGCCTCTGGATAACCGGTCCAGTGTGCATCCTCTACACCAAAGACGATTGTGATGTGACAGCCAACTTTTTCATATTATTCTAATTTTTTTATATATATATATATTTTTTATATATTTATTAGACAGTATAAACTTCTCGTTGAAGTGATATTTTTATTTAATATTTGTTTATTTGTGTATACTTTCGTGTCAACATACAAGTGTTTGTCCAAATTCCTTACGGTTACGTATGACAAACTGTAGAAGACTATAGCGTATACCCGACACATTTCATTGTCATTGAATTTATTAATTAAATTAAATACTGATATGAAATAATTAACTCGTCAACCAGGAATCGAACCTCGGGCCTCTGGATAACCGGTCCAGTGTGCATCCTCTACACCAAAGACGATTGTGATGTGACAGCCAACTTTTTCATATTATTCTAATTTTTTTATATATATATATTTTTTATATATTTATTAGACAGTATAAACTTCTCGTTGAAGTGATATTTTTATTTAATATTTGTTTATTTGTGTATACTTTCGTGTCAACATACAAGTGTTTGTCCAAATTCCTTACGGTTACGTATGACAAACTGTAGAAGACTATAGCGTATACCCGACACATTTCATTGTCATTGAATTTATTAATTAAATAAATATATAAAAAATATATATATATAAAAAAATTAGAATAATATGAAAAAGTTGGCTGTCACATCACAATCGTCTTTGGTGTAGAGGATGCACACTGGACCGGTTATCCAGAGGCCCGAGGTTCGATTCCTGGTTGACGAGTTAATTATTTCATATCAGTATTTAATTTAATTAATAAATAAAATATTATAATTATTATCATATGATTCTTACTTTGTAGTGCGACCGAATATACTCCCCCCTTAAAGTGTTATACATTTCAATTGAGAGAAAGGGAGCACACTTTAGTAATAGCTCGAACGTGTGTATTTCCGTCCTTGGTCTTAATTTGTATTGACCAATCGAGCCCATTACGACTTTTTATAACATTAATTACTCTGGCTAATGGCCACTGCAAAGGAGGAGCATGTTCGTCTTTAATTCAGACCAACGTGTCCTCTTTGACATTTGAAGTTCTTGTAGCCACTTTGAGCACTGTTGGACAGTGTTCAGGTATTCACTACTCCATCTCTTCCAGAATGTCTGTTTCGAGTGTCTAATCTGGTCCCAGAAAGACAATTTATCGATGTCAGTTACATCACATTCTGGCAAAGATGTGAAGGTGTCGTTAATTAATAAGTGTCCCGGAACAAATGACAGCACGGCTTGGAATTTATGATACGTTCAATTTGATACAGAGCAGTAGTTAACTCCTCATAGGTCAAAGTGGTCTTTCCAACCACTCTTTCAGTGAAACTTAACCATCCAGATTCCAGATTCCCCTAATCCACAGCAGTGAGGAGCAAAGGGTGGTATACAATTCCAATTCCTCCTTTAACATAGTTTCATGAATTTATAATCCACTTGCCCTTTCATTTAACAACTTATATAATTCATTGAGTTTGTACCCGATGGTTTGTACCATTGGCACTGAATATATTTTGACATCTTCCTCTTCTTGCGATAAACCGTTTAAGAAGCAACGCATTTAAGAAGCTCTTGGTCGACATATCCGATACTCACTCCAAACGTAGAGCTTTTGTTACCATATAAATAAACAGACATACATAACCTTTGGTTATCAATGGTTTCCTAATGCGACTCTGCTTGACGGCAATAGGTCCTCCATAATCAAGCCCTGAGGATACACGGCCCGGGAAATCAGCCACAATTTGGTTAGATAGAGATGCTACAAATCAATAGCATCCAACACATTAATGAATAATGTTACGCCCATTTATCAACCACACCCTACTACGAAGTGACGCTAATGTTGATTGAGCACCTGCGTGTAGCAGTCTCTTGTGTTCCGGAGAAACAACTTAGTTATATGATTATCAAGAGGAATAATTATACGGAATTTTTCTCCTGTGCGGATATTTGGGGAGTAGTTTAATCTTCCACCTACTCTAAAAATACTCTCCTAATCGAAAAAGGGGTTCAAAAATTTTAATTTACTCGATTTAAAATTAGATGTGAAATTAGGTTAGTTTTTTCCTTTATTTAACAACATTATTTCCTTTGAAAAATATTGTTATTAAACGATTTTCAAAAATCAAATTAAACGATTCGGTTATTCCGGAAATCTTATTATTAGCGAGCTTTGCGTTAAAGTACACATATTTGTGTTAAAGCACACAAAACCGTAAAACATACGTAACACTTCTTTGTAGGCGATAGAAACAAGAAAATGATTCACACCACATCCACAAATCATTGACTTTACCTGATTGATGCGAGTTGAACAAATAACTGCCTTGGCTTCTGGTGGGTTCTGAATATCATTGAAATTGAAGCACGTGGGCTAAAATATTTGATCGAACCTCAACCACGGAGGTTCATTCCACTAAAGCTCGGAGGCTGGTAATAAACCGGGATCTATCCCACTGGACACAATGTCAGTAGGATTTTCGGATGAAATAACGTGATTCCAACAATCGTTCGAGTACATTTCTTGGATTTGAGAAATCCTGTTGGCTACAAACACATTCCAACGAGAAGCCTCTGAGCAAACCCATGCTAAGGCTATCATGGAATCAGTCCAAAAATGTGAGTGCTCGATCTTTACCGATAATACCTAGCGAACCTTTGACATGAACCGGGCCAAAAGTACACACGCGCACAACTCAAATCGTGGCAATGAGACGGTCTAATCACACGATTTAACTCCCGTTACTATTGACAGATTTCAAATAAATAGGCCTATGCAAATTTAAACAATATTATTGGGAACCTTATCGTCCCAATCTAGTTTTTCGCACCAAGTCATTTGCATTATGATCTTGGCGGAGACACTAACAGGCGTTACTAATCCGAGTGAATTGAATAGTTTAGTTATGCTGGACAAAATTTCACGTTTGATGGTTTTTGCTGCCATTTAATCATCTGGTTCAAAATTAGGAACACATCAGTAAGAGGGCTTCAGACCAATAGTTTTAATGGATGAGCATCCATCAGAAAATTGGAATCATCCTAATGTTTCGAGTTCCATTTATGGGGTTTGAATTGGTCCTTTTTTAATAATGCAAGTTCGTCTTGGTGAAGAAACCCGCTGACGGTGAAAACCCTTCTTAAGAACAGCTTAACCAGGGTCTTCCAGTGACGGGCGAGGACTCAAAGATGGAATGGGCAATAAACTCATTCGACCACTACAAAGCACCGGGACCAGATTTGATGTACCCAGTGCTTTTACAAAACAGAGCAGAGCATCTTTTAACTCTGCTTGGTCATATATTCAGGGTAAGCCTGGTTACGGGTTAGATCCCAACAGTATGGAAGCCAGTAAGAGTGACCTTCTTGCCAATACCGGGGAGGCTTAACCACTCGACGGGAAAGGACTTTAGACCAATTAGTCCAGCATCGTTTCTACTGAAAACAATGGAACGACTAATAGGATTTCATTTGACTCAGGGGGCATTGTCGCAAAATCCGCTTCATGGCAACCAACACGCGTATCAGGTGGGAAAATCCTGTGAATCGGCCCTCCACAACCTAATATACAGAACTGAGGAGGGACCCGCAAGAAAACAAACCACCTTGTGCGTTTTTCTTGACATAGAGGGGGCACTTGACAATGCCTCTTACAATTCCATGGTTGATTCTGCAGGTCAGCACGCAGTAGAAGACACCTTTTGCAGGTGGATAAAATCTATGCTGATAGGAAATAGAATACAAACTTCCCTTCTTGGAGAGTCTGTCACTGTGAGAGCCACAAAGAGATGTCCGCAGGGTGGTGTCTTATCCCCTCTCCTGTGAAGCCTGACAGTGAACAGCTTACTGATGAATCTCAACCAAAATTTATACTACACACAGGGATAAGCGGACGGCGTTGTAATTGCAATCCAGGAACCCTGTGAAAGCACAGTCTCGGAGCTTATGCAAAACGCTGTAAGGCACAGGAATGATGTACCAATCAGGGATTGAAAATAAACCCTGGTAAGCCCGCAGTCATTCCATTCACACGTAAAAGGAAGGTGAATAACATAAAACCACCCATCCTCTTCGGTGACAGATAACAGATCACAAGAGAAGTCAAGTTCTTAGGAGTACTCTAATCTAACATGGAACCTTCATCTGGAATACATAACAAATAAGAACAAATCTTCTCTCATGCTTTGCAAGAGAGCATGTGGAAAAGTCTGGGGTCTAAAACCCAAAAAGATCCATTGGCTTTAAACAACAGTAGTCAGGCCCATTAAATCCTATGCTGCTCTAGTGTGGTGGCCAAGAGTAAAACAGATTACTGCGTAAAAAAACCTGTCCAGGATCCAGAGACTGGCCTGCTTGTGCATTACTGGATCCATGAGCAGTACACCTACAGCTACCATGGAAGTCATACTGGGGCTGCTTCGGCTAAGCGAGGTAACAATAACTAAAGCGAGATCCAGCGCCTATAAATTGTCTTGCAATAATAACTGGATCAAAAAAAATCAGGTTGGACATGCAAGTATCGTGGGAACATCAATTATCTCAGACCCCGTCTTTGAAATGGGCAACGACATACTTCCCAAGACACAGAGTTGCTAAGAAACTGGCTGACATAGTACCATAAGTAACCCTACTCAATTGCAAACATCTAATGTTTTCTTCAGGAGAATCTCGCCACAAAATACGTTGCAGACTCTGGTAGGTATTTTTTACCTTTATTTGCCGGTACATCTTAGCTATATCAGTAATAAAGTCAATGACAAAA
Organism: Nineta flava; assembly: GCA_963920215.1. Lineage (NCBI taxonomy): Eukaryota > Metazoa > Arthropoda > Insecta > Neuroptera > Chrysopidae > Nineta > Nineta flava. The sequence continues at coordinate 62,863,542 of OY986040.1, forward strand.
CAACGAAACCGTATTAAAACTGTTATCAAATCAGGCTGAATTTCACGGCTAACTAACATAATATTATTTAAGCTTACACCTGTTGATGACGGAGTGGACGCGTTGAAGACTACACATAGTTTTGTGGTTAAACTGATATCGTTCAAGACAGCATGATGCGTCATATAATATTCGTACTTATGGAGCAGGTATTCAGGAAAACGCTCGATTTTATTTGCAGATAAAAATTCATTTATAAAGGCCTTGATTTTTCAAAAAATCGGGGTTCTTGGCGAATTTTCTCTCCAAAAATTTGTAAGAAACTTTACGTATACTCAGAATTGTTTTTTTCTACAAACTAATTCTTCACAAAAAGTGGAAACTTAAAAAATTAATAAACTGAAAAATTAGTACTATTAGCCAATCCGTTCTGGTTTTGTGTCAAGAAGCAATTTCGGAAAAATTTCTTCAAATGTTCTACCGACTAGATATCTACATAGAATCCTACCTAGTATACATCGAAAATGACCTTCACTAAAATTATATATATATATATATATATATATATATATATATATATATATATATATATATATATATATATTATATATATATATATATATATAATATATATATATATATATATATATAAAACCTAATTTTTCATTTTTCAGGCAATATTTCTATGTTATTTTCTTAAACAAATATATATTAATTGCCGCTATTTCCTTTTTAATATATTTTAACAATGGATTTCAACCTCGTGAAAAGTTCCTATTCGAGTGCAGTGGTCTCTACAATCAATCAATATTCCTCGTTTCTCAAGAAACTTGCCTCTACCAACAACAAAATCAAATATTTTAAACAATGTTTACGTTTACACATTTTTCCAAATAAACTTACACATATTTTTGATTACTCCATCATCTTGATATCTACCATTCTTATAAAAAACAGAAAGATCAATTTTTATGATTTGCAACAATTCATGCTTTCTCCAGAAGACAGGCTTTGATCTTTCGAACTTTTCACGAGGTTTAAATCCATTGTTGAAATATATTAAAAAGGAAATAGTGGCAATTAATATATATTTGTTTAAGAAAATTACATAGAACTATTGCCTGAATAATGAAAAATTAGATATATATATATATATATATATATATATATATATATATATACATATATATATATATATATATATATATATATATATATATATATATATATATATATATATATATATAAATATATATATATATATATATATAGCTACATAACTACGTAATTAAAAACTACATAACAATAAAACATTTTAAAAATATAGAAATTATAACAACGTCTAATAGTGTGGGTGAAAAGTACCCACACTATTACAATAAAAACTATAAATCTTAAAACTATGTGAAATAAAATGTGATATTGTGGGTGTAAAGGGCCCACAATATCACATAAAATAAATAAATAATATACAAAACATTTAAAAAAGAAGATAAAATTGTACGAGGCTGTATATAAAAAACACATAAAACAGACGACTTTTTTAAAATATGAGATGTTTCCCCTAGAGTCTCCGTAGAAGGTGAGATTCATTTAAAAATGTAATCAATCTCTTCACGGAGCTCGCATTAAACGATAATGCTCGTACAATCTTTCGAAACCGTAGTCTTTGCCGTAAAGGTTCAAAGACTACACATTCCTCAAAAATATGCCTCACGGTTTGCACTGTCCTGCAAACAGTGCACGTTGGCTGATCCTCACCGCAGAGAATATATGCATGCGAGATTTTAGTGTGGCCCTTACCCGTTCGCGAATAGGCTACGGCCCAGATTTACAGGTGCCGGCAGCTTATTGATGCTTGGTTTGACCTGTTTGAGCTTTTCCGTGAGGTTGTTCCACTCACGCTGCCATTTTTCATTAATTTTGAAGCGTATGCACACTTTCAGGTCCTCTGGGCGTATTGGAATTAGATCCAGGTGGTCTGAATCAGCTGCGACCCGCGCAGCTTCATGAGCCACTTCATTCTCATGTATACTTACGTGCCCAGGCGTCCATACATAAACGATGGACATGTGCTGGAGCACGGGGAGTATTGCTTGGATGTTTTGCACCAGAGGGTCTCTTGAAAGCGTGCACATTAGTGCACGAATGAAGGTCCGAAAACTCTTCGCAATATCGCAGGGCTTGCAAAATTGCATATAATTCAGCAGTGTACACGGATGTCTATGAGGAGAGCGTCTAAGTGCGCTCCCCACACCAAAATGGTTTTAGATCTATCCGTATACACGCACAGAGAGTCATTGTATTTGCTTATAAGTTGTTGGAAGCAGGTCCGATAGAATTGGGAACTGGTCTCTTCTTAACGGAGGCCAGCCAGGTCAAAGCGGCACCTTACCTTTGAGATCAGGCAAGGAGGTGCGTCATGAAAACTATGGGGAAGTACCTGAGTGAATTCGAAATTAAGACTCTCTAGAAGCTCCTGCGTTCGAACGGCCAAAGGTCTTGTGACCGTGGCACGTCTCTCATAAAGTCTCCTCAGAAATCTTGATTTTCTAAAGAGAGACGGGAAGTTGAAATGATTGGGCTTAGCCCATACCCCCATGATATAATTGAGAAGCAGGCGCTCACGCCTCAACCTCGATGGGGGCAATCCCGACTCTACTCATAGACTCATGGAGGGACTCGTTCGAAAAGCTCCTGTAGCAAGTCTAAGGCCTGCGTGGGGAATAGGATCAAGGATTTTGAGCGCTGACATCCGGGCGGAGGAGAATACTTCACAGCCATAATCCATCCTGGGCAGAACCAGCGATGAATAAAGCCGCAGTATAATCTCCCGGTCCGCACCCCACGATGTATCAGCCAATCCCTTCTTTGCCTTCAAAGCATATTCATTGCTTTGCGACAACTCGCTGCCAGGGATTGGAGGTGTGGACGCCACGTCAAATTCTTGTCAAAGACAAGTTCCAGAAACCTAACAGAGTCGACACATCCAAGGCGTGTCCCTTTTAAGTTAAGGATCGGATCAGGATGTGCCTTGCGTTTTCTGAAAGAAATAGGCCACTTTAGTTTTAATTGTGGAGAACCGAAAACCATCGCATTCTGCAGAATGCACAACTTCGTTGATGACCTGTTGGAGCCTCGTTTCAATTGTATCCATTGAAGGAGCTCCGTAAAAAATTCCAAGGTCATCAACATACAGACATTGCCGAATCGGGGCTGAAGCTGCGATGTGATTGACCGCTATAGCAATAAGGGTGACACTAAGCGTCGAGCCCTGAGGAACACCATTCTCCTGGGAATGAATCCCAGAGTCAGTGCGACCCACCCGGACACGAAGTTTGCGGTCACACATAAAACTTTCAATGAATTGAGGCATAGGTCTTTTTAGACCCCAGTCATGCAGCTTCCTGAGAATGCTATACCTCCATGTCATATCATATGCTTTCTCCATGTCGAAGAACACTCCCACAAGTGATAGCCCCGGAGAAAGTTGTCGTGAATGGCATTCTCAAGGCTAACAAGTTGTCCGCCAATGGTATTGGCGGAAACCTGTCTGATATTCACTTTATCAGATGATTAGTTTCCAACCGCCACACGAAACGTTTGTTAACCATTTTTCCAATATATTGCTGAGCAGCATGTTAAATAAATAGCTCTTTAAGCAGCGGTATAATATTGGCTTCCCGCCCCTGCTGAGGGTAAACGCTCTGCCGAAAAATATTGTTGTATAGATCCAGTAATCTGCCTTATCCTGGTATGTGCACTGGATCAGAGCCATGATCCAATGCTCTGGATCATGGCATAATGTATTGTATCGGGACCAGGTGATGTATCTGTTGACCCCTTTAGCGCCTCCAATAGTGCTTGTATTGTTAAATCGTTGTTATACTGGAGGGATTCATCTGAGAGACATCAAGATCATCATGTTGTTCGTGATGCATTTGATCCGCAGAAAATCTGGGTCATAATTTTGGGAGCTGCAGACGTGCCCGAAATGCTTCGCTAAACACCAAATTGACATCCAAATTGAGTAGGGCAGGGGCCAGTGATGAGAAAAGTTTTCCCGTAATTGCCTTCACCCTGCTCCATACCTTCGAAAATTGTGTGGAGGTATTGATGGCCGAAACATATTGCTCCCAAGATAGCCTATTCTCATCTCGTATAGTCCTGATTGCTATAGGTCTTCTTATTTTAAAGCCTGTAAAGTTTTCCTGCATGGGGCGTCTTTTATGTTTGTTAAACGCCCTCCTTTTCTCTGAAACCGCTACTCTCACGACATCATTCCACCAAGGAACTTTTTTCTTAGGTGGAATGCCAGAAGACTTACTTATAGCGTGTGTAACTGCTTCGATGATATTTGGTACACATCGTCTTCTACGTCTCCTCCCAACGTGGGAATTTGAAAACTTTCCATGAAAAATTTTGATGGATAGATGGGTAGACCATTCATTCCAGTCGATGAACCAGAGCCAGTGAGCAAAGTGTCAGATCAATTGCTTACATCTCAACAGTTCTAGCATTTAATCGTGTTTTCTCACCGGTATTTAAAAGAAACGAGTTTGAATCATCCAAAAAACTTTCGTAGAGTCTCCCACGTGCGTCTTTTTGTTCACAACCACATAAGTGACTGTGAGCGTTCAAATCACCTAGCATCAGCAATGGTTGTGGAAGTTGCGAGGTTAAACTTGCCAGATCTTCGATATTTCAATCGAAGTCTGGCAGATAATTTGTGCATAACGTGAGTTCGAGCGATCCGTAAATTCTTACAACTAGAGCTTGTAGGGGGATGTCAAGGCGAAGTAAGACAGGCTTTACCTTATTAATATTGCGACACATCCCCTTGCTCGAGTATCTGGCAGAACATCCTGCCGGCGGACGGTAAAACCCTTCAGGGTATATGTTTCCGGCGGTCTAAGATGTGTTTCTTGTATGCATACACACAGTGGTCCATGGTCTGCCAGAGGCATGTTTAGCTCACAGTAGCGTTGTTTAATACCATTGCAATTTCACTGTAATATATTTGCCATTTATATTGGCTAGGATGTTTTGCCCTTAGAAGTTATGGGATCACTTCTGGATTTCCTCTTCTGCCAGCTTCTTCTATCTCTCCTGGTCGTCTCCTTGTCAGAGAAAGAGACAGAATCCGAATCCATGCGACCTCACTTTGTAGGCGACGACGACCCTTTTATCACGGTCCGGGAGGCTACTCGAGAGCGTTGGGCTGCCACCCGGCGATGCTGAAGCCGTAGGCCTGGACCTCTCCACCTTCCGTGAGCTCAGCTCCGCCTACAAAGCCGGCTCACCTCGTGATTAAGATGGAGGTGGAGTCTTTTGACGATCCACCTCCATCCAGTTTTCTTCTGAGGGGGCTTATTTTTTGCAGATGCTTTTCACCATCAGCGGAGCGAGCTCTTTAGTCAAAGTTGAAGCGTCAGCAGATGGGGCGGGAGTAGCTGTGACGCGAGCATAGGAGACGGCAGGCTGGGAGCGAGGGTCGGAGCCAATCACCCTCCTGCGCGCCTCAGGATAAGTGAGCTTATCCAGATCTCTAACTTTCTGGATAGCCATTTCCTCTTTGTGTTTGGGGTAGTTCCTCGACTTTGCCGAGTGACTACCCCCACAGTTCACGCATGTTATAGGCTCATTGCACGGTCTTCCCTCGTGCAATAGCTCCCCGCAGACACAAATTTGAGGCCTTTCACATCTATCAGCCGTGTGTTCGTATCTTTGACACCGATAGCATTGCATCGGTTCTGGAATGTACGGACGCACGGGGATTTTCTTGTGAATGCCAGCGTCGACGGTTGCTGACAAATCAATTTTGCTGAAGATAAGTTGGAGGAGAGGTGAGTCTTTCAATTCACCATCCTGCCTCCACTTAATCCTACGGGTCTCAATTACTCCCTGGTCGGACAGATTTGCGACTATATCCTCGATGGAGCAAATTATCAGGTCTCTGCAAAAGATCACTCCCTGGGAACTATTAAAAGTTCCATGGGACGACACTTCCACCTAATAATCGCCTAAAATCTTCAAACGTAGAAGCTTTTCATTTATAGATTTGTCACTATTAAATAAGGGCTCACCGACTTAAAGTCACTCGAATCACCCTTTTTCTTAGTCAGAAAATACTTTAGAACAACTTGCTTTTGGGAACCTGGAAGCGATGCCAGGTTCCTACGGAATTTCCTTTTATCTTTAGGGGGGTTTAGTCCCCCTGACGTTTCGTTGATAACCGGGACGCCGCCCGGGCCTCTTTATACGGAAGTTGGCATTTCCGTTTGTTTGTAGGTGTTTTCGTTGTCCATAAACTAATAAAAAAATCAGCCATCGTGTGCAAAAGGGCTGGAATAGCCGGGAACGGGTTGACCCCCCTACTTCATTAGTCCTACCCCAGTACTCTAGGACCCGGCCTCCACTATACGTGTCCTGGAATATGCGGACGGACTGGAACTCGAAGCAATGTAGATTCCGATCTCTGCATCCATTGCACACTAAGATGAACAGTTCCTTGTTCATTTTTACATCTAACCCACCGTTAATTAGATATTAATTAAATAAAGTTATCAATTAGAGAAGCGCGTTAACGGAATAAGAAATGTTGGGGAATGAACGCAGCGACAGCAGAGATACGTGAAGGGAACGAGCTCTCTCCACCTATATATATAAAAAAAAAAAAAGAAAACTTTAAATAATTTAACCGTCACTCAGTTGAGAAGTGAACTGGAAGAAAGGGATCTTCATAGCGGTGGCAAGAAAGGGGCATTGGTTCAACAGTTGCAGCAAGTACTTGTTGAAGAAAGAGTGGACCCAGAATTGTGGATTCTGAAAGACCAAAATGTCAAGAACATGGAAACGATACAAAAGGCTATGAACGATTTACAAAATGCCGTGAAAGAAGAGTTACAAGCAAGTCAAAATGCCATGAAAGACGAATTACAATATGTCATGAAAGAAGAGTTACACACAATTCAAAATTCCATCGATGTTGCTTTACAATCTATATAAGTGTTCGATGATAGATTCAAACGCATGGAAACCAGAATCCTAGAGCTAGAAGCTAGACTCGTAGCAACGCCAAGCAGTGAAATAGTGGAGACTCGTGAGAGAGAAGCGATAGTTAATAACAGTGCTTCAAGGTGTGAACACGGAAGGAAACAACACACAAAACCACCACCCTTTGATGGAAAAACATCATGGACTAACTACTCTGTACAGTTTGAAGCTGCTGCTGCTAGTAACGAGTAGTCAGATTATCGGAAGGCTGTGGAACTTACTGTGGCCTTGAGAAGGGACGCTACAGATGTGGTGCAAACATTGTCACCGGCGGATCGAAACGATTACAAATTGTTGAGCGGTCGTCGGGAACTCCGGTTTGGAGATTCCCACTTGGAACACGTTTATCATTCCCAAATAAAGAATCGTAGTCCTTGACTACCCTTGACTAACCTCAAGGGTAGTCAAGGATTGTCTGGAAGAAATTCTGAAACTGAAAAAGCAGATACATTAGCAAAGAAGGGAGTCGGATACTTTTCACTGGCTCAGAGCCTATTATAGAAATTCCAAGAACTGCATGTAAACAGTTGATCAGCGAGTGGTCAAACGATAAACATCGTGATCTTTGGGAAAATGTACCGCAGCAAAAGCTGGGGAAAATACTGCTTCGGAGTGCAACCAAGAGGCACTGAAGCTGAACATGACTGGATTCATAATCGAGCATTATCATCTGCGGAAGCATCTGCACACAATGGGACTCAATACCGGGTCCATTGGGTGCAGATTGTGTGGTGAGGAGGCAAAACTCGATCTTATTATTTTCTTTTTGCAATTATATAAAAATATACTCCTTTGTTGAGGAGAAAAATATTTTCATCTCAAACATTTTGCGTTTGCTTTGTTTTATATATTTAAAAATATGTGCTGTGTCCAAAAAATTATTCTTAATAATTTTTAATACAACGAGATGTTTATAAAGTAACTTTAGATAATATACAAAGTTCTTTGAAAATAGCAACTAACAATGATAATTTGGGTAGCGTAAAGGAACTAACTTAAAATTCAAAGAATTATCCAATAAATTTAACATTAGCCATATTATATTGTTATGAGTGTCTTTTATTAATGTTTTAAATTAATTGTATTTGAGGTTATAAACCCCCAAACAATTAAATTATATTAAATTGTTCACAAAATTATAGTTGTGTTGGCTTATTTCCGTCGCACCATTAATAAAAAAAAGGTGTTATTTGTGAAGTAATGTACATAGATATCCGGTACTGGATTATCCGTGTAATAAAGTTGGACTTGGGACGCACAAACGGATACTATTATGAGATTATTGGGCATATATTAAAAGTAGGTGCTCATAGCAAGTGGTTTGGTTAAAATTTTCTACTAGGTGTAATTTAGCAGAATACAAAACCACATTATTTACAATTGAAAATACAGGTCACACAGGTAAGAGTCGGATTAATATTTGTCAAACAAAAAATAAATTAATAAAAAATGATCTGAATTCTTTGACCATGCACAGATAAAAATAATTTGACAAAGATGCTACTTACTTTCTAAAGTCTCCTTCTATAACGTGGTTATTTGAATTTCCGTTTCGGTTTTCTCGCCGTTATATTTATTATATCCACAAAACCTGTTCCAGCTAATTAGAGCTTAGTTACCAATATTCATTAACCAGGATGTTTGAGACAATATGTTCTGATTCGAAAATTAGATGTTCGAATCAACAGCTGTCATGTCTGAGTGGTTGGGCGTCGGACTTCCAAACAAGAGGACCCGCGTTCGAATCCGACTCAGGGCATATCAATTTTTTCATCTATTTGTTTTTGAGTCCAACTAATAATTAAAGTGCTCGCGTCGATTCTTCTCACTCACTTCTAAAATGGCAGAACCAATTACAGTGACCTTCCTCATTACGACGAACAAATAACTCAATACCAAGAAGATTGTAAATCGACTCCATTAGTAAAAAATCAATCGAAGTGATCACCACGTGTAATTATCCATCGGTATTATCTTGTTGATCAGTTTTTATCTATCGAATTATAACGTAATACAAACGTTGTTTAATCTTTTGAAAGTGTTAAATCTTATTTTGCTGTGAACATTATTCATAACGAATATAGTTTTGTGTGTTTAAAACAATTGTGTGTGTTTTTTTTTGATATTTGTTGAAATAACAATTTTCGTTTTGTGACTGTTAATTTTCATAATGATCAATAATTATATTGTGTTTGAACATTTTATTATTCATTTATTTTGAACATCATTGTTTTTTGTTTGTTTATTATAAAACTACTAATTAAATCAGTTAAAATATTAAATATCGAATTATTTCATCACCAGGATCAACTTATGCTTGGATACTTTAGCTTTTCACCACGACTAGCTAAATCAATCACTAAATCAAACATTTTGGTCCTTCGAGCCGGATGTCTAAGCAAGGTGATTTTGGTAAAATTTGTGTAATTTAAAAACGGAACGCGTGTTTAAAGTAGTTGTGGATATTTTAGTTTAAACACTTTGTTATCGTTGTGAACATTATTTTGTGAAGTTGTGAAACGTCACGTGACGGTGATCTTCTAAATTATTTTCGCCATTACTCGTAGTTTAATTATCGAATACCGCTCGTTATCATGACGTCTTTGGAATCGCGTATCGCGCTTCAGGAAACGCGTTTAAACCTTATTAAAAACGCTCTCGATCCTCTCAAAAATATCGACGTTTCAAATCTTTCTAAATCAAGAATACAAACTAGACTTGAAGTGTTGGAGTCCAATTGGGCGAAGTTCGACAAAGATCATGATCGAATTTCTGAAGCTAGAACGGAGTCTATCAAAGATTTGCCATATATGAAAACAAATATGTACGCCATCACTCAAGAAGCATATATGGAAAGTAAATCGGCCATGTTAGAGCTGCTATCCCAAATCACAGTCACTAACCCGTTGGATGGGACGACATTGGCTGATACCTCTGGTGTTGGTGCATCATTTGCTCCTCGTACAGTACTCCCAAAAATTGAACTTCCCAAATTTGCTGGTGATTACCAATCTTGGAGGCCTTACAGTGACATGTTCACATCCTTGGTGGGTGCAGATTCAGAACTTACAAATGTCATGAAAATGCATTATCTCAAAAGTAGTGTCACTGGAGAAGCTGCTAACCTCATTTCGAATTTTCAAATTACTGGTGAGAATTTCATTCCAGCATGGGACAAGTTAATTGCCAGATATGAAAACAAGCACGTTCTAATTAACAAACATCTGGATACTATTTTTAAAATGAAACCACTTCTTCGTAAATCGGCGAAAGGGTTGAACCATCTTTTATCAACGGTTAATGAGGCGCTTGGTTCACTCAAAGCGTTAGGATCACCTACCAGCAAATGGGATCAAATTATTGTCTACACCATAGTCAATCGATTAGATTCTGACACACATGAAGCATGGGAAATACACGAAGGTGCTTCAATGTCTCCCTCGTCACTTGAAGACCTTGAACGTTTTATTGAGGGTCGTGCTTTGGAATCAATCGAAGGTCGCGAGCCCACGAAATCATCATCATCGTCTCATGTAAAACCGACAAGCCATTCTACAAATGCAAGAATCCATGTTGCCGCTATAGAAAACCAATCAAGAGTATCTAAGTATAGCTGCTCACTCTGTAATTCAGACCATTACCTCACTAGTTGCAAAGTTTTCGGTCAGAAAACTCCAGAACAACGACGTCAGTTTCTAGTATCCAAACGGTTGTGCTTTAATTGTCTTGGTTCTCATATGCTAAGAGACTGCCGCTCTCTTAAGTCATGTCTTAAATGCAATCGACGTCATCATACAATGATTCATGACGCAATCACACAATCATCACATGAATCTCCAAGTATCAATACCACAGCCAACGTGTCATCAAGCCCCAAGGAAGCTAATTCCTCCACATCCTCTGTTAAGATAATTAATCACGCATCTTCAACGTACAATCCTACTCAATCAACTGTGTTGCTTGCAACTGCTCAAGTCATAATCTCGGGTCCTGATGGTAACTTTGCCATCGCTAAGGCTCTCCTTGATCAAGGATCCGAAATTTCGTTTATCAGTGAACGTTTAGTTCAGAACCTTCGTCTTAGACGATCGTCAACCTCAATCTCTCTTATCGGAGTCGGAGCCACTCAATCATCAACCACTCGTGGAATAGTCTCTATCAATCTAAGTCCGGTCTTCGAATCCAATGTTAGCTTACTGGTAAACGCTTATATTCTTCCCAAACTCACTTCAACTCTACCATCTAGACAGCCAGCTTCATCAAATTGGCCGCACATATCGGGACTCAAACTCGCTGGCCCATCCTTTATGATACCAAGTTCGATTGATTTGATTCTGGGTGCAGAGATTTACGGAAACATTATCCTTTCCGATGTAATCAAGGGGCCACCACACTGTCCAATCGCTCAATCTACCATCTTTGGATGGATTTTATCAGGCCCAATTAATCACAACCTCACGGAGACGGCCGCCAACGTCTATCATTGCTCACTCGATGTGCAACTGGATATGCTTCTTCAACGCTTTTGGGATCAAGAAGAACTCACAGATTTTAAAGCAACCAGCTTGTCACCAGATGAAGAAGTTTGTGAGCAGCATTTCTTATCGACCCACTCACGATTAGACTCTGGTCGATACGTAGTACGATTGCCGTTGAAAGCATCACCAGATACACTAGGAGAATCTCGAGGTCCTGCAACAAAAATGCTTCATTCACTTCAACGTCGACTGAAATCTGACGATGAGTTTCACCGCCTATATGATGACTTCATTCGTGAATATGAATCACTCAACCATATGTCACATATATCCTCAAACTCAGTAGAGCCAAAGTCAGTTTTTTATCTACCTCATCATGGGGTGCTACGTTCAACTAGTTCTACCACCAAACTACGAGTTGTGTTCAATGGATCAATGCAGACTAGCTCCGGAAAATCACTCAATGGCATTCTCCACATTGGAGAAAAACTTCAAATCGATCTTCCAGACGTTCTCTTGTGGTTTAGACGATTCAAGTATGTCTTCGCTTCAGATATCGAGAAAATGTATCGTCAGACTTTGATCCATCAACATGACTGGAATCTTCAAAGAATCCTTTGGATAAAAAGCGGTCACATTCAAACATATCAACTGAAAACCGTCACCTATGGTATGGGGTGTGCGCCATTCCTGGCCTTACGAACTCTCAAACAACTCATACTTGACGATGGAAATCAATTTCCATTGGCTGAGCCAACGATGTCTAAAGGGCGATATGTGGATGATGTATTTGGTGGAGCTGATACCATCACCGAATGTAATCAAATCATCACTCAAGTGGATCAATTATGTAAACGTGGAGGTTTTATTCTAAAAAAGTGGATCAGCAATCACCCTGACTTGTTAGCAAGCATCCCCTCAGAATATCATGCCAAAGAAGCCACGATTCTTATCGATCAATCGTCAAGCATACGAACGTTAGGTCTATCCTGGAATCCATCAAGTGACAACTTTTCAATCATAGTTAACAATGAACCACTAGAACATATAACTAAGAGAAGTGTACTTTCCAGAATTGCTCAATTATTTGACCCGCTAGGATTTATCTCGCCGTTCATCATTCAAGCCAAAATTTTAATGCAGCATCTTTGGTTGGTCAAATTAAATTGGGATGAGATCCTTCCAGAACACTTACACAATCAATGGCGAGAGTTCGAAAGTCAGTGCAAAGATTTGTCATCAATTTCAATTCCACGGTTCCTGGGACCTCTAACATCTTCGAAAATAGAGCTTCATGGATTTTCTGACGCTTCACAGTTTGCACTTAGTGCTGTTGTTTACCTCAGAGTGGAAACCTCATCTTCAATTCTCGTTAATATTGTGTGTGCAAAAACAAAAGTAGCACCTCTAAAAAAGGTTACAATTCCACGTTTAGAGCTCACTGCAGCAGCTCTGCTCACTCGACTCGCAGGATATGTCCGCAAAACCATGGAGCTAGAAACAGCACCACTATGGCTTTGGACTGATTCATCCGTTGCACTCACTTGGATCACTTCTCATCCAACTAAATGGAAAGATTTTGTTCGAAATCGGGTCACCTTCATCCAAGAAAATCAACCATCCGCTCGTTGGAGATTTATTGCTGGAAAACAGAATCCAGCTGACTGTGCGTCCCGTGGAGTCTCACCTAATAATCTAAATAAACATCACCTATGGTGGAGAGGTCCAGATTGGCTTTCTCTAACATCCGACCAATGGCCTAATTGTATTTTCCCACCATCATCTACTGCAACTTCAGAAGCTAGAGCTGCAAAAGTGAATCATTGTTCACAAGTGGACTTAGAACCGGAATTGTTGCATCGATATTCTGATCTAAATCGACTTATCCGTATCACATCTTGGTGCATGAAATTCATCAATCATACCCGACAAATCAAGGTTGATGATTCACCAGTTTACTTAACTACCCAGAATCTTCAAAAGTCTCTCTTGATTTGGGTTCGCATCAGCCAAGGCATTTCATTTTCCAACGATTTGAAGCTTTTGAAAAAGAAACAACCAGTCACGAGCTCAAGTTCTTTGCGTTATCTTACTCCGTTCATCGATCAAGATGGCCTGATTCGAGTTGGCGGACGTCTTGAACAAGCTCCACTCGACTATGACTCAAAGCACCCCTATATTCTCTCGAAAGATTCAACTTTGTCTCTTTTAATCATCCGAAACGCCCATCTTCGATCACTCCACAGTGGGACCCGTAGTACATTATCAGCAGTTCGACAACAATTTTGGATACTTGGAGGACGCCTAACAGTTCGAAAAGTAATTTTGAAGTGTGTGATCTGTGCACGGCAACGTGCTAAACGAGCCCAACAACTCATGGGACAACTGCCACCCACTCGGACGACTCCATCGCGTCCTTTCTGTCACTCAGGTGTTGACTATGCGGGACCATTTACCATTAAAACATGGCGTGGGCGTGCGGCCAAAATGTACAAAGGTTACGTTGTTGTGTTTATCTGCTCATCTACATCTGCAATTCATTTGGAGTTAGCTACGGATTATTCTACAAGTGGCTTTATCGCTGCGTACAAACGCTTCACTGGACGTCGTGGAATCTGTGCTACACTCACAAGTGATTGTGGAACTAATCTAGTTGGTGCTGATGCTGAGCTTAAACAACTTTTTACGGAATCATCCATGCAGCTAAAAAACCTTCGTGCATTACTTGCAAACGACGGATCTCAATGGCATTTTAATCCACCTTCTGCTCCACATTTTGGTGGCCGATGGGAGGCTGGAGTTAAATCCGTCAAACATCATTTGAAGAGGGTCATCGGTAATACTCTTCTTACATATGAAGAATTCACTACAGTTCTGACACAAATTGAAGCAGTGTTGAATTCAAGGCCTCTTTGTCAGCTTACTGATGATCCAGACGATCTCGCCGTGTTAACACCTGGACATTTTCTCACTGGCGGACCCTTAACGACTATCCCTGAGCCAACATTAATTCACGTGCAATTATCTCATTTATCTCGTTGGCAACTAACACGCCAAATTATCGATAGTTTCTGGGCAAAATGGTCCAGAGAATATCTTCAACAACTACAAGCTATATATAAATGGCAATATCCTGAAAATCAAATCCAAATTGGATCAATTGTGCTTGTTGTTGATGAACGATATCCGGCATCTAAATGGCCATTGGCTAAAGTCATCAAACTGCATCCTGGATCTGATAATATCACTAGAGTAGTGACACTCAAAACAGCGACTACAGTTCTGAAACGTCCTATTGTTAAACTGTGTTTGCTTCCCATTTCTGACTCAAACACTGCCAGTAACTAAAGAAAGATCAGCAAAATCATCACTCCCTAGAATATTTATTATTGCTCCAACATTTGGTGCAATGCGGGGGAGTATGTTTGAGACAATATGTTCTGATTCGAAAATTAGATGTTCGAATCAACAGCTGTCATGTCTGAGTGGTTGGGCGTCGGACTTCCAAACAAGAGGACCCGCGTTCGAATCCGACTCAGGGCATATCAATTTTTTCATCTATTTGTTTTTGAGTCCAACTAATAATTAAAGTGCTCGCGTCGATTCTTCTCACTCACTTCTAAAATGGCAGAACCAATTACAGTGACCTTCCTCATTACGACGAACAAATAACTCAATACCAAGAAGATTATAAATCGACTCCATTAGTAAAAAATCAATCGAAGTGATCACCACGTGTAATTATCCATCGGTATTATCTTGTTGATCAGTTTTTATCTATCGAATTATAACGTAATACAAACGTTGTTTAATCTTTTGAAAGTGTTAAATCTTATTTTGCTGTGAACATTATTCATAACGAATATAGTTTTGTGTGTTTAAAACAATTGTGTGTGTTTTTTTTTGATATTTGTTGAAATAACAATTTTCGTTTTGTGACTGTTAATTTTCATAATGATCAATAATTATATTGTGTTTGAACATTTTATTATTCATTTATTTTGAACATCATTGTTTTTTGTTTGTTTATTATAAAACTACTAATTAAATCAGTTAAAATATTAAATATCGAATTATTTCATCACCAGGATCAACTTATGCTTGGATACTTTAGCTTTTCACCACGACTAGCTAAATCAATCACTAAATCAAACACAGGATATGAAATGAGCGACGAGTTCCGGGATTTGACCGAAAGAGTTCCAGAAAAATGGGTCTGTTTACTTTATTTAATTCTATTTGCATAATTTCATACACTGTTCAATCCTCTGTTGTAATTTTTTTCTTCAGATAATACCCGTTTGATTGGTGAAAAAAAAAGTATAATTGAATGAAGAATGTCTCAGCGAAAGGAATGCAAGAATCAATGTCGAGAAAAAATATATATTTCAAATATAAAAAAATACATGTATTTCATACGAACTTCAGTGTAAGAGTGGACATTACTTTCACCATGAAACTCTATTAATCTGAAATCTGAAACTCTGGCGCCGATACTCTGTATGGGCGCCATGCATTTTTATATTATATTTGCATAATATAAGTTTTGGCATAATTTTTTTGTTTATACGTTACGGACACTATTGCAAAAATATGTTTTGAAGTTATTTGAAATTTAGCGCGAATATTTATTTAAAATTGTTTACTATTGAACTGTCAAAAATATTTATGTTTTAATATTTTTAAATTCTGTTTTATAAATACTGTCGGGTGGGTTATTTGAAATAACTTTACAACAATATGTAATGTTCAAACAAATGTTGCATCCCTCCGAATTAGAATCTATTAATTCAATACTCCAAAATCAATACTTTCATATTAAAAACAAAGAACAGATCTACGAATTATTAGAACGCGGGGCTTGTTATATTGATAACAAAATCATATTCAATGCCAAAATACCAAGGTTCGTTAGTAGCTCATTGGAATTCTTCCACTGGCTACTCATTCCTGTTAACAATACAAAATCCATAGACGACCCATATCCTTATATTCTTTACAATAAGCAACAAATTGATCATCTGACCGAAAAATGTAAAAATATTTAACAGCAGTTTATCTGTACAAAAACTGATAACCAAGAAAATACTAATGATTCAAGTTGCATTGAAAGGTGAAACGGCTCATTGTACACTAAGAGAAGAAACAAACTTTTGGTTAACATTCCCGAAACTAATATTTATACTACTTGTGTGTTAAAAAATAAAATTATACAGGGTACATTGCAACCAAAATCCTTCTATCAATCAATTTGGAAAAACTAACTGACTATCATATGGAAAATTATCAAGCTGTCAATTTACTACAAACAAACGCACATCAGAGAGACTACTTGCTGTTTGGTACTGTATAGTACCAAACAGTACATTTTATGGCCATTTTGTATAGAGTTGTAAAAATTGTAATCAAGAAATATCAACTAGATAAAACAATAGAAATTGCCACTACTGTAGCTCCGACAACCGAATCCAAATTTAATCTCAATTGTTCATCGCCCATCGGAGGAGGAATTACATTCTTCCATATTAGAATTAAAATTAAAAATAAATGTACATTTTTTCAGTAAGATTATTTGATTTATAAATATTATTTGATTCTGATAATTATTTTTCCAAAATCATATTTTTAATACAAATGTTCCTAATTAAACTTTTCCATAATCAATAATTTTCCTTCTGGAATATTCTTTGGATTTTTATATTAATAAACGTATGTGAAATTTTAATAACGCAATATTTCATAATCATCAAAAAGGCATTACATTGAATTTTATAAAGTAAAATTGAATCCAGTTCTTCGTTTGATACACATGTAAAATTGCGATATTCTTTTCATCAATTAAACAATTAATTGTAATATTTGTTAGCTTGTAATATTTTAACAATAAAAAAACAGTTTTTTTAAATAAATTCTACCATGCCTTCCTCCTGGGGATGCCGGCGGTAACTATACTACTGGCAAGAGTACCTATGCCGGAGAGAATCGTCCTGACAAGCCAGACTGAGAAACCATGCAAACCCATGCTACGGTACGCAAATCCCTTCGAGCAACTGGTGTACTCCATTGTATAAATGCCCTCCCAACCAAGAGTCCAATTGCATAGTAGATTTACTCGTGGGACCAAATATGGGTATAATTATCTGAAGCACATTACGATCGTTGCATAATTACTTATTTTAATTTTAAAGCATTGTTCTGCTAGATCAACCTTAAGCTAGCAGAACATGCGGTTACCCAGTACAACAAAGAGCAATTAATTATATATTAGAGCATTTAATTAGCATTTAATTTACTTAATAATTTGATATTAAATGCAATATAATTAATTGATTTATCAAATATTGCTCTGCTGGTCAATCTAGCACAGCAATATTATTATCTAGAGCACGGTAGTGCGCAAGGCCGAGATTTAAGGGAGACTTTCGGACTTTTCACTACAGTGCTATATCTTATCGTTAATTTAGGCTCATTTTTTGGGTGCTGTATCTTTTGAACGGAAAGAGCTACAGGGTTGATATTTCGAATATAGATACTTTACGGAATTATAAGAACCAATGTTTTCAATCAATGTTAACGAATTAACCGTTAAAAAGTTATTTCACTTCAAAAACGCAAAATTCGTGGGAACGCCCACAATTCTTGGTAACTAATAGATCAAAATGATTAGCTACTTCCAGATATGCTGTAAAGTTGATATTGGGCATGTAGATAGCTGTAGTACCCAAACCGACGGGAAAATTGCGAAAACTGGAAATTTGTATCGGAAAAGTGGAAAATTTAACAATTTTTGTTTTAAGACTAGTTTAACGCAAACTACCATGTAGAGAACGATATATCATATATACTTATTAATTTTTATACCATATAGAAATAGACATTGCAATTTGAATACAGCAGTATGCGTTGATTTTAAAAGTTAAGCAACGGAAGCCTCGGAAAATTGGAAAAACATCCTCCAAAATTATGTTTTTCTGTTCTATAAATGCTATAAAGTTTGAATTTTCACCAATCGACCCGAAATAACGTCAAAATTAACAGAATATTTTGAAAAATTTCATTACCTACATCGCAACCACACCGAAAATGGGAAAAACATCCCTAAAACTTACCTCTTTACTTCTATTCATGATAGAAAGATCAGTTTTTTTCCATCACAACCCTTCGAACTTGGTAAAAACACCCCCAAAACCAACCTTTTTGTTCTATACATTCAACAAGATGCAGTTTTTTGCAATCGACGCTTAATAGCTACAAATTAGGAAGTTATTTCGAAAAACTTAATATATTTTTTTGCAAACTCCCGAAAAATTGAAAAAACACCCCCCAAAATTACGTTTTTCAGTTCTATATATGATGAAATGATGGAATTTTGACCAATCGACCCGAAATAAAGTCAAGTTAACAGAACACTTTAAAAAAATTTTTTACCTATAACGCAAACCTCCGAAAATGGGAAAAACACCCCTTAAACTGCCTTAAGGTATTTTGATCAGACTAAAAATATGACCGCTAGAGAGTGATTTATGTATTCTAAGGAAATTCGCTAAGTTGACGCAGCTCCTGCGTAACGAATTTTTTTTTGTGAAGTGGAGCTAACGGGTCAAGTCATTTCTTCAAAGACTATAACGTTGATAATCAATTATCTGTAATAAACGATTAGATTAGAAGTCATAATCGAAACAAATCAAATAACATCTTATATATACTAAATTTTATATAGTTATTTTAATAAAAAATATATCACTCTTATTTCACATTAATTTGTGGCGTTTTAATAAAAGGCCTATGATATATGATCGATGAATATTATTATCAATAATCCAATGTATAAAATTTATGCTTTCTTTTCAGTTTTCTTTGGCAATAACACTGCTTGAATATTTGGTAATATACCGCCTTGAGCAATTGTTACAAAATATTACAATTTATTTAATTCTTCATCATTACGAATTGCTAATTGAAAATAAACTGGTTTATTTTTAAACAACTTGTTTACTTAAAAAAAGTTACATTGTAACAATACAATAAAACAATCAATGTTCTCTATTTGGAGTATTAAAACATACTGAGATATTAATTTAGCTATTTTTTATTTAAATACTAAATGTCTATCTAACCAAAAAGGAGGCGGTAACCTTGTCAACAAATCAGATCGATATATGCTTCATATGTTATTTTAATTACAATTAAAGTTGTTAAATTTTCCGTTTGTAAGAAAGGTAAGTTTTCGAGAAAAACTTAATAAAATAGTTGCTTCTTAATAAGTGATGATATGGGATAAAGGACCGAGCTATTTACAAAGTAAATAGATCCAGACTTCATATAATAGTTGCTCCTTAAAAAGTGATGATATCCCATAAAGTTTCGAGCTATTTACAAGCTAAACAGCTCGGTAAACTATTTATTAAAAAAATAAATGAGGGGTAAATTAATTAAGTATAAGAAAAAATTTGGTTGAAATTTATGTCGTAAGTTTTCCCTTAGTATGTTTTTAGCGAATTTCCTGAAAGGAAATAGAGCTATTGGTCCCGTACCGAAGTCAAAATTTCGCAAAAATTTTTTCAAATGTCCATCGATCCTACCAAGTAGATGTCAAAAATCACCATCTGTAAAATTTATATATATATAACTATGGACATATATATATATAAATTATAAAACTCGAAAAATAAAAGTCTTAAAAAAAAACTTTATTTAATTTAATTTAAGTACAAATTATTAATATTTGATTTGATTATTCTAAGTACAATAATTATTAACTAATTATGAAACTTTGTCCACCAGTAATTACACAAATTGAACGTATGTCAAAAGTTGGTAATTAAAAGATGACGCCATTTCATTTACATCGCTATTTATACAATTTGGGAAATAATAGAAAAGTATTTTAGCATCGTATGCAAAACGTGGATAGTTTGATGTCGTCAATGGACATCCTGTTGACTTGAGTAATTTATATTTTACATGTGTTACTATATTCTAGGTTCCGTAACTCCTCCCTCCTTAAGACGGAAGCCTAACCATGAAAGGGTTAGCTGCAGGTTGTAATGTAATCATTTCTGGGGCTGTTGGTAGCGGTTGATCCTTTTTATTTCTGTACCGTTTACTAAAAATAAAAATGGTTATTATGGTTATGATTATTACGACAATGATGATAATGTTTATTCCAATATGTGAAAAATGTTGAATCTTCAATAAGTTGATTTCTTCTGTGTTTCGTATGCTGTCTAATTTGAGAGTGTCAAATGTCGTATCGTTAGATAGTTGTTCAATCTTCATCTCGTTGTAAATAATTTGTTCTAACTTGTAATTGTTTAATGTTGATGATATTTCTCCATAAGTAATTCCATTAATAATGATTTTACATTGACTGTAAGTGATGTATAATTTTCCAATAAAATTTGTTATGTTCTTTCCGCAGGTCGTGTTGATGTTAATTGCATTATCTGTGTAGGCTATGATGTGATTATTTTCGATTTCTTCTATAAAGTTCTTTTCCATTGTGTGGTGTAATAAACATTTAGCTGGTTCGTTTTGGATTATTTTTACTTCACAGTTATTTACGTTGTTGTTTTGCAGTTGAATGCGTGAACATAATGAAAGGTTATCTATTCTTCTGCAGGGTTTCTCAATGAATGCATTTTGCTTGGGGTTGTAGAGGATATAATTTGTTTTCGGTAGGATTATAGTATTGTTGATAGGTAAGGGTCTTAGTCTGTACGTCACGAATGTTTCGTTGGTATGTATCTGAGGGATTTGTACCGTGAATATTATGTTCGTATCGTTAAAATATGCTTTTAACTCGAGTATTTCATAAATTTGTTCATCATTGAAGTTTCTAAACATTGAATGTACTTTATCGCGGATTAAATTGAGTTCCTTTTTTGTTAAAATATGTTTTGATAGTAATCCAAGTTTGGCTAATTGTATTGATTCTATAATGCTATCTACGTGATCATTTAGTAAGTTTATTTGCATTTGAAGAGAAAAGAATACTTGTGTAGTAAGTAATTGTTTTTCTACCTTTTCGTAATTTTTTAATGAAAGAGTGACTACTTGCAAGTGTTCTTGTTCAGCATTAATAAAGTTTGTGATATTGTCAAATCGTTCAATCATTTGGTTGTTAAGAGTATGTTGATTTTTCAATGAATCGTTAATGAGTAGTGTATTATCCTGAAGGTTTTTTATTTGTTCATTTATTTCTTTTGCATCGTCGTTATCCATATTTCCTGATATTGCTTTTATTATTGAACCTAATGCGTTGATAGCTCCTCTTTTATTTCTTTTATTGAATTTCAGTGAATCTACTTTGTCTCCTAATGAGTTTAATGTTTTAGTAATTATTCTGGGGTTATAAAAGTAAGTATTATTCGTTTCTAGTGTATTAAAAGTATGAACTATTTCTAAATAGGTATTTTCTAAACTAGTTACGTTGATTATATGAATAAGGTTAATATAATGTTCTGTGATTAACGTTTTTCCTAAATTAAGTGCCAGTAATCCTCTAGTGTGGGTTAAGTCGTGGTATTCGACGTGCTGGCTGTAGGTGAGCGCGAATCTGAAACAGGGTGTTTCCTTATTTTTATTTTGTTTTTATGATATTTACGATTTTTGATAGTTTTGAATGTTATATTATTGTTACTCTGGACTTTGGCTTTATCGAAAGCGGGTAATAATTTAGTATTTCTTTGTGTATTTTTGATGTAAACATCTTGGTTTGGTTCTAATACGGGTGGGTTGTTGCGGTTTTCATTTAAATTTTGTATTTTGTTAGATAGTTTTTTGTTATTTTGTTCTATAATATCCCTAATAATTTTATTTTCTGAAAGTCTATGCAAGTTATAATTGTTGATTGCATTATTAGTTTCGTTTTTGATAATTTGGTTTTCACGTATACCGTTTATGATTTCGAAAGGTGTCAATTTAGTGCTTGTATGAATCGAATTATTATAGACTAGGGTAGCCATATCAATTAATTCGTCCACTGGTGCTTGTAATTTCTTTACTCGTAATATTCTTAAAGTTTCTAATATTGTTGAATGTAATCGTTCGACGGGGGAATTTCCTTGAGACGAACGGGCGCAAGTCTCATGGTTTTTGATATTATACAAATGTAAATATTCTCTGAATTGGTAGTTATTGAATTCCGTACCTTGATCGTGATATATTTTTGTAGGTAGCCCATGTCGTGATAAGTATTGTCGTAAGCCCTTAAGTATATCTAAGCCGTTCCTTGAATTCATAGGTATTATTTCGGCGTATTTTGAGAATTTATCTAATATAGTTAAGAAATTTGATTTTTCTATTAAGAGTACGTCTATGTGAAGTATCTCAAAGGGTCTGGTAGTTTGTTCTGTTTGTGTTTGTTTAATGTTTAATGGGTGTCGTTCGTATTTGCCTTGATTACAAATATCACATGAGTTTATGAATGAAGTTATTTTTGGTTTCATATTATCAAAATAATATTTTCGTTTTAAGTGTTGCCACGTCTCTTCTATACCTCTATGTATGGTCAGTTCGTGATACTGTTTCATTAAATTTGATTGTTCGTCTGTATTTTCTATGTCTTCTAATACTTTTGTACATCGTATAATTTTATAGTTTTGGAAGTATTGTTCATGTACGTCTGATAATGTTTTGAATGTTTTTTCGTCGTTAGTGAGCACTGCATTAAGTTTGTTAGGGGAAAAATACTCTTTAATTATTTTTATTAAGTCGTTTTCGCTAAATGTTACTAGTTCAAATATTTGTCTTTTCTTAGTTTTAAATAGTGTTAAATTTTCGTATTTTTTTCCTATTGTTCGTTCTAAGATTATTTGGTTATGAAATTCGTTTAAAGGTCTTTCGGCTATTCTAATGCCGTCGGAAAGATTTTCATCAGCTGAGTGTTGTGTGTGTATTTCTACTTGTTGTGATTCGTTGTTGTTTAATTGTACTCTAGAGAGTGCATCGGCGTTTGCGTTTTGTTTTCCTGGTTTATAGTCTATATTGAAGTTATTATCTGCTAGTTTTATTCTCCATCGCAAAAGGCGGGAGTTACAGTCCTTTAGTGAGAATATCCATTTTAGGGGCTTGTGGTCCGTAAGGATATTGAACTTTTGCCCGAAAAGATAGGGCCTAAATTGTTGGCAAGCCCAAACAATAGCGAGGAGTTCTTTTTCGATGGTTGAATAGTTACACTCTGCTTTGTTTAATGTTCGTGAGGCGTAACATATCGGTTTATCTTGCCCAATAGGTCCTTGTGATAGCACGGCGCCTATCGCAAAGTTACTGGCATCGGTTGTTAGGACGAATGGTTTGGTAAAATCTGGATATTGCAGTATAGGGTCATTGGTTAGCAATTGTTTACAATACTCAAAACAATCTACATATCGAGGTTCTTTGATGTTTATTACTGAATCCTTTTTCAATTTTTCAGTCATTGGTTTGGTGATTTTGGCGAAGTTATTAATAAATTTTCGGTAGTAACCTATTAGTCCCAAAAATGATTTTATTTCGGTTACTGTTTTCGGAATTGGAAAATTTTTGATGGCTTCGATTTTCCTAGGGTTGGGTTTGATACCGTCTGTTGTAACTATATGCCCTAGAAATTCGATTTCTTTTCTTAAAAACTCGCACTTGTCTAATTGTGTTTTAAAGTTAGATGATCTAAGTTTTTCAAATACTAACTTGAGTGTTTGAATGTGTTCCTGAAGTGATGAAGAGTAGATTATAATATCGTCCATGTATACGAGAACGTTTTTCCCTATGTGTTCGCGAAGCATATTATCCATTACGCGTTGGAACGTTGCAGGAGCGTTCTTGAGACCAAAAGTCATTCTAGTGAACTCATAGTGTCCGTGGTCCACTGAGAAGGCTGTCTTAGGTATATCTTTGGGATCCATTTCAATTTGGTGGAACCCAGAAGCGAGATCGAGAGTGGTAAAGTATTGGCATTTACCGAGTTTATCCAATATGTCTGAGATATTAGGTAGAGGGTATTTGTCATCTACTGTTTTCTCATTTAATTTTCTATAGTCGATTACTAGTCTCCACTTCTTTTTGCCAGAGGCATCGGCCTTTTTGCTGACGATCCATATTGGTGAAGACCAGGGAGAATTGGATGGTCTAATAATGTTTTTCTCCAACATTTCATCTACTTGTCGCGTGACCTCTTCTTTATGTATATGGGGGTATCTATATGATTTAGCGTATATCGGTACGTCGTCAGTTGTTTTAATGGAATGTTTTAAGTCGGAGGTAAATGTCATATTTTGATCGGGTGTGTAGAATATATCTCTATATTCAGCACATAAAGTTAGTAATGCTTGTTTTTCTTCTACGTTCAAGTGGCTTGTACGTAGATGTTGTACTGCAAAATCATAGTCGTAATTTGAGTAGTCGCGTTGTATATTATTTAACTGCTTAGTTTGGTTGATTACTTCCGCTCTTATTTGTTTTGGTATTATTACTTTTTGTTGAATGCACGAGTCATTTTGAATGAGTGCATTTGTAATATGATCTTTTGTTTTATAAATTCCTGATAAGATATTAACATGATTATTTAATTTTATATCTGGTATAAAAATGTCGCCATTTTTTACATTAGTTGTAATTTTTATTAATTTTGTTTTGTTAGGTTCTATGTTATGAATTTGCGTTTCATTTAATTTTTTAAAATGTAATTTATTTTTTATTCCGTTAAGTTGAATAATTTGATTTGTATAATCGATTTGGGCGTTAAGATCTTGTAACGTTTTTGTACCGATTAGTCCATCGAAGAAATGATGAAATTTGAATATTAAGAAATAAATTGGTTGTGTGTTATTAAAATTTTCTAAATGATCTATTTTTACTTTTTGCGTTATGTTATAAGTTTTTAAGGCGGTTTTTAGTTTAACATTGGTTGGGTAGAATTTTGAAAAGTTGGGTAAATATTTTGGATCTAAGAAGTTTTCATCGGCTCCTGTATCTATTAGTAATTTTAATTTGTTAATTTTTATGTAAGGTAATGTATTATTAGTTTTTGAAAAATTTAATTCGACAAATCCGGAGGATCGTAGGTCGAGGCTGTTTCCGAAAAATTTTCGTCCTGTTCTAAGTGTAATTCATTATAAGTTTCGTCTTCGTAATTCTCTTCATATTCGTATTCGTTATAGTTATCGTGATTGTCTACATTGTTTGTTTCTTGATTATTTAGCTGTCTATGTATTACTTGTCTTGTATTTCCTGAACTTATGTCCATAGGTGTGGGTCGATTTTGATTATTGTTATTCGATTGTTGGGGTGGTCTATTAAATATTGGTTGATTCGAAGTTTGGGGTCGGTATTGTTGTTGTGCATATACCGGTGGTCTATTATAATTATTTTGAGGTCTGAATAAGGGATTGTTCATGGGAGAATTTTGTCTAAATTGTTGTGGGTTATTTTGATTGTTATAATTAAACCGAGGTGGTTGTAATAATGGTCTATTGTTGTTGATAGGTTTTCTTGGGGGTTGGTAATTCGTACTACATTGTATTGGTTGTTGTTTGTGAGAAAGTCGCGATCTATCGTTACTTGATTGTTGCATACTGATTTCGTTAAGGCAGATGTCATATGCGTCTTTAATTGTTGTAGGGCGATTGGCTCTAACAATGTAACCAAGTTTTGGGTCAAGTCCTGCTATGAATGATTTTAGTGCGATCATTATGTAAATTTCTGTTTGTCCGTTAATAAATTCTGTAGTTTTTGAAGAATCTATTGAATTTAGCAAAGCGGTTTGTAAATCAGATATTTCTGAATAATATAATTCTAATGATTTATTATTTTGAGATATCGTGTTTAATTTGTGTAGAATAGTTTCTACGGTTCGTCTATCTGAAAATTGAGTTTTCAAGTGCTCTGAAATTAGATTCCATGCACTAGGGTCTCCAACTGAAATTAGTATTTCGTTAGCTTTTCCTACAATTTTATTTCTAACCATATCCGTAACCATTTCTATGGTAGCGGCATTTTCTCCTGCAGTGGTAATAATTCTATTTGCATTTCTTAAAAATCTATTTAATGTACCTGGAGTACCATCAAAATTATTTAGATTTTTTATTAAATCAATTACGGTAATGGTAGTCATTTTGTTTGGTTGATTTATTTGTTTTAAAGTTTCCTTAAAATTACTTTCAATGTTTTCGTCTTCAATTGTAATAACTTTTATTTGGTTTATTATTTCGTCTAAAACTGATTTTTTTAATGGGAAATTTTTATATAAATTATTTTCGTCCTCAGAAGCTTGATCAGAGTCTGAGGATTCTGGTTCCGAATAGTCCCTGCTTGAAGTCGGTTGGTGTACGTCAGAGGAGTATGGAACTCGTTTACTTTTGTTAAATAATTTGGGAATTTTAGGCATTAAGGAAAGCAAATACAATAATCAAAAAGTTACTTACAGTTGAATTATGATCGCCTTCCACATTATGTTTTAACAATTAGGTTTCCAATAATTAACTTGTATTTAGTTGCGATGATAAATACTTTAAGTCACCAGTGATTTGATGATGTTAATTGTTGGACCACAATGTTGCTTCCAATTTCCAGATTCCAGTGAAGTTTTATAATAAATTTGTTTGTTTAGTAGGTTCGTATCCTGAAGTATTGAAATACACTCGAAAATTCCGCACTTGGGTTACTACACCAGTTATTTCGCGAATTTTCGATGGATAATAGTACCGTAAAAATGGGCACTATCCTAGCGGCTGCGCCAATTATAAAACTCGAAAAATAAAAGTCTTAAAAAAAAACTTTATTTAATTTAATTAATTAAGTACAAATTATTAATATTTGATTTGATTATTCTAAGTACAATAATTATTAACTAATTATGAAACTTTGTCCACCAGTAATTACACAAATTGAACGTATGTCAAAAGTTGGTAATTAAAAGATCACGCCATTTCATTTACATCGCTATTTATACAATTTGGGAAATAATAGAAAAGTATTTTAGCTTCGTATGCAAAACGTGGATAGTTTGATGTCGTCAATGGACATCCTGTTGACTTGAGTAATTTATATTTTACATGTGTTACTATATTCCAGGTTCCGTAACTTATATATATATATATATATATATATACATATATATATATATGTGTCTGTCATCACTCTAGCGGTCACAGTTTTCATTTTATCGGAATGAGATTTGGTATTTGAAGCGCTTTTAGTATTCAAAAGGTCAAGTTCGTTAATGGGTAAAATCGGACCAGGAGAACGGGGGGTTTAGAGGGAGGGGGAAACACAAAATTTGACATATCTCCCTTAATATTAAAAAAATCGAAAATTTTATAAGAAGTAAAGTTGTAGGCATTAAGTTTTACTGTAATTTTGTTTCTTATCATTTTTTCTGTAACCCTAATATTTACAAAAATATTGACGGTTTAAGATTGAAAATTAAATTCCTCAATATCTCTGTACGCATTAGAGTTTGAGTAAAAATGATAAGGTGATGAACTGTAGCAAACATGATTTTCTACAACTTTGTTTCTTACGCATTTTTCGATTGTTCTAATATTAAGAGAGATATTTTATATTTTGTGTTTTCTTCTATCATTATGCCCCCCTTTCCCCTTGACGTATGTTATTTATTAATAAAATTGGCCATGCAAATACTAAAATCAGATACGACCTTTCATTTTGATCAGACTAAAATTGTGACCGCTAGAAAGTGATTTATGTATTTTAAGGAAATTCGCTAAGTTGAAGCAGCTCCTGCGTAACGAATTTTAAAATTTTATAACGCGGCAAGTTTTAAAATATTTGAAATCATCAGAAAAATTAACTTGCCGCGTCATAATCTCATATATGTTAGGTATACAAGCGTTACACATTTAATTGTTTTATTAATAAAAACACAAAAATTGCAGGACAATTTTTAATGCGTGTTACCTCAGCACTCCGTCATTTATGAATCGATTTTGAATTTTTTGTTTTAAAGGGTTTGATTTCCCATTGTCCCCAATATTATACTAAAACCATACTATATTGATGTCTTAGCCCTTCAGAAAGCGAGCAGAGCCAGTTGACGTAATATAACGCGAAGCGGTCTCCTTTGTAAATGTGAATCTAAAATGAGTAAAGTATCGCGAAGCGAAAGAAACGCGTAGCATATGCGAAGAGAAACAAAACGCTACGCATTTTGTGCGATGCCTTCGGCTTCGTATATTTAAGCCTTTAAAAAATGATTGATATCCGACCAAAAACATAAATGTAAGAAAGGGCCGAGTTTTCGGGAAAATCCTTAATGTAATAGTTCCTTCTTAAAAAGTGATGATATGAGAGTAAGGACCGAGCTATTTACAAAGTAAATAGCTACAGACTTCATATAATAGTTGCTTCTTAAAAAGTGATGATATGGAAGAAAGGACCGAGCTATTTACAAAGTAAATAGCTCTAGACTTCATATAATAGTTGCTTGTTAAAAAGTGATGATATGGAAGAAAGGACCGAGCTATTTACGAAGTAAATAGCTCTAGACTTCAGATAATAGTTGCTCTTTGAAAAGTGATGATATCCCATTAAAGAGCCGAGCTATTTACAAAGTAAATAGCTCGGTAAACTATTAACTAAAAAAAAATAATGAGGGGTAAATTGATTAAATGTAAGAAAAAATTTGGTTGAAATTTATTTCATAAGTTTTCCCTTAGTATGTTTTTAAAATTTTATAACGCGGCAAGTTTAAAAATATTTGAAATCATCAGAAAAAATAACTTGCCGCGTTATATAAAATTTTAAAAACATACTAAGGGAAAACTTATGAAATAAATTTCAACCAAATTTTTTCTTACATTTAATCAATTTACCCCTCATTATTTTTTTTTAGTTAATAGTTTACCGAGCTATTTACTTTGTAAATAGCTCGACTCTTTAATGGGATATCATCACTTTTCAAAGAGCAACTATTATCTGAAGTCTAGAGCTATTTACTTCGTAAATAGCTCGGTCCTTTCTTCCATATCATCACTTTTTAACAAGCAACTATTATATGAAGTCTAGAGCTATTTACTTTGTAAATAGCTCGGTCCTTTCTTCCATATCATCATTTTTTAAGAAGCAACTATTATATGAAGTCTGTAGCTATTTACTTTGTAAATAGCTCGGTCCTTACTCTCATATCATCACTTTTTAAGAAGGAACTATTACATTAAGGATTTTCCCGAAAACTCGGCCCTTTCTTACATTTATGTTTTTGGTCGGATATAATATTATTATAATATACTTGTTATTTAGAGCATGCTGTTACTAGTACAACAAAGAGCACTTAATTTTTTAAATATTGATCACCTACCTGAACATTAAGCGGGCAGAGCATGCGGCTATACGATACAACAATGAGCATTTAATTTGTACTTAGGGCATTTAATTAGCATATAATTAGCTTAATAATTTGATATTAAATACATTAATTGATTTTTTAAATATTGATCTGTTGGTTAATCTAGCAGAGCATGCGATTATTCAGTGCAATAAAGAGATTTAATTTGTAATTAAAGCATTTTTTCATTTGCTTAAAAATTTGATATTAAATACAATATAATTAATTGATTTTTTAAATATATTAATATTTTTTGAACATTTAATTAGCTTAATAATTTTATATTAAATGCAATATAAATAATTGATTTTTTAAATATTAAGCTAATTATAATTGTGTTCGGCTTAGGTTGCTCTGCTTGCTTAATAGACGTCTACATTTCTGTATAGTAAGCCAATTGTTGAATTAGCGTACCTACTTGTGAAGATCTTATACTGCTGCACGAGAGGTTGGCTGTTCCAATCTTGAAAGATACTAAAAAAAATTTTGTTCGCTGTTTCCTAATTTAATAAACTTAAACTTTACAATGTATATCTTAACTGGAGAAAATAAAGTTATAATGGACCTCTTACTTAAAATATTTGAAGAGTTAGAAATTAAATTTATAGGTGAAATCAATGAAGTAAATCGTATCTTAAATAGAACATGCGAGGAGCTAGAAAAAAGAATAGAATCACAGAATAAACCTATACTGCTGTTACAAAAGCAAGTCAGTAGTAAAAATTTTATCATTTCTGGAATCAACGAAATAGAAAATGAAACTGATATTGAAGATAATGTGATTAAAATGTAAGAGAATAATTTCAAAATAGACATTAAGAATGAAGAAGTGGAGCAAGTATTTCGACTTGGAAATACTTACAAACAACCAGCTCTAATTAGACCTGTTAAAATGTGTTTTACAAATTA
Organism: Nineta flava; assembly: GCA_963920215.1. Lineage (NCBI taxonomy): Eukaryota > Metazoa > Arthropoda > Insecta > Neuroptera > Chrysopidae > Nineta > Nineta flava. Next base: position 62,894,286 of record OY986040.1, read on the forward strand.
TGGGGCAAAGAAAATAATTCTCGAAAATCAAACACAACTAAAAGGTACTTAGATTTATATTAACGAAGATTTGCCTTAAACCTGGAGAATTAGAGAAGTCGAAAGAAAAAAACAACAACAAGAAATAACAAAAAGTTCTTCATTCAAGAGACGGAAACCACCGTTATTCGAGGAGGCCAGTATATCAGATAATGGTATCATTGCCCAAGACGCGAAGAAAGCTAACTATCATAGGGAGATAATATCAGAAAAAAATTGTCAAAAAAGTAAATATTCTTTTTTGGAATGTGAATGGATTACGGACAAAGTTAGCAAAAATTTGATGTGGAGGAATACTTTCGAAATTTTTCTTTTGTAGGATTGATGGATGCTTGTGCGAGTAAAGACGCATAATTTCGGTTGGGTTTGAGTGCATTCGGAAAAATGGCAGTTGGTTAGCTGAAAGGGGGAGATATCCTGGGGTTCTAGCAGTTTTCTATCGAACTGAGCTACAAAATTATGTGAAAGAGATCAATAGCAGAATGAAAGAGATAATATGGGTCTTAGTAACAATGGCAGGTTTGCGGGTTCTAATTAGTTTTCTTTATTTACAGCCAGGATATTCTAAACACACTAATGCTGACATTTTTGACTCGTTGGACTCGGAAATAGAGTCACATGCTGCAATTATATGCTGACGCTGAGATAATAATCGGAGGTGATTAAGAAAAACAAAGCGAATATGAATTTGATATGTTAATTGGAAATGAAATATCTATGATACAACTAAGAAATAACAAGGATACAGGCCTGAACAAGTATGGTAGAAGACTCTTAGACTGTATGAAGCAGACCGAATTGTTATCATCACAATTGATTATATGATGGCAACGAACAGTGTATGGAATGAATCGATAGACATGAGAATAGAGGAAATGTTTGAATCATCTCACTTTCCTTCGAAAGTCTCGTAAATCAGTGGAAAGTCAGACAAAATTGAAATCCATAACCCAGATGAAAAAAAAAGTGGTTAAGTATAGATAGTCCCAGAATAAAGAGACTGATATACAAAGAATAATAGTTAGTAATAAAACAAACTTGTACTTGATTGGGATAGAACATATGCTAAATTTATCTAAATTTATTTAAATAAACAAGACTATTCAATAATGGAGGAATGACCGAAAAAGATAAACAACAATGGTTTGATAATGTGCGAATAAACGTAAAGAAGTCAGAGCGAAAATAAGGGCTATGAGGAGAAAAAGGCATGATTACTAAAGAATAAAGAATGTTAAAGAATGTCTAGCTAGCAAACAGGAATATAAAAATATGTGTGAGTATAAAAAGTTGAATATAACTACGTTCACGTATCTCAAGTCAGAGAGGCTATCAATAACAACAACCTGAAAAAATTATGGAACCTAATTAATAGAAATAAGGCTAATATTAGCACGCGTGGGGGCATAACTGGAAATGAGTGGGTTGAATATTACAAAAACCTGTTTTCAACATTAATTGATTACGGGGGTAAAGAAAAAGCAGTGTTTTTCTAAATATGTTTAACTATTTAGTGATATCCATATTAACATTTGGAAGCGAGGTGTGTATTACCGACTGTGCTAATGAACACGTCAAAATTATAAATACTTTTGCAAATAACTTTTTCAAAGCAAATTTGACTGTCTCAAAATCAACTCCGAACTCAGCAGTCAATATAGAATTGGGAACGAGACCCGTACAGACTATATGTGTTTAAAGAGCAATAAATTTTTACTTGAACTTATTGAAGAGTGAAACAGGTTTGCAAAAAATTTGTTCGGAAAATAATAGGCGTCAATGGCGTGAAGAACTACTTAGCTTGTTTAAGTTGAGTTGAAATGACAGCAAATATGTAGTGAAGAAAAATCTAAAAGAACATGCACTAATATCGTCACTTAATGATATAATAATAAAAATAGTCTATGTTCAGCAGACTGACTCACCATAAAAAAGGTGCGCGATATTTAAATGAGGTAGGAAGGGATGATAGACATGCGCTTGTTAGCTTTCGTATGTATACCTTAAGATGGGAGAATGATATGTGAGCTTTATGGTGCGATAGAAAATGTGACTCAATTAATTGAGGACTGTCCTGGTGCTAAAAGGGTAGACCGGTTAATTTTGAATGAGCGGAAATTACGGCTTAATTCAGTATCTCGGCTTAATTCTTAAAAAAAGAAGTTCATATTAAGGTATACATACGTATACATACGAAAGAATAATATACATAAGGTATACATACGAAAGCTAAGAAGCGCATGTCTATCCTCCCTTCCTACCACATTTAAATATCGCACAAATATACCACATTTATATATTGGAGAATAATTTTTTTTAGTACTCCACTGTTTAAAATTTATTATTATTTTGTTTTCATATTTTTATTATTCAAAAAATAATAATTTATATAATTATTGGTTTATGCGAGTTGAGAATTTACATAATTTCAACAAACATTTACTTAGATCGGATATGACTTGCGTATATCCAAGCTTACTTCGATATTTCCGCACATATTTCAAATCAGTTACAAAAAGTACTTGTCTCAAGACAGTTACTAAAATTAGTTGGCTCAGTACAGTTACTAAAAGTAGTTGTCTCACATGAATTAATCAGATGGTATTTTGAATTTTTATTTCTTCAATTTACAAATTGAATATTTATTATGGATTGTGCTGAAGTATCGAATAGGCGAATTAATGGTTTCTATCTGATTGTATCTAAGTATATTTTTTTTGTATAATTTATTTAATTCACCATTCCGAAACTTGTGGTTTTTCAAACTTGTCACATTTCAATACACATTCTATACACATTTTGGCTGTACAATTTATGTATTTTATGTGAATATGCAATGACTTTTTCAATTTATAACTATATTGTTTTGTATACGCTTGGTATTTTTGGCCTTGTAGTTTTTCTTTACAGAAGCGTAAAGTCCCCTTTATATACAACTATGTATCTGAATTAAATTTGTAGTGTATATTTATATTTTTGCAAATCAGACATATTTGAACATTTTTTTTTACTGTAGTGTCGTTTTTTTTTATATACGATATTTCTTTTTACTACAGTTCAATCTAGTACATATTCATGTAATTTTTTTTATAACTTGTACAACCAAACTTAGTATTTTAAGGATAGTTATACTATCAACATATTAAATGAAAAATTATTTATTTCAAATATATTTTATTTTTACATATATTTTGTTTTGTTCTTTTTTTGTACTTTTTTTTATTTTCAGTATTTCTGATTCGAATCACTAGTCGATAACTTAGACACGTACTGGATAGTAAAGATCTTACTACCTCAATATTATCTTTTTTAATGGGCCCAGCTTTTATTGAAAGACTTTCGGTTCAACGTGTTATTTTTTTTATATTTACGTGTATCGCGTTAGCACCGATCGTTTTCCAATTTTCATAATTCCACATACAATACTCTGCTTTGGATTTTTTTTTCTAAAGTACCGTATATTTAGTTTTCATTATTTTTTTTTTAAAAATACATCATAATACCTCTTTTAATTAAAATTACTAAATTAACAAAATTTCATTTTTATGAAAATAATTGATAATTCAATTATTTTCAATAAAGTGTTTAGTTTTTTTTTTAAACTAAACCCTTTTAACTATTTTTTTTTTTTAAATACACATATGGAAGCAGAGCAAATATCCATATGTGTCTTTTGTTTTCGATAGTTTTCACAAAGCTCGACTTGTGATTCTGAAATTCTTTTTGAAAGTTGAAATGATTATAATTTTTTCTTTATATTTATACATTTATATCTTTTACATTCTCTTTAATTCTATAATTATATTTAACTTAGTGCTAATTTTTTTCTCTTTCTTCTATTTTGTTTGTGGTTTAAATTTTCATTATGCCGAGAACAACTCGTAATACACCAGGTACCCCAGGAGATGACGATCCTCCAGCTTCACCAGATGACTTATTCATCACGCCTCATCAAGTATCAGCGGTTAACTTAGCGGCTATAACTACGCAGATGCAGACTACAGCTCAACAGTTCCATGCGTCAGTGCTGCACGTTTCGGATGTACAGCAACAAATACAACAGCAAAGCAAGCAGATTAGTAGCATTACCGATGCCTTGGCAACAATAACAACTACTCTATCAAATAATAACACTAGTTCAAATCAATTAACTTCAAATTTTAGTTTTTTTGCAAAACCGAGTATAGATTCCTTTATAAATAAAATCACTATTCTGGACATTTCGGTTCCAGAAAATATTATACAGTTTATTGTCGATACTCAACATTTAGTTGATATTATTTTTTTACCTATAGACGTTCTTTTGAAATCTTTAATCAATAGGTGTGCTTCGAACGCACAAACATTTTGGTCTACTTGTTTGGCTGACTCTTTGTCTTGGCAAAATATTAAACATAATTTATTACAAGTTTATATTCCACCTTTGACTAAACAGATATTAATTGATAGATTGGTCCGGCGAAATCAACTTGACACTGAAAAATTTTCGACATTTGTTCCTTCAATAATAAAATTCGCGAACATCCTACTTAATGATTCATCTGAATCCGAAATCATACAAATTATTTTTGCTCATGCCAATAATTCTGTACTATCTATTCTTGGTTTATATCAAATTCCCGATACTTATAAAGATTTGTATCAACTAATCACTAAAATTGAGGAAATTCAAGCGCGAATATCTACAACACCCCTCAGTGTAAACGTTAGTTCAATTCAAAATACGCATAATGACACTAAACTTTTTTGTACTTTCTGTAAAGGTACTAATCACAATTTTAAATTTTGTTTTAAAAGAAAGAAGGATAATATAAATGTTAGTACTACGGTTCCAAAAAACTCGCAATAGACCCCAAGTTTCTTATTAATGATGTTATTTTAAATTATACTATTTTACCTCTACAAACCATTTTCATTCAAGGTTATCCTCTATTAACACTTTTTGATTCCGGTGCTACTGTTAATGCTATTAAAACTGCGACTTTTAATAAGTTAAAATCTAACAATAGAAACATCGTCACCGAATCAATTGATAAAACTATTTCTTTGCCGGGAAATAATTTTTTTAAATGTAATTTAACTGCGAAACTTCATTTTAAATTGGCTAATTTTTCATGGAATCAAACTTTTTTTATAGTAGATTCATTACCGTTTGAGGTAATTTTAGGTGTTGCCACACTTAAAGATTGCAACATCATTTTGGACTTCTTTAAGTCGACGATCAAATTTTATTTTCATCCTAATGTTGAAATACCGTTTTCGGGTTTTTGTAACAATAATCGAATTATTAATACCATTGTCGAAGCGAAAGTAAATCTTAATAGCAAACAAACCAAAGTGTTGCAAACACTTCTTCAAAAATTTAAATCGATTTTTTCTGACATTCCTGGTCTTGCCAAGGGTTTTGAATATAAAATTAAGTTAATCGATAACATTCCGGTTTCTAAAGCTCCTTACTATCTGGCACCCGATAAAGCCAAACTTTTGGACGAGCATGTTCAAGAGCTTGTTACACAAGGGGTACTTTCTCCTTCGAACTCTAATTATAGCTCACCCGTCTTCTTTGTTAAAAAGAAAGACGACTCTTATCGGTTAGTCGCTGACTATAGGTTTGTTAACAAACATATAGAGTTTGATCCGATGAGTTCAGCCAGTATGGCTCATATTTTCGCTAGCTTAGGTAATTCGAAAGTGTTTACACTCCTCGACATGAAATCCACTTTTCATCAGATAAAATTATCAGATGACTCGAAACATGTCACCGCGATCGTCACACAATATGGTCTGTTTGAGTACAATACCATGCCTTTCGGGCTAAAGGTGGCTAGTCAATCATTAGCTCGTTTTTTAAATTCCAGTTTCGCAGAATTTCGTCATAAATTTCTTCTTATTTATTATGACGATTTAATTGTACATTCTCCCGACATTGAATCACATTTAAATCACCTGAATCTCTTGTTCACTAAAATAAAGTCTATCGGTATCACTATTAATCCTTCTAAGGCTCGATTTTGTATGTCGAGGGTACGTTTGTTGGGTAGCGTAATATCCGCTGAGGGACGCTTTATAGACCCTATTAAGGTGCAAGCAATCAATGACATGCCAACTCCAAAAAACGTCAAAGAAGTTATGCGTCTAGTTGGGGCTGCGGCTTTTTACTCCCGCTATATTCCCATGTTCAGTCAGATTGTAGCTCCGTTAAACGATTTAAAAAAGAAAGGTGTTAGGTTCAAAATTACTAAGGTTCATCTTGATGCAATCTCTACTTTAAAAAAATCTTTAGTAAGTGCGCCTGTCTTAAAACATCCTAATTTTGACAAACCTTTTGTGCTACAAACTGACGGATCAGCTACTGGTCTGGGCGCGGTATTACTTCAAAAGTATGATGACGGTTTGCACCCCATTATGTACTGTTCTCGAAAATTGAATCCAGCCGAATTAAAATATAACAGTCATGAATTAGAACTTCTCGCAGTAGTAACGGCCCAAGATAAATTTAAAGATTTTTTAACCGACCGCAAGTTTACTCTACAGACTGACTGCAGGTCGTTATTGTGGATTTTTAATACCCCCAATAAATTTAATAAATTATCTAGGTGGATCCTTAAAATTTCGAGATATGACTTAACCCCGGAACATATTAAGGGCAAATTGAACAATATGGCCGATTTTCTATCTAGGTTATACGAAACTGACCATTTAATAGTGAACAAATTTTCTGACTCAAATCAAGATTCAGGCAAAAATTTCATTAAAGTTAAAGAAATGCATAGCAATGATCCAGGTTATGCAAACCTTTTAAAAAAGATAACCAATACTTTGGATCAAACTGACTTAGAATCGGTGAATGAAGAAATCAGGAACAATGCGCAACTGAACTTTATTAACGTTTTAGCTAATACAAATTTTGATTACCTTTCTATTAAAAGCGAGCAACGTAACTCTCCCGAATGTAAAATCATTTATCAGAACCTTAAGGCTCAGATGAATGTCCCTAATTTTTGCATAAAGGATGGGTTAATATATAAGTTCGTCGGAAAGAATCGACTAAAACGTATATTTTTACCTGATAATTTACTCGACTATGTTCTTCGATATTATCATGATTCTAAATATGCTGCGCATAATTCAGTAATTAAAACATTCCGTGAAATTAGTAAAATTTTTTACTACAAAAACCTCTATGCAAAAGTAAGGGACTATGTCAGAACCTGTAAAGTGTGCCAGGCTATAAGGCCATATACACGTAACGATAAGGTTCAGTTGAGTAGTTCCGTGCCGGAGTATACCCTACATACTTTGTACGTCGACTTTATCGGTCCTATTATTAGATCAAGTGAAGGTTTTAAATATATTTTTTCTATTGTAGATGGATTTTCAAAATTTGCTTTCGCTTTTCCATGTAAAAGGCAGACCAGTGACGTTGCCATTTCACTGATACAGAAGATTTTCCTGCAAAACGGATATCCGACGGTTGTTGTAGCCGACAACGGACCAGCCTTTGCGTCGATCAAGTGGAAAACCTTCTTATTTAATAATGGTATTAGAGCTGCCTACTGTTCGAACTATACACCATCTTCGAACAAGAGCGAGTGCCTCAATCGACAGATAAAATATAATTTAGGATGCATTCTCAAAGAATATTCTGTAGAACATAAAAATTGGTCAAAATTTTTGAGTTTTGTAATTTTCAATTACAACAACTCCTACAAAAGTACAATCGACTCAACACCAGCTGAAGTTTATTTTGGTAGAAAGTTAATGACGCCGTTTGTGATTATAAACGAATTAACTGAGTTAATCACGAGTTCTGCTAAACCATCACAAGCACATATACAAGATGCGTTAAAGATTGCTCACCAACAACGAGTCAACCAAACTTTAAATAAACCAACGCTGTCTAAATATAAAGTGGGTCAATTGGTCATGGTAAAAAACTTGGCCCCGAATATGAACAAGAATATCGCACCTAAATTCGCTTCAAAATTCAATGGACCGTACAAGATAATAAAGTTCACTACACCAACTTCAGTTAGGCTAAAAGCTCCAAAATCTAATAAGAAAACCTTCGGCATGTCGATATACAACATTCGGCCATACTATCTCAGAGGATATCAAGGGAATGGTAACGTTACTGCATCCTAATTAAACATCTAAATGTATTTAAATCTTCACGTCTAATCCACATTTGTAAGATTTTTCATTCATCTATTCGTGTCATTCTTGCTTTAATATTTTTCAATTAGCATGTCGCTAATTTTTTTGGCCCCCTGGAGTGGAGAATAATTTTTTTTAGTACTCCACTGTTTAAAATTTATTATTATTTTGTTTTCATATTTTTATTATTCAAAAAATAATAATTTATATAATTATTGGTTTATGCGAGTTGAGAATTTACATAATTTCAACAAACATTTACTTAGATCGGATATGACTTGCGTATATCCAAGCTTACTTCGATATTTCCGCACATATTTCAAATCAGTTACAAAAAGTACTTGTCTCAAGACAGTTACTAAAATTAGTTGGCTCAGTACAGTTACTAAAAGTAGTTGTCTCACATGAATTAATCAGATGGTATTTTGAATTTTTATTTCTTCAATTTACAAATTGAATATTTATTATGGATTGTGCTGAAGTATCGAATAGGCGAATTAATGGTTTCTATCTGATTGTATCTAAGTATATTTTTTTTGTATAATTTATTTAATTCACCATTCCGAAACTTGTGGTTTTTCAAACTTGTCACATTTCAATACACATTCTATACACATTTTGGCTGTACAATTTATGTATTTTATGTGAATATGCAATGACTTTTTCAATTTATAACTATATTGTTTTGTATACGCTTGGTATTTTTGGCCTTGTAGTTTTTCTTTACAGAAGCGTAAAGTCCCCTTTATATACAACTATGTATCTGAATTAAATTTGTAGTGTATATTTATATTTTTGCAAATCAGACATATTTGAACATTTTTTTTTACTGTAGTGTCGTTTTTTATATATACGATATTTCTTTTTACTACAGTTCAATCTAGTACATATTCATGTAATTTTTTTTATAACTTGTACAACCAAACTTAGTATTTTAAGGATAGTTATACTATCAACATATTAAATGAAAAATTATTTATTTCAAATATATTTTATTTTTACATATATTTTGTTTTGTTCTTTTTTTGTACTTTTTTTTATTTTCAGTATTTCTGATTCGAATCACTAGTCGATAACTTAGACACTTACTGGATAGTAAAGATCTTACTACCTCAATATTATCTTTTTTAATGGGCCCAGCTTTTATTGAAAGACTTTCGGTTCAACGTGTTATTTTTTTTATATTTACGTGTATCGCGTTAGCACCGATCGTTTTCCAATTTTCATAATTCCACATACAATACTCTGCTTTGGATTTTTTTTTCTAAAGTACCGTATATTTAGTTTTCATTATTTTTTTTTTAAAAATACATCATAATACCTCTTTTAATTAAAATTACTAAATTAACTTAATTTCATATTTATGAAAATAATTGATAATTCAATTATTTTCTATAAAGTGTTTAGTTTTTTTTTAAAACTAAACACCAATTTTTTTTTTAAACTAAATAAATATATTTTTTTTTTTTTAAATACACAATATATATATATATATATATATATATATATATATATATAATATAAATATAATATAAATATTAAAAAGCGGTTTTCTCAGTTGGTGATTACTTATGGTGATCTATATTTTCACCTTAACCATGACCTTCTATTTGAAGATCCCCATTTGGTGAATAATTAATCTCTTCGTAGACTTTCATCAAGAATAAAAAGTTTTATTGGTGGTTTTGTAAAAATATCAACAGTTTTTATTAAATATTTTTAACATTTATTATATTAATGTTTATTTCTGTATAAAATAATGATCGATTTCAGTTTATTCACTCACCACCAATAAAGACTTTTTAGTATTGATAAATTTTTCCTATTTATCAAAAAATGCAATCTTATCTCCGAAAATTCATGTTCTGAAATGGGTATAAAATGGTTAATTATTTACCAAAATGGACTTTATTATCCAGTTTTAATGTTATATTTTCCTCAGTTATCCAATTCTGGCAAAAAGTATGGGTTGTAATTTGAAAAACGCGTTCCTGAAAAAACATTGAAGTGCCTTATTTAAAATAGAGGCACTTCAAAAAGAGGCTTTTTCTCCTCAAAGCCCTTATTTTTGCTCTGACTTCTTTACGTTTATTCGCACATTATCAAACCATTGTTTATCTTTTTCGGTCATTCCTCCATTATTGAATAGTATTGTTTATTTAAATAAATTTAGCATATGTTCTATCCCAATCAAGTACAAGTTTGTTTTATTACTAACTATTATTCTTTGTATATCAGTCTCTTTATTCTGTGTACATAAATATCGAATAGTAATAATTGATTTAAGAACAAGGGCGTAAAAGGTGTAAATTTTTTTAATTATGTTTCAAATACGAGTTCTCATTGATTATCTGTGATAGTTGTTATATCGACTTAATTACTGAAAATAAAAAATATGCGTTTAATAAATATTCAGGAATAAATTAATAATAAAGAAGATGGCGCCATATAAAATTAATTAAAACTATCAAATGATATCATTTGAATTATTAAGAGCGATTTCTGAATATATTTTCATTATAGAATTATCAAAAAATTCTACAGGCATACCATAATGATTTAGAGATAAAAATAATCAAAATTTTATTATAAAATCTGGTGAAACCTTGCAATTATTTTAGCAAAACAGATAATAAGTTCTAAAATTAAATAATAATAATTTTTTCAAAGTAGGTATACTTATGGAAAAAGATAAACAAAGTTACGTTTTAAACATGGAAACAAAACACAAAATATGAAATTATGTTGATCTTGTTGTATGTGTGCTCATTCGTTCATTTACGCATGGTTAAACAAACTACATACCGAAATTAAGTACTTATGCCATAGTAAGTTATTATTGTTATTAATATTTCACTGATACTTATTCCTATCTATTTAAATATGAAGAAAATAGCAATAGATACTACATTTTTAAATACATACAAAATTATAAAAGTTTCATCTGTCATAAACTATTATATAACGACCATTTTTGTTCAAAATTATTATTTGTTCTAAAAATTAAAATGAAATATTTAGTTTTTTGTTATCGATCAACAATTCATGAAATTGAATAGATTATCTATTTAAAATTCCGTGTTCATTTTGTAGTTTCCTTCCTTTAAAAATATCAATGCATCGGCAGTATCTTGTAAACCTAATACTTGAGGATTCTCTAATGGGTCTAACGGACCCAGTCCTTCGTATTTTGTTGAATAACTTTAAAATTTTGACGTTTGCGTGTGAGTCTACGGACGTAAAAGATGTGTATGTCACATCTTTTATGTCCGTAGCACTCACACGCAGCGCACTAACTGACGACTAAGATCGTCATCTGCCATGCTACACTATCGGTAGCGACTAAATACGTAAGCGTTTTTTCCATCATGTTATTACTATTTATTTTCCTTTTTTTACTTAATTTCATAGACAATCTAGCTACCAATTGGTTGTTTATTTTTTCCAATATAATATAACATAATACCAGTATAATATAACCAATATAATACCGGAAGTAGAACCAACTGCGGCATCCATCCCACCCCCACCAATGAATGGGCGAAAAGTGCCTTGCAGCCTATGTAATTGGAAAAAAATATAGAATAAATTTTTTTACGTAAATGCCAATTTGTGGAGAACACATGAAGGGCGTTCGTTCAAACTGTTATAACTAAATTTGATGGAGAAAAAGACTGAACAATGTTGAGATGTGATTTTATCCCAAAGATGATATTTTAATTTTGTCAATTTTCGTAGTTGTTTTTGTTTTTTTCTATAATGATTGATCTCTCATTGTTATTTTGTCTATGTAGGTACATTATAGTAGTGTAAGAAAATATAGAAGATTTTGTTTAAAATAAGTAATTACAGAAATTATAATAATAAGCCTTAATCTTGTCATAAAAGTATGGTAAAATTCATTTTATTTTTGTAGTAACTTTTTGATTAAGTAAAAACAGAACTATTAGTACTTGATTGAATATTCCCTTTCTCTATTCACTTATTATCCTTATAGGAAAGTAAACATTCACTTTTATTTAGCAGTTTTGGAGTAAACATATGATGTTATACTGGGTCCAGAGCACCCGGTATTATTAGCGAGTATTTGTTTAACATTTATTAGTAATGAGGAATTGAGGCAGGCATAAACATATATTTTGTCTGTTATGTAGATACGTATATATATATATATATATATATATATATATATATGTATATATATATATATATATATATATATATATATATATATATATATATATATATATATATATATATATATATATATATATACATATATATATACATATATATATATACATAAATATATATACATATATATATATACATATATATATATATATATATATATATATATGTATATATATAATTAACGGATGATTCGCTACCTCGGAATCAACGAGGTAGTGGTCGGCCAATAAATTGTGGCGTAATAAAAAAGTGTGCTAGGTGTGCTAGAAGAAGGAATATAAATTAGTTTTAGAAAAATAAATAAATAAATAAAAATGACTCAGCTAGACGGCTCGGACTAGTGCTAGTCACTTACGTCAACTCAAACTCATGAAAAATAAAACAATAAACACGAAATTCCACAAAATTAAGTAAAAATAATATCTGACAAGGAAACAAAAAAACCTATTATTATAAACAAAACAAACAAAAATTTATACAGCAGGCACCCTTTGGCTGGTTTACTTGATCGCCATCTAATAGAATACAAACCCAAACCAAAAATGTATGCACAAACATAAATATACACGTATGAATTAAAAAAAATTTACTTGGCTTGAGCTGCACTGTCGTCATCGATATCGCTACTTACGATGTTCTCGCGTACTACTCCTTGACGTGTAAATGTCGCACTGGACGACCGTGCGCATCGACTTATTTGTAAATTACAGGAGAAACAGCTTTTGCGACTGTATAAACGTCAGTCGAATATTGCCGGGCTAATTTTGACGAAAATCACACGTACTCGATCTCTTTTGGAAAAACGAACATCTCGGTGGTGGTGATTGTAATATCGAGCCTGACGTTCGAAAGAGTGTACCAAATTATCGGCTACGAGGTCATGTAGCTGCGACAATCGATGATCTAAATCGACAAACGATATTATCATCGTCTTTAACACGCGATGAACTCGTTCGACAAGGTTTGCCTGAGCATGATACGGTGGAATTCAAGAGTGATGGACACAATACGCGGCAGCCATCTCTTCCATTAATTTAGTTAAGAATTTCGCATAATTATCCGTCAGCAATACCTCCGGACAACAACATCGATGCACAACTAACCTATTGATTTCACTGATAATCGTCGGACCGTCAACCTTTTTTAATGGAGCCAATTCAACCAATTTAGTGAATAAATCCTGAATGACGACCACGTACTTAAAGTTCAACCTGCCCAACGGGAACTCCATACTATCTGCGGCAATGACATTTCATGGCGCATTCACGACTCTACAACACATCAAGCCGGCTGCTGACTGTGACACCTTCAACGTCTAACACACCTCGCATTCTGTTACAAAACGATGCACGTCTTCGTACATGCCCGGCCAATAGTAATAAACCGCTACTCGATCCACGGTATTTTCTATTCCAAAATACACTGCGTACTGTGATTTTCTTCGATGAACCCACGGTGTGCGGCTCTCGGCGGTACCAACTGCCATGCGTCAAGGTCTTTAACGACCTGAGCCGCCATACAGTTCGGTTTATACGCGTACAATCGACCTCCTTCGACTCGCCAGTCCTTCCAGCGTTTCGGTCTCTCCACTACGTCTCCCTTTCTGCGACAGAACCAATCATCGACGATCTCTGCAGGTGGAACCTTGTTTTCGACTCCTATCAGCTCGTCATTTTCCTCATTTGAGCAATTTCGTCATCATCGTCTTTTGCCTCGAACATTCGCGACAACGCATCGGGAGCAACATTCAATTTTCATTTACGGTATTCTATCGGGAACTGCTACTCGGCTTAACGCATTGCCCATCTTGAAAGTTTCGGCCTCTTGCCTTTCAAGTCTTTCAGCCATCGCAAACTACTATGATCCGTAATGACTCGGAATCGGTAGCCTTTCAGATAACGTTGGAAATGTTCACAAGCACAGAGCACGGCCAGGCATTATCGTTCCGTTGTGGAATAATTACGCTCGGCCTTATTCATGACGCGACTAGCCTATGCCACGACTCGTTGTTCATTCGCATGATGCTGCGTCAGTGCGGCTCGAAGTCCAGTAGCACTGACGTCAGTCTGAAGAACGAACGTCTTGGAATAGCCAGGACTAGCGAGAAAAGAAGCAGTTGCTAACGGAACCTTCAATGATTCGAACGCCTGTTCCTGATCGGCTCCCCATGACCAGCGCACCTTTTTGCTCGTCAGACGTGCCAACGTCTGGTTCATCAATCGTGGCAAAGTTTGGAATGAAACGTCAATACCACGACGCCATTCCGAGAAAACGACGGAACTCCTTTATATATCCTGACCTCGGTAATTCGACCAAAGGTTGTTTGCGCTCCTGATCGACAAATACCCCTTTTAGCATAACTCGAAATATCAAACCTCCTTCGTGCATAACTCGCATTTACCGATGTTCAACTTCAAGTTCGTGGCCTTCAAAGCGGCAAAAACTTTGTCCAATACCGATAAATGTTCGTTAAATGTTCCGGTGACAATAATCAAATCCTCCAAATAGCCAGTAACTTTTAACCCACGCCGTTGTCCAAGCATTGTTTCGATCAACCGCTGAAAATGCTGCAGCGCTCCGGCTAAGCCGAATGGTATACCCACGTACTGAAACATGCCGCGACCAGGTACACAAAAAGCAGTGTATTCTCGACTGACCGGGTCTAATTTGACCTGATGATAAGCATGCTTCAAATCAATTTTCGATATAAATTTCGCACCACTCAGCTGGTCCAAAATCCACGTCATCAACGGCAATGGATACGCGCACGTCTTCGAGATCGCATTTAAACGTCTAAAATCGAGACACATACCTCCTTGTATTGCCAGTTGTAGATGTTTGATTCAATCTTCGACCACCATTCTCAAGTCATACCGTCGGAACAAACTCCAAATGCCTTGATCGCATCGATGCCTAAAATCGTCTTGTATCGTAGCGTTGGAATGACTTAAACTTCCATCGGCATCATGTCACCACCACGACACAAGATGGGTGCGACGGCTAATCAGCAACAGCAGCAGTACGTGGAGGCACAATTGATTTAGTTTGCCACAAACCGCATAGCGATGTCGTAGTTTTTTTCGACGTCGATTCGGTTTCTGTTGGTCGATAGACTCGTCCCAAATTTTCTCCAGCATCCGAGCGTTGGGTTATAACTCCGCACGACGTTTATTCGAAAAATGTCAGGCAGCGGTATAACATCGTCCACAGCCTCGACTATCCTCGAATTGGACGTCAAGGTCCATGCACCGCGTTAAATCAGCGTTGGGACAACTATTGCTGATTCCCCGATGTGTTTCCCGTCGTCGGCGTCGTACGTTCTTACCATCGTTGACAATTCGGGCATCCAGGCGTTGGCGTAGTCTCGGCGCCGTATGTACAACAATAGCCGGTACGTCTCGCGATGGTCAAACCGTGATGACCATGTCCACGCTGCTTAAAGTTAAAGCAGCATCGTCTCTCCATTGGGATCGAAAACGGTCGTGGCTGCCCGAAACGCGTCGATGGGACACCCTGTTGTGCGATGGCACCACAGTGGCGACTTGTGATATCTCACTGATGCAGTGTGTTTAGCAGCGTTAGTCAACTTCCCTCTGCTGGACCCTCTGTGGCCCCTCGTAGAGGGTTTTGACAACGTGAAGACGTTGATCCCTCGTTTCCACTGATCTCGACGGCAACGACGTAAAACTGACTCGTCTTCTTCTCGCGCACTTCATAACGATCGGGATGATACGCCAACCCGGGTACCACAATCTCATCAGGCGATAAAAGCGCGCGGCTATTTACGACGATGTGGACTGTCCAAGTCCCGGACTAGTTTTTACAGCTAGTCAAACCGGTCTGTAAAGTCCTAGAGCAGTCTGTACAGTTTGCCAGGTCGAGACAATCCCATACATACGATCTCGTAGCGATGCAATAGGAGAGCATGTCGAGTTAGGTCCATTTACCGTTGGTAGCGCCGCCGAGCTAGCTGGCGTTGGAAAGAGACGTGATTAGCACGCCGCGTTTGCGGGATTGGAATTGGCCTCGTTTGGTCCGATGGCAGCCCCGCGGATGTAACCGGGTGTCCTTGGGATCTTTGCTGCGGCCACCCTGGAAAACCACCCGCATCCACGGCCAACAAACTCGTGGTGGACGTTGTAACCGTCATTGTCATCGTCGTCGTTGTCGCGGTGCTAATTTGGCTCACTGTGACTAAGTTCGCCAAACGTGCGCTCAGCCGACTCTTATCGAGAGCCCTCATTAGCTCACGGTCTGGCAACGGCTGATCGTTAGTCGGACAAACAATGCATGGATCAATTGTGCGTCTAAACGTACGATACAATCAATCTCGCAGAGCTCCGGAAGACCCAGCATGAGCGTTCAGGGTGATCGGGAAATCCCGGATCTGCATTGAGTTATGCTCTGAATCCAATCACCTCTGAGATTAATGCTCGTGAGATACTCTTCTCCCCCTCCTTCAAATTGGGCAATTACTAAGACAATCCCTCAATTGAGGATTCTATCTGCACTCATTTAGCCCTTAACTCCGTGGCCAATGAGTGCCTCAGCATTCGTCATCGCAGTCACGTATGCCAAGCCAGCAGATCGAGACGGGTTAATCAGGCACTACCGATCTCGGACCGTAAATCTGGGTTCCGGTAATCGTCAGACTGACTCGCCTCATGATCTGGCTCGTCGTCAGTCACCAAGGCTGTTTTGATTGTGTCACGGTCTTGTTCGTCATTTTGAGCACTGATGGTCTTGTATACAATTATCACGACCAAACGAAATAATAATATCAAGAAGGAAGAAAAAAAATACAACTACAACAATTTCGAATCGCGTTGTCAATCAGACGATGATTCGTGTCCTGCTTCGCCCTTTTTCGCGAGTGTTGTAGAGTCGCCAAATTTCATAACGGTAGATTCACTACCTAATAGTAACTTTAAACCATAATAGCATACTATAAATTGTTATGTACCGGTATACACATTTAGAAAAAATATTTTTTGTATCTTTTGATACAGAAAAGCTTCTCAGTCTTTACTAACGAGAGTGACAAGAATTGTCGCAGGAATTTCAATAATAACTCAATGCAGGTAAAAACACAATATTGTAGTGTTGAAAATTATTAGAATAATTTTTATTACCTCACCATATAAATTATGTTGCTGAAACCTAACTGAATGTTAGGTTAACTGAAGAATCTGGAAAAAATTATATTTTTCAAAAACAATATTTTCTAATAGTTCAAACAAGCATTCTTCTAGAATGGTCCACGGCCCCATTTAAACGGAGAAAGTAACCAAATTTAAGTCAGTTCTCAATGATCAGTTGTACAGTTTAATATTGATATTGGATCAATTAAGGTTAGAGTTTAAAATAAACATTTGTTCATGTAACAAAAAACAGTAGCAAAAAGTTGTATTGTATTATAAAGAGAAATAGACTCATTAATTCTGGAAATTAATTAAATTAATTTGTTTTTTCAGATTAAAAAAAATCAGGTTTGAAAAAAATTATAAAGTTTATGTTTTTTTATTTTATTTTTTTTCAATGTGCGTGTTGTTTTATTTGATATAAATTTAGTAAACTATTACTAATATTTTGTGCTTTTCGAATATCAAATTATGTGCGAGTTTATAGTAAACAATCTATATAGATATTTACGCATGCAATATAATACTTACGTAATATTTGTATATTAATATTGTTGCTAGCGGCATATAATCTTTGATGTCTTTTAATAAAATATCAAACAATATTTAATATGTTATATGAATACATTTATTTATTATGCGATATATGAAAAGACTGTTAAATGTATGATCATTAATTTGTCTTATATGTAGGTATTGTATCCTATATTACATATTTCTTTTATGTATACATTGTATTGAAATGTGAATATACAGATAAAATTTTATTTCCGGAATACTAGCATAACTGAAAAGTATTTTGTAATTTTTTTTTAAAGATACTACGTGCAATTCTAAATTTTCCTTAATTTTCCACAATACATTCATAACCTCATATTAGAAAATATTTTAACAAAGAAATTAGTTTGTGGTCGCAATTTGCAGTGATTAGTTAAAAAATTATGTGAAACTAAATATGAGGAACAAAATCCTGAAAGATTGCTGATCTCACACAAAAGACACAAACAGAATATTGTTACTTCGCTTAGACTCCCTGGTGTTCAAATAATTGTTAAAAACATTGAATGAAATTTATTGGCTGATTGTAGTGTCTCTATCACTGACCTCTCTATAAACTTGACAGTTCACTATATACACTTGATTATCTTATGTTACGCCATTAACCCCAATTGAAGCGCTAGCTCAACTAGCAAGGAACTAGCTTTTGCTTCAGCGTGCCTACGATTAAAAAAAATTATATTGATAACTACGCGAGACGAGTATCATAAAATTCATATTATTAAATTGTAAGAAAAATAAATATGTTAGGGTTTGTGTAAACACATAAACTTTTAGTACCTTGGCTAGTTTTGGCGGCACTGACTATAGTTGGAGCCGTTATTTCACGTTTTGACCAATAAGCATAATCTTTCCAGTGTCTATAATTTTTCGAGATTCTAGGTGTTTACAATTTGAAAAAGTGGTTTCATAAGGTTAAAATGATTTTATAAAATGCTTTCAAAGAAGCTATATGAGAGGTTAAGAAAGGTGTGGAAAAAATATAGAAATAAAAAGGGAATAAATGGTTTTATTAGGTTCTTGGTTTTGTCATTTGGATAAACATTGAATTTGTATTAGGATGGAAGTAGGTATTCACAGTACAAAAATAAAAATTAAATATGTAAAGATTCCCTTTAATAGCATATATGTCTAAAAAAAATTTAATTTAAAATAAAAAATATTTTAAATCATATATATATATATATATATATATATATATATATATATATATATATATATATATATAAAATGCTGCACATTTATAAAAATATTGTTGTTTTTCCCACACATAAAAAATATCTAAATAATCTGGTTATTAGGCTTTAACATATTAGATATTATTAAAATAATTACAATATTAAATTAACTTGGCTTTTTAAAATAATAATTACAAATTTACATGTTGAGTATATTTTAAGAATTATATTTTTTTATTTCTGTACACATATAATAGGTACGTATGTTTTATTTATTTGTAATTTATGTTTTTTAAACAGTTTTTAGCAAACATAAATTATTAAAGAATCATCAAATGTATATAAATAAAAAAACATTTTTTTTTTCAATTAAGTTCACAAATTTAAATTTTACGTGAGTGAAATTATTTTATATTTGTAAAAAAAATTCTCATTTTGTTGATTCGATGTGATACATTGTTTTGTTTAATTTAAAAATTTTAAATAGTTTTTTTTATTATTCTTTTGCATTTTTTATCCCGTTAGAAATTTTATTAGAATATTGTCAAGTTTTATATTTTGAAAAAGAACTAAATATTTGAGTAGCCAGAAATAAATTTTTACATCCAAACCTCTGTTCAAGGCTTGTTAGGTAATAAATATTTTAAAAATTTATAATTTATTTTCTGCTAGTACAAGGATTGGTTTCAAGATTCTTTTTGGATCTTACCTCGAATAAATGACTTTTTAGTCCTACTGTACCAGTCTTATGACGTAAAATTTTCAATATATTGAAAAATCTGTAGTACTAGTAATTTATGAATTTAGATAGGTTACTTTTTCTTCTATTTCGGTTCTTTAAGTTAGTACTGGCTCAGCCCAAGACATTCGATTGTTTGAATAATGTTTGATAACCTAAAAATTGGAAAAAATTGGCTGTAGAGTAATTTTCTACGATCTCTTACTTGTTGACCTATTTGGCCAACAAATACCAAATAGCTTAAACAAATTACAGTTGTCAATTCTGTAATTATGATTTTCCAAAACTATCCAAAGTAGTACCTCAAGGTAGTATATTAGGCCCAAAATTGTTTCAGCACTTTATAATTTGCCAAATTATATTAATAATTATAAGGTGATTTATTCTTTATGCGGACGTTATTACAATAGTTGTAAAAAGCAAAGAAAAATTTATATTAAGCAACAAGGTCGCGGAAGTACTTGGTGCTGTAAATGATTAGTGTCATGTCACGATATTTCGAATGAAACAAAATCGCATGCAATTTGCATTAAATTTTATTCCCGACAATTCACATAGATACGTACTCACAACAGCGGTGCAAAACGAGTATTTGTATCTGCACTTGCCTGTTTTTATTTAAAACATGGTAAGTCGTTGTGGTGCGCTTTGCTCATAAGAAGTATCTTTACCGACGTACATAGATCAACCTTGTTACGTTGATATAGAAGTTATTAGTGTTATAAACAAAGTTTACTTAAAAAAAATTCGTTACGTAGGAGCTGCGTCAACTTAGCGAATTTCCTTAGAATACATAAATCACTCTCTAGCGGTCATAATTTTAGTGTGATCAAAATGAAATATAATATCTGATATGACTTTAGTATTTGCAACAATAGCTGCATTTCCTTTGGAGGAAATTCGCTAAAAATTAAATTTATTAACAGCCAAAATAAATCGTTGATAACGATTATAGTTACTATGGAAACGACAATCAAAATTTTTTACAATAAAATATAATTCATGTATTTCTGTCAAGCAAACAAAAAATATTTAATATCTCTCTTAATATTAGAATAATCGAAAAATGTATAAGGAATAAAGTTGTAGAAAATCAAGTTTTCTACAATTCATTACTTTATCATTTTTCTCAAACTCTAATGTGAACAGAGATATTTAGAATTTTAACTTTCAATTTTTATTGTAAATATTTCTGTAAATATTAGTGTAACAGATAATTATAAAAACAAAATGCAGTAAGACTTAGTACCTACAACTTAACTCCTGATAAACTTTTCGATTTTGTCAAATATTAAGAGAGATAGTCAAATTTTGTTTTTTCTCCTCCCTCTAAACCCCATGTCTCCTCGTCCGATTTTACCCATTCACGAACTTAACCGTTAGAATACCAAAAGCGACCCAAATACCCAATTTCGTTCCAATCGGAATAAAACTGTGACCGCTAGAGAGTCCACAGACATTTAAAAAAAGTACATATGTTGTATATATATATATGTGTATATATACGTTATATATATATATATATATATATATATATATATATATATATATATATATATATATATATATATATATATAAATATACATACAAATTTTAGCGATAGTGATTTTTAACTATCTAATAGATGGACATTTGAAGAAATTTTTACGAAATTCCAACATTGGTGCAAAAGTTTATTTAAATTAAACCAGCCATTAAATTAACTTTAAAAGATGAGTCAACATTTAAATCAACTTGAATTACGTTTCTGGTCCGTTCGAGTTCACGTTTCAAGATTAATAATTTAGTTATTAATGAAATAAATGCAATGAAATTATCTTTGTTTGGATTTTCTTTTGTGGTATGAACTCAACGCATGTTATTTTGGTTTCCACGTTTCTTATTTTTACAATTTCAAAAATTCATTTATTGAAAAGAAGAAAAATTAATAGTTTTTTATATATATAAAAATTTATTGTTCGTTTCATGGAGACTATTTAAAGAAGATCTAACTGAAACGGGAAAATTGACAAAATATGGCAACGAAATGGTAGAAGTTATATTTACTTTTTATGCCGCTAGGGTCGCTAGTTTTTGATAGGAACTCATCCGTACCGAAGTGAAATATCGGTCACAATTTTAGTTCCATCAAAATTTCGAACCTGATATGCTTTGATATTTGAAAGCCTAGTTCATGAATAAGTGGCATCGGTCCAGGTTCAGGACTCACGAAAAACAAAAATGTGAAAGAAACAAAGCATTCGCATACAAAAAATGAGTATTGATATCCCAGCAAAAACAATAATGTTTTTATCTTCAAATGTAGTGACATCTACGAAAGGGGCAAGCTGTTTAGCAAAAGTAGGAAAATGATTGGTATAAATTTATTGCGAAAGATTTTCCATGGTACGTGTATATTTAATGAGGATAAAGTTATTTACCAAAAGTATGCAAATGATTGGTATAAACCTATTTGCCAAATAAAATTTGAAATACCCTGCATCTGAAAAATTTTCACTATTAATTTATACTAATCATTTTCTTACTATTACTAAATAACTTGTCACTTACATAGATGTCACTACTTTTGAAGCCGAACAATTTTGTTTTTGCTAGGATATCACTATTTTTTGTATGCGAACACTTGGCGCTTCTCACATTTATGTTTTTGGTGGGATTTCTTTTTTCATAGCCTACTTTTCTTTTTATCTACTTTTGTTTTACAGAAATTGTAACAGCCAGACAAATGGATGATCTCGAAATTTAAATAAAACTCAAATGTTTAAATACAAAATAAATAACAATCAACTAACAATGGGTATTCAATTAATAGGTAATTTTGGGTATTCAATTGGACAATACTGTGAAGTTAAAAACTCAAATTAATTTGGTAAGTGCCAGATTAAATCGGGTTTGTTTTGAGTGATGAAGGGCAGAAATCGTTCTAAATCTACAGCGTTAAAACTTAAGTTAGTGTGAGTTCATTTAGTAAACTATGGATAAATTTTGTTTGAAATCATATCCCGTTTCCAGCTGGAGCCTTTATAATATTTTGTTTTATGTAAAATTACATATTTATATTTATATTTATATTTTACTTTTGTTACAAACTTTTCGCAAGCAATTTGGACTTATATGTCATCAATTCTCTATCCATGACTGGTATACCACTGATACAACTGGTGCCGACTATCCTTATCTATGATTTTCTTTGATTACTCATAGGATCTGCTTTGGCAAAGTAAGGAACTAAGTTAATTCTGGGATAGTTTCTTTTGATGTCAACCTTAGATATATACCTTACCATTTCCATTCGTTCATCCATACCATACTAGCAAGACGTCTTCTGTACAATTGAACGACTGAAGGTTATTTATTTATTTTTTTTCTTTCTTTAATCAAGGCTGAGCCCGATTAGTTTGACGCACGGATATTTATTTACTTATATTTATTATACTGTACTGTGCAATTAAGCTTTACAGTGTTTTATAATGGTAAATTTTTACAATTACATAATAATAATTTCCTTTTCTAATGATCACAATGTAATATGACAAAATAATTGTAATAACAAAAATAACAAAAACAATTATAACAATGAGTAATAATAGAATATAGAGCAGAGAAACAAAGATATTTATAACAATGAGTAATAATAGAATATAAAGCAGAGAAACAAAAACGATTATAACAATGAGTAATAATAGAATATAAAGCAGAGTAACAAAATCAATAATTAACTCCTTCCAAGAAAACTGCCCGGAGGTCTCAAGAGACATCAGCAGGTCGACTTGTTGGTGGAATGAGGGCCTAAGGAGTCAGAGGCGAAGGGTTCGCCAGCTATTTAACAGAGCAAGGAGGTGGGGGAACTGGGATAATTACCATGAAGCTCTTACCGAATACAAAAGTCTCTGAAGAAAGCCAAAATGGACTCATGGAGGAAGAAAACACATCTGAGGGAGCAAGACTCCATCGTGTCCTGGCGAAGAAACCCGCTGACACCATCGGCTCACTTCGTAAACCCGATGGTGAGTATACTAGCTCCGCGAAGGATACACTTGAGACACTGCTACGGATTAATTTCCCGGATTCGGTGGCAGTGGACGATGAAAACCCTTCTCAAGAGCAGCTTAACCAGTGTCACCTGCCAACTGGCGAGGACTGGAGAAGAGCGGCGATTGCCATTAACCGCTCAAAAATCGAATGGGCAATAAACTCATTCGACCCCTACAAAGCACCGGGATCAGATGGGATATACCCAGTTCTTTTACAAAAAGGAGCAGAGCATCTTTTAACTCTGCTTGGTCATATATTCAGGGCAAGCCTGGCTACAGGTTATATCCCAACCGTAAGGAAGCCAGTAAGAGTGACCTTCTTGGCAAAAACGGGGAGAGCTTAGTCACTCCACGGGAAAGGACTTTAGACCAATTAGTCTGTCATCGTTTCTACTGAAAACAATGGAACGACTAATAGGATTTCATTTGACTCAGGGGGCATTGTCAAGAAATCCGCTTCATGCCAACCAACACGCGTATCAGGTGGGGAAATCCTTTGAATCAGCCCTCCACAACCTAATATACACCTTGTGCGTTTTTCTTGACATAGAGGGGGCATTTGACAATGCTTCTTACAATTCCATGGTTGATTCTGCAGGTCGGCACGGAGTTGAAGACACCTTTTGCAGGTGGATAAAATCTATGCTGATAGGAAGAAGAATACAAACTTCTCTTTTTGGAGAGTCTGTCACTGTGAGAGCCACAAAGGGATGTCCACAGGGTGGTGTCTTATCCCCACTCCTGTGGAGCCTGACAGTTAACAGCTTACTGACAAACCACAACCAAAATGGATACTACACACAGGGTTACGCGGACGATATTGTAATTGCAATCCAGGGACCCTGTGAAGGCACAATCTCGGAGCTTAGTCAAAACGCTCTTAGAATCGCACAGGAATGGTGTGTCAATCAGGGATTGAAAATTAACCCTGGTAAGACCGCACTAATTCAATTCACACGTAAAAGGAAGGCGGATAACCACCAATCCTCTTCGGTGAAAGATTACAGATCACAAGGGAAGCCAAGTTCTTGGGAGTAATGCTGGACTCCAAACTAACGTGGAACCCTCATCTGGAATATATAACAAATAAGAGCAAATTCTCTCATGCTTTGCAAGAGAGCATGTGGAAAAGTCTAGGGTCTAAAACCCAAAATGATCCACCGGCTCTACACAACAGTAGTCAGGCCCATTATAACCTATGCTGCTTTAGTGTGGTGGCCAAAAGTTAAGCAGATTACTGCGTGCATAAAGCTGTCCAGGATCCAGAGACTGGCCTGCTTGTGCATCACTGGATCCATGAGCAGTACACCTACAGCTGCCATGGAAGTCATACTGGGGCTGCCTCCACTAAGCATTGTAGTAACAGCTAAAGCTAGATCCAACGCCTATAGATTGTCTTGCAATAACAACTGGATTAATAAAAATCAGGTTGGACATGCAAGTATCGTGGGAACATCAATTATCTCAGACCCCGTCTTTCAAATGGGCACAGATATACTTCCCAAGACATACTCCTTCTCAAAACCTTTCACTGTAGTATGTGATAGGGCCATGTGGTCGGAAGGAGAACCACCCTACCTCAGGAAAGGAATCATCTGGTATACAGACGGATCCAAAACTGTAGAAGGCACTAGGGCGGGAATCTACGGTGAGAGACCTAATGCAAACATAAGCCTCATCTTGAGGAAATATGCCACGGTCTTCCAAGCAGAAGTTCAAGCCATACTGGCTTGCGTCCATAAGAACCTACGTAGAGGCTACATAAACCAGAACGTATGTATTATGTCGGACAATCAAGCTGCTTTAAAAGCCTTGTCTGGAACTGAGGTCACCTCAAGGGTAGTCAAGGATTGTCTGGAGGAACTTCTGAAACTGGCAAAACGGAACAATGTTAAATTGATCTAGGTGTCGGATCACAATGGTTTCGAAGGAAACGAAAAAGCGGATACCTTAGCAAAGAAGGGAGTCGGAATGCCATTCATAGGCCCAGAGCCTGTTTTAGGAATTCCGGGCATTATCCCATGCGGAAGCATCTGCACACAATGGGACTCCATAACGGCTCCATTGTGTGCAGATTGTGTAGCGAGGAGGAAGAAACATCCAGCTACATAATCTTTGACTGCGAACCTCTGGGTTACAGCAGATACAGGATATTCGGTGCATCTCACCCCGAATATATGAACCTTCGGGAGGACCTGATAAGCAAGCTCCAGGCTATTGCCAACATATGGGAGAAGCGAGCCTCGTCAGACTGAGGTAGAAGGGGGAGCACAATGGACCATAGGGTCGAAGTGCAATAATTTTTACCCCGATATTAATCAATCAATCAATCAAACAAAATCAAAGTAAAATTCATAACAAAACCAAGTGTAACAAATTAGTGGCTAATAAATATTATAAGAACAATCAACAAAGTTCGAATTATTTCGATAATTGGTCATCTCAATGATCTTATTCTTCTAGTATAAAGCTCCTCATCTTAAGTGCCTCACAGACGTAGCTATATATTTGGCGTACTTTGTTTGGTGTAAAGTTGGTGAGCAGCTCCATGAAGTTATTTTCAATATCGTTTTCTATGTTGATGTATTGGTTTATGAAGGATTCTTTGGAAGGTTGATATATTGGCCATTGTAGCAGGAAGTGTATTATTGTTTCGAGGTTCTTCCGGTTACGTATCTCACACAGATCGGTTTGTTTCCATTTGTATATACAGCTTTTGGCACTTATTTTAACTGTAAGATTTCCTGAAGTCTCAGTTGGCTGATCAGTTTTACCTTCTTGAAATTGATATTTAATTTTAGATAAGGGCAGGTGTCTTCTTCGATTATTATGAATTGATATAGGGGGTTGAAACTTGAGTTCAATATTCTTTCTTGTATCTCGTATTAGATAAATGCTCAGGTACCTGGATATGACGTTTGGTATTTCTTTTTTTTTTTGTTTGAAGATCTGATTCGATTTTAAGCGTCGTCCCGGTTTTACTTAGAATGTCTTTAAGCTGACGGACCCAGTTGTATTTTGATGGAAAGCTTTCCTCCGATTGAAGCATTATCATTCTGCTGTAACACTTTTTGGATAGAGAGTTATTGTTCATTTGCAGAATTTTAACCCACCAATTTAAAATTAATTTTAAAGGGCTCCCTGCTAGATGTTTTCTACCTGTTTCATGTCTGATCATATAGCCAGGTGTATTCTGCTGCCAGTTATATATTGACTTAAAAAAGGTTTCTGTCCCGTATAAAAGTGTAGTTGCTATGATGCTGTCAAACAATTGAATGCGTGCGTACCAAGACTGCATTTAAGACTTAACCATTGCCTGTTTAATTCTTCCCATTGCCATATTTGATTTTTGTATGCATTATCCAAAGCCTTTGAGAATAACCCTGTTGATGCCTTACTATTTCGATTTTTTGCTTTCCTAGTTTAAATTTAAGTGTTTTGCTTAGCTTTCCACCTTTATATAGTCAAGGATATAGTCAAGTGACGGTAAACTGTGTTTTTTATTTATTTTTGTTCTAGTCTGTCATGTGAACCGGAGAATGTGTGTGACTGTGCGTGTATATTTGTATGGGTGTTTGTGTTATTGTAGTGTGTATACATGTATGTATGTTTATTGTGTTCTTTGACATCGCCTTTTGGATGGTGCGTGTGATGTTGTGTGGTCTTCGCTTTCGCGTTCGATGAGTGAATGGGGTGTTGTCCGTCGAATTTGAGTAGTGTGTTATTTGGTCATATGTGAGTCGTGTTAGTATTATAATAAGCGAAGTGTTTTGTGTGAGGTTTTGATTTATTGGTGGTGGTACGTGTATAGGTGTTGTGGTTAATGTAGTAATGCTGTGTTGTATTTCTTGTGTAGTGTTTTGTATTTGCTTTGAATTATCTGATAGTGCTGATATTTGGTCTAGTGTGAGGCTTGTTAACCGAGCTAACCGTGTTATGTGTTTTGTTTTAATGTAATGAGGGTGGAGCGTGAATGAGTGCTGTTGTAGTGAAGGTAATGATGTTGTATGGTGATGGGTTTGTTTCTTATGTCGTGTTTTGTGTTTGGTTTGGAGAATGTGGTGATGGTGTGTGTGTGAGTGTTGTTGTAGATATGCTGTGTTGTATCGAGTATATTTCTTGTGTTTTGCGTGTGTGACTGTGTGTTGTGTGGGTGCTTATGTGAAGTTTCCGTGCTTGGTGTAAGTGTCTTTGCTAGTCCAATCAAAATAATAAAATTAGAGGAACTAAAAATACTAGTTCCAATTTTTTCAGAAATGTGTAGGTGGAGATTCCCTGAATAAGAGAAAATATAGTCCCACCAAATCCCGGGGCCCGTGGGGTGAGGAGGTGGGTTTAAATGTTGCATTTTCCAGTTTTTCGCTTATAATTCGAAAACGGTGCGTTGCAGTGAAACAGTTTTTCAGTACAAACTGAAAACTTATTAAATTTGCTACAAGTTTGGATATATTTACATTTTTTACGAAAAACTGGACCGTTTTCGTGCTACCGGCTCCGGAACGGTGGTAATTTTCAAAAAAATAGATTTTCATTAATGTTTTCGTAAATTTTTGTCTTCTAGATCCTCACACGTTCTTTTTAGGGGAAAACTTATACAGCATTAAATTCCCTACAAGAATACATATATGTTAATTTATATTGAACACGTCGCAACTTACAGGACTTTTAAGATTGCAACGAAAAATCTTGATTTCCCAATTAAAATAAATAATAGTTTTGATCCATTTGATGGCTCCATTTCTCTACATATGTTCATATATCTGGTTTATACAAATGTATAAGACCTTATATTTTATTTAATTATATATCCGATCAAAAACATAAATGTAAAAAAGGGCCGAGTTTTCGGGTAGATACTTCGTATAATAGTTGCTCCTTAAAAAGTGATGATATCCCAATTAAAGAGCCGAGCTATTAATAAAGTAAATAGTTCAAACTAAAATGTAAGAATATAAATGCAAAGTAAAATGAAAAAAAATATTTGGTTGAAATTTATTTCGTAAGTTTTCTTTAGTATATTTTTAAAATTTTATAATTTCAAATTTTATAACGCGGCAAGTTTTAAAATATTTGAAATAAACAGAAAATATAACTTGCCGCGTTATAAAATTTTAAATTATAAAATTTTAAAAACATACTTACGAAATAAATTTCAACCAAATTTTTTTTTCATTTTACTTTGCACCTATATTCTTACATTTTAGTTTTAACTATTTACTTTATTAATAGCTCGACTCGTTAATTGAGATATCGTCACTTTTTAAGGAGCAACTATTATATGAAATATCTCCCCGAAAACTCGGCCCATTTTTACATATATGTTTTTGATCGGATATCGCTACTTTTTGAAAGGCATATATATATATATATATATATATATATATATATATATATATATATATATATATATCACTAATCAAGCCCTTTCATTTTATACCCATATCATAGGGGTTAATGTGGACATTGTAAATCTGCATTTGCGGCGGCCGCCATATTGGATTTAGAATGACATCACTTTACTTATTGTGTTTTGCTCATCAAGCCCTTTCATTTGATACCCATATCATAGTGGTTAATTGGAAATTGTAAATACCCATTTGCGGCGGCCGCTATATTTGATTTCGAATAACGTCACTTTATATACTGTGTTTTGTTCATCAAGCCGTTTTATTTGATACCCATATCATAGGAGTTAGTGTGGAAATTAAAAATCGCTATTTGCAGCGCCGCCATATTGGATTTAGAATGACGTCATCAAGCCATTTTATTTGATACCCATATCATAGGGGTGAATTTGGAAATTTGAAATCGCTATTTGCGGCGGCCGCCATATTCGATTTAAGATGATATCCTACACTAATGTAGATACCTAGTTCTTAGTCGGCGCCGAAAAATCACTCTCAAAATGGAAGAAGGGTGGGTCTGTTTTTCGGTTAAATGAATTCATATATATATATATATAAATTAAAACTGTAACACTTGTATGTTTATTGTACAGAATATCGTACAACAATGTTAAAATGTTAAGATTATTCAGTTAATTTATAATATTTATAATTTATCACATGTTAGATATTAACCAATGGTATTATAGAAAAATAGACCAATGAGCGGACAGCATTCTTATAGCATGTAAGATCGTTTTTCTTATAAAAAATCATACAAAAAAATGTACAATCACAAAATATAAAATATCTCTCTTAATATTAAAACAATCGAAAAATACGTGAGGAATACAGTTGTAGGAAAGCAAGTATGCTTCAATTCATCACCTTATCGTTTTTGCTCTAGCTCTAATATGTACAGAGATATTAAGGAATTTAATTTTCAATCTTAAACATATAAACTTAATTTTTGATTTTCCATATGTTCCGTTGAGAAAATTAAATTTTCCCAAAGACTCTAATTTAAAGTATCAAAAACCGCACCCTTCTATCATTTCTGGAAGTGGAGCAACAAAGTTTTAAAAAATCGAACACACCTCTCGCTAATGGTGTGTGCTAACGTTTTACTATAAATATAGAAATATGGACGAATCATAGAGCCGCAATATTTCCTATGTTAATTTTATCAAAACAAAAACGCGAATGTTTTCCCATTTCCCGATATAAATTTCGTGGTTTGACAATTTTCCTTTCGTTTTGGTCACTTTATCTAACTGTATGGCTAATATCAACTTTTAAGGACTTATGGTCTAGGTCCTGGAATTATGATTATATATGGCCAAGATTTGTGAGTGTTCCCGCTTTTTAACGACTTTTGAATGCGAATAACTGTTTAACTGTTTATTTCTTAACGAAAAGCAAACACTCGTTCTCTTATAATTATCTAAATAGCTTATATTCGAAAAACCAGCACTGTTGCTTTTTTCGTTCAGAAGATATTTCGGGGTCAAATCTGCTCTGATATTTCCTGTAGTAATAGTTCTGTAAGTACGAAGGCAAAAAACCCCTTAAACTCGGCCTGACGCACTGCCTAGATCTATAGAATTTTCAAAGTGGTGTGGTACTGGTAAATCAAATCTCTAAAGTCTAATTCAAAAGAATTCAATTTTATTGTACACAAAAATTTTGAAATTGACACAAGTAAAATGTAATTATTATCATATTATACATGTATGCATTAATCATATTATATTATATAATTATTATATGTTCACAAAAGATTAGTCTATTTGAAGGATCTCGTCGTCAATATCCTCGTCAATGTCTTCCTCGAGAACAGGCGGACGGTTTAGGCAGTCACCTTCACAACCACAAACAGGAGAGCATTGAATACCTGCCTTCCTACAACCATACCTGTTGTTGCAGCCCGCGGCAGAATATTGAATTTAAAATGTGGTATGGCCCAGGAGGTTCGGAGAATTTGACGGGGATGAGGACTCCATGTTTATCCCTACTCCAAACCCATGTTTGTGGGTCGATAGTGGTATTACCCAGCCAAATTTGGGATTGAAGGAACACCCTATGAGCGTACTGGACAGCAGCAGCTTTCGTTGTTGGCAGAAATTGGCTTTCACTTTTGTTGACGATTTAAGGAAGCAGCTGTACCGGTGTTCTTATAAATCCTTTTAGTTGGGTAGGGCGTTGTAGAGGATAAGAAACATGGCTTCTCCTGCTTGGCCCACTTGCTGTTTGGTGGATGAAGGATTGTAGAATACCTCCGCTATTGCTTTGGTCTCATCTGGTAGTTTTTGAACTCTTTAGGATGAAGTTTTTGCTTTTCTCAAAGATGGCACTTGTGGTATCAATCCTTGAAAAGCTATGGACGAAGAGGATGGATGAGCAGTAAGGGAGGTCTTCTTGAAGTTGTAGGGTTGAGTACGTCTCCGTTTCGATGTTACCTGTTTAATGAAACGGATATTCACGTTTTATGGTGTCAGAGGCACCAGCAGGATGAGAAGATCTATGTCTACACCAATAACTGCTATGACCATCCCATCTGCATCTCCTGTCGCTCTGCATGTCTGTATCCCTTTTCTTGTTAGCGTATCCACCAATAGTTCAATCAGCCTGGTTTTGTTTATGGCGTTGGTAAGAAATATTTCCTGTTGAACATTGCTACCATGTTGCCAGAAACGTTCACATGCACTGATGTTTTAGGTGCTTCTCTTCGCTATTGTTCGGCACGTTTTATGGAATTAATGTCATCGTATCCATCGAATACAACTGCACAATTGGAAGAATAGTGATTTATTATATATGAAGCATACTGCTCACAGATGAAGGAGAAAGTGGTCCCAATATTCCACATGAATTTGTGAAGGAGGAAGCCACCGTCCACTGCAGTGTGAATGATTTTGACGTTCCTGAATCCGTGCACAAAGTGAAAGCGTCATAGAGAGCAGATTTCTTCGTTTTCCTGAAACTTCCTTCGTCGAATAGAGTTATGGGGTATGGAGATAGCTTGTACCTCAACAGGTCTGCAAAATCCTCATTAACATTTGTAACTGTTAAATTTGGTGGTTAGTTACAGTTATTTAATGAAACTGCGATATAATATGATAAAAATCTTACTATAATGTTTTTGACATGCCGTTATTTTGTATTGTTTTTTTACTGTGATTTAGAACGTGATAATTAGAAGCTTTTCGGACTATAGGGAATTTAATGCTGTATAAGTTTTATTATGACGATTTTCCCCTAAAATGAAAGCGTGAGGATCTAGAAGACAAAAATATACGAAAAACATGAGCGGAAAACATTTTTTTGAAAATTACCACCTTTCCGGAGCCGGTAGCATGAAAACCGTCCAGTTTTTCGTAAAAATGAAGAGTACTAAACTTGTAGCAAATTTAATAAGCTTTCATGTTGTACTAAAAAACTTTTTCACTGCAATGCATCGTTTTCGAGTTATAAGCGAAAAACTGGAAAATGGAACATATTTTCTCTTGTTCAGGGGACCACCCCCTACACACTCCTGAAACAATTGGAACTAGTATTTTTAGTTCTTCTGATTTTCCATTTTTGGTTTAGATTGATTGGATCAAATGTATGTTGTGTTTGTTGTTGTATGTAGAGCAGTGGTTGGTGTTTGTGCGTGGAGAGTGCTTTGCCCCATAGAGTGAAACTTTCTCACTATACGGCAAGTAATTTATTATAATAATAATAATAATAATTATTATTATTATCTTTTTTTTTCGTTTTTTATTCAAGGCTGAGCCCGATTAGCATACATACACTTGTACATAGTCAAGTGACTTATTATTATTATTATTATGTGTTTAAAATTTAACGTATTTATGTCAGTTGAAAGAGGAGAGTGGATACAGGATATGCATCCCAGTGCCACCCACCTCTTCAACAAACATAAATCTTCACAAGATAGCTACGTCCTTTGAAGAAAGTTCACTACCCTATGGTCGTATTATGGTTTTACAGGCTCCGTCCTTGCACCGCACGGATGTGAAACCTGCAAAATTTAATATCAAAAGACTTCTAGAGTGTTACTTGAAGACAGTCTCATGCGATCTCAATGTACGAAGTGTGCCTATGATGGCGGCTTTCTGCATAAGGTGACAAAGATGAGACCTTCAAACCGGAATAGTAGAAAGATTTGACTCTAGAGTGGGGCATATATCGCCAAGACAACCGATAATGAGAACAACCATTTTTACTGTGTAGCCAGGGTGTAGTTGTTGTAGTTCTTGGAGAAGATCAATGTATTTAATCCGTTTTTGCTCTTCTTTCAAGATTATATTCGTTTCTGCTGGCGCAGAGAACTCGATGACGTAGATAGTCTTAGCTGAAATATCCTGGAGCACTATATCAGGCTTAGTAGCAGAGAGCTGCCTGATAGTTGGAAACGAGAAGTTCCAAAAGATGATACATTTCTCGTTTCTGATAACAGGCTCGATTTCTCCGGGAGCATATGGTAGGACTGGCGTACGGTCCACATCATACTTGTGTCTCAAGAAGTAGTACAGCACACGCAGGGCAGCGTTATGACGATAGATGTAGCTGTTCGAGGCATGCCGAAATGAGGTGCATCAGCGTCTCCGGCTGAGATTTGCACGCTCTGCACTGAATACTGAAGACTGCCACCTTACTCACGTACCTCTTGTGAAAGCCTTCTGTTTCGGACTTGAGTCCAGCTGATCGGAGAACAGAAAACGTAAGATCAACGGAGAGACCACAGGAGTCTAGATGGCGGTAGAATATACACTGATGGTCCCGAGATCAATGATCTTGAAAGAGGGAGCCGATTTAAGCTCATTATCATCTTGATCACGATTAGTCGGATCCAATACTAGACCAAATTTTGAAGCTGCATGTCGTGCTGCAGAGAACAAGAATGATCTTTTACCTTGCAACTCGTGATCCCGCATGAGAGCCATTAATGGATCAGTACTATTGGACACCTGACAAGCTATATCTAACACTAATCTGTCATGTAGATATTCGACGGCAGGAGACCCCTACCCCCTTGCTGACGTGGGAGATAGTTACGAGGCATCGAGGAGCGTGTGTGCCAACTGCGAAAAATTTTCATCAGTTTGCGAGTGCCTCTATCAAGTTCCTTAAGCTCCTCTATTTTCCATTTGATACAACCAAAAGAATAGAGAAGGATGGGTAGGGCAAGCATATTAGTAGCATGGATCTTATGTATCCCAGATAATTCGGATTCCCAAATTTGTCTGAGACGGTGCCTGTATCTGCCACGAAGAGCTTTCTTAATAGTCGACACACTATGAATGTGACTTTCGCTAACACCCAAGTATGTGTGTAACTTTTCTTCATCTATATGTTTTACGATGCTTACATCCGTGAGCTGCACGTCTTCATCGTAATTGCGGACGTGACCCCGCTTACAATAGCTTTCGTGTACTGATGGGCAGATTTGATAGCTTGAGATTGACTGCTCTCAGAAGACGCATAAAGTATCAATTTTTGAAACAAAAAAAAAGAATAACTTGCCAAGTTATAAAATTTTAAAAACATACTAAGGGAAACCTCACAAAATAAATTTCAACATAAATTTTTCTTACATTTAATCAATTTATCCCTCATTAATTTTCTTCGTAAATAGTTTACCGAGCTATTTACTTCGTAAATATTTACTTCGAAAATTATCCTTCGTAAATAGCTCGGCCATTATATGGGATATCTATCATTTATATGAAGTATCTCCCCGTAAACTCGGCCCTTTTTTATGTTTTTAATCGGATTATGTGTAAAATATAAAAGTTTATACTTAAAAGACTTTTAAAATATAAAAGTCGATTTGCAACATATCCCTAAAAGAAAGTGATTCTAACAGTTTCAAACTATCCGAAGTAAGTATACCACAAGTGACGAAACTCAAGAGATTGGTATCTAATGAAAAGCCGGATTGACTCTTAAAATTTGGACTAGCTACTTCATTATTGATTTTCTTTATTTAGTTGTTTAACAAATTAAAAACAAACAAAAAACAAGTAATGTAACAACTAACTGAGTTAATTGTTTGATTACCCAGTATATACTGAGTTGTATATCAATAATTGAATTGTTAACTATTCGCTTAACATTTAATCACAATTTATGAGAAAACTGTTGAGTTTATGAAAAAATTTTTACCCATTAACGACCTTGACCTTACTTTTTTGCTCTAGAACACATTAAAAAAATTTCAGCTCGTTGTCTCTTTTCGTTCTTGTGTTATCGGGTTCACGGACAGACGGACGGACATGTGGAAATTGCCGAAATAGACCATTTTATGAACACCTGTACCAAGAATTTATATCAAGGATTAATATTTTCAAAAGTTACAAAGTCTGGACTAAACTCAATATACCTTGTATATTTACATATACTGGGTATAAAAATAAAATGTATGTTTGTTATGTATATAGGTACATGTAGCCATAGATAGATAGATATATTGGGGTCTAAAAAGTATTGCACTTCGACTCACTGGTCCATTATGCTCCCCCTTCTACCTCAGTCTGGCGAGACTCGCTTCTCCCATATGTTGGCAATAGCCTGGAGCTTGCTTATCAGGTCCTCCCGCAGGTTCATATACTTGGGGTGAGATGCACCGAATATTCTGTATCTGCTGTAACCCAGAGGTTCGCAGTCAACGATTATGTGACTGGATGTTTCTTCCTCCTCACCACACAATCTGCACATAATGTAGCCGTTATGGAGTCCCATTGTGTGTAGATGCTTCCACATGGGATAATGCCCGGTAATGAATCCGGTAACCTTCCGCAGTTGCATCCTGTTCAGTCTCAGTTCATCGAGAGATAAGCTCTTTGTTGCACTCTGAAGCAGTTTTTTCCCGAGCTCTTGCCGCGGTACTTTTTCCCACTGATCACGGTGTTTAACATTTATCCACTCGTTGACCATCTGTTTACATGCAGTCTTTGGAATTCCTTAAATAGGCTCTGGGCCTATGGAGGGCATTCCGACTCCCTTCTTTGCTAAGGTATCCGCTTGTTTGTTTCCTTCGAAACCACTGTGACCCAGAACCCAGATCAATTTAACATTGTTCCGTCTTGCCAGTTTCAGAAGTTCCTCCAGAAATTAATTGACTACCCTTGAGGTGACTTCAGTTCCAGGCAAGGCTTTTAAAGAAGCTTTACTGTCCGACAGAATACATACGTTCTGGTTTATGTAGACTCTACGTAGGTTCTCATGGACGCAAGCCAGTATGGCTTAAACTTCTGCTTGGAAGACCGTGGCATATTTCCCCAAGATGAGGCTTATGTTTGCATTAGCTCTCTCACCGTAGATTCCCGCCCTAGTCCCTTCTACAGTTTTGGATCCGTCTGTATACCAGACGATTCCTTTCCTGAGGTAGGGTGGTTCTCCTTCCGACCACATGGCCCTATCACATACTACAGTGAAAGGTTTTGAGTAGGACTATGTCTTGGAAAGTATATCTATGCCCATTTCAAAGACGGGGTCTGAGATAATTGATGTTCCCACGATACTTGCATGTCCAACCTGATTTTTATTAATCCAGTTGTTATTGCAAGACAATCTATAGGCGCTGGATCGCGATTTAGATAGTATTACAATGCTTAGCGGAGGCAGCCCCAATATGACTTCCTACATGTAGCCATGCATGCCTACATTCGCCTGTCAATTGTATGTCTCATTTTTAATTTTGAGCACAAATTTTGAGAAAACTATTGAGCTAATGAAAAAAAAATTTAAACAAAAGTTGTTTATTTTAAAGAGAAGAAGACTTTTTGTTAACAAATTTTTTCTCTTTCGTTTACGGTATCAAATATATAAATTTTCTCCCTGGGGGGGGGGGGGGAACACGTTCCGATTTTGCCCATTAACGAACTTGACCTTACTTATTTGCTCTATAACAGACAAAAAATTTTCAACTCGTTATCTCTTTTCGTTCTTGAGTTATCGAGTTCACAGACAGACAGACGGACGGACATGCGCAAATGGCCGATTTAGACCATTTTATGAATACCTCTGTGAAGCATTTTTGTCAACGATTTATATTTTCAAGCGTTACAAAGCCGGGACTAAACTTAATATTATCTTGTATATTTACAAATATACTGGGTATAATAATTTAGTTCGCACTAAATGTACTTTGAAGCTGTTAATATGCAGTCCCGTTCAATAAAATTGATCTGAACCAAAAACGTATCCCAAAATCTTGTTGTAAGGAAATATGAGGAAATATATTTTAAACTGCATTTTCTCATCTTTCTTCTGAGTTTGTATATTGTATTTTTCTATCTTTATTAATAATGGATATAAACAAATGATTTCGTTAGTAAACATATGAATCATGCAATTATGGTACAAATTAAATATCATCATGCAAGAGATATTTAATATAAGAAGTTTATTCTCAATTTGTAAAATTTTTTTTTTCTTTTATTCAGTTTGGGTTTTTTAATGGTATTTACGAACCAACTCACAATGAAATTTTATATTCATTTATCATTTTTGGGATGATAAACGATAAAGTGTCTCCAAAAATTACGAAACATTTTTTTGCGATTACAGTGCCAAATGGCGAATCAAAATAATTTTGCGAATAAGATTATATTATTTTCATATGAAGAATCCGAATATACAATTAACAATTGGGTGGCCGTTAAAGATTTCAAAAGTGCACCCAACCGCATCTCAGGGTTGGGGATAAGTGACCCACTCATAAGGTTACCCACAAAAGTATCATTGGATTGCTTCTAAAAATATTGAACAAGTACTTTTCGTTTATCAGCCAAAAGACTTTTTTGCACCGGTATATAATCGAACATTCAAAACTATTCAAAACAAAAGCAGATAGTTAGATATCACTTGTAAAAAGTTATCAGGAGAGAACAATATCTTTATGAATATTTAGTACTCTTCATTTAATATTACAATAACAACATAGAATAGCAGAAACCTGCATAGAATATAAAAAACTATTCTTACCCGATTTATCAGTGAAATTTTTTTTATATTGCACTGATTTTAGATATGATCCTATTTTTTTAGGGCAAAACTGTTTACATAATCTAAAAAAATTGTTGTTTTCAAAAGAAACAATTTTTTTTCATATTGTTTAACCAAACATCAATTTAAATGTTTATGACTGATTTAAAAATGATATTAAAAAAATATGAATTTTTGAACTTTAAAAAGTCATTAATTTGATCCTTTTCTGGACAATTCAAAATTCATCAAAATATACGGTGCAATAAAGCGAAGGGTTTTCAGATTATATAATACATAGTTATAATAAATACTAAATTAAAAATTAAAAAACTTTTTTTGTTAATATCAACTTTTAAATGATACAACAACCATAAAATAATAAAATTTTTACATACAAAATTATCATTTAAAAATGGTCATTAACAATAAAACTATTCGTGATTATGGATTAATCGATATATTATAAAATCGAATACCCATAGTTTAAGTACTGAATTTTCATGGATTTGTAATGGTAGTTTTTTTTTGTGATTTTTAGAACTTAAAAAATTAATATCTTTTAAAATATCAATTTGACACAATTTGAGATTTTTTAAAACGTGTTAATTTCTGATGTATGGCGGCTAATGGTCTCTTGATTCATATGCCAATAAATGTCAAAAAGTAGGTTGCAGAACAATAATATGCAATGATGAATATGGACTCCATAACGTAAGCAGGCTATTTTTTTATTCAGGTATTCAAAGATTATGATGTGATGCACATTGGTCATAAATAAATCATGTTGAGCTTGTTTGGCTTATGATATTGTTATGAAAACTAGGGTTTTGGTATAGACAAGGTTCAATTGTGGTTTTCAAATACTTAGTGGAATACACGCGTAACTTAACTAACACGATGAACACCCACGTATAATACCTTCTATGGTGGTATGGCGGATGGTACGGAGGAAGCAATAAAATTTCTATTTGTGTCTACAAACTAGGCGTACAGAATCTTCTAAAGCTAATATATAGGGGCCTGCCATACCGATTTTAACTCAATTATATATAAATAAATAAATAAATAAATATATATATATATATATATATATATATATATATATATATATATATATATTTATTTATTTATTTATTTATATGTATATTTTTATAACCCCTACCAATTTCCTAGTCTGCATAGGAATTCCTTGTCCTCTACTCACTCATAATAATATATAAATAAAAATGTGGGTCGCCTCTGTTATAGTCCGTTGAGTGTCAGAAACGAAGGTAAAACCCCATTATATATATATACTCTATTCTAATATTATAAAGAGGAAAGATTTGATTGTTTGCATTGAATAGGCTCCGAAACTACTGGACCGATTAAAAAAATTATTTCACCGTTGCGAAGCTACACTATTCCCGGGTGACATAGGCTATATTATATTTTCAAAGAATTAAGGATCCTTACTAAAACTCCAATAATGTAACCCGAGGTGTAAAAGAAGGTGGAGGTTCTGGGAAGCCAAATAACATTTAAATTCTGATAGCGGAAGTGCCGGTAAAAATTAATAAAGTTCAATAATTCAGTAGTACGCTATCGACACCAAAAGTTTCGGAGCAAATCTTGGACTTGGCGTTCCACGGGCAACGCCGTGGAATTACTGGCAAGATGGGAGGCACACCAAAGTAGGACCCAAGGAAGAACACCGTTGATAGCCATTCCCACATCAAAACGACGAAGGAGTGTGGTTTCCAACCCGGAAGAGCCGGCTGCTGCAACTATGGAGATGATGTTTGCGACAATAATAAAGAAGAAAAGATGAGCAACCAACGTGAAGGAAGAATCGGAAATCGACTTCAGGAATCTGAAGAGATAGTGGGCGAACAGACGCTAAATATAATGCAACAAGTCCAACAAGAGCTGAAAGAGGACTTGTCGGAGCGAATGGAGAACCTAAGAGAAGTGTGCGTACGACGTATCGGCCAAATAAGCACTCACGTCAAGGCTGTGAAAACTGTGCATGGATGTGATGATATCAAGATTGAGGTTCAATATTGAAGTGATGGTTGAACCTAGCCTGCGGAATCAGTTAATACTTGGTCATGAATTTTTAACGAAAAGTGGTGTGAGCATCGATTACCGGGGTGGTATAATTTACTTGGGGTGAGATAAGAGAGTCCGCATTGCATGGAAAAAAACCAGATGGAGCCCATAGACAAATGGCAGTAATTAACGATGCATTGGGCGAGTTACAAATAAAACTCCTAGAGAACCAAGAGCAGTTAAAAGATGTCATTCAGCGACATCCCAGCGTTTTCGGCAAAGTTGGAAGGACAAAAACGATCACACATAAAAGTGAGATTACGAAGAATCCCCCCATTAAATCACGACCATACACGGACAACAATGAAAAACAACGTATATTAGAAGAGATGGAGAGCGATGGTTTTATAGACCCATCCACATCGCCTTGGGCCGCACCTTTGAACAATATTACAAAGAGCAATGCGTTTTCAATTGCAGATCTGCACGAAATGTTGAAAGTCAATGGAGCAAAAATATTTTCTACATTGGAACTTCAGACTGGTTATTGGCAAATTGAGATGGAGCCACAATCGAAAGAATACACAGCATTTACCACCCCAAGAGGTCTTTACCAATTTCCTGTCATGCCGTTTGGTCTAAAGAATGCTCCAGCTACGTTCCAGAGTTTAATGAACGAAGTACTGCCTGGATACATGAAAGATTTCTGCCAAGTTTACCTGGATGACACACTAATCTACAATCGAACAGTCAAGGAACATTTACACCACCTGGACCTTGTATAAGAAAGACTTGAACAGCATGGATTAACATGTAAACCAAGCAAATGTGTCATTGGCAGCAACAAAGTCAAATACCTGGGACATATTTTGAGAGAAGACGGCATTGACAGAGAGGAGGAGAAGAATGAATCTTTCAATAATCACCCTGTACCAAGAACACGACGACAATTACGACAATTTTTGGGATTATGTGGTTGGTACAGGAGCTTCGTGAAAAATTATGTAGATATAGCTGCACCTCTGAGCGAAATGTTAAAGAAGAATATAAACTGGCGCTGGCTAACATTACATCAGAAGGCGTTCGAAAATCTCAAGTCATCAATAGTAAATGCACCGAAACTAGCACATCCAGATTTTATGAAGACGTTTTGTTTAAATACGGATGCTAGTGACGTCGGACTGGGTGCAATTTTATTTCAAATGGAGGATGATGGCAAGACAAAACTAATAATAAATTACGCCAGCAAGAAACTAGAAAGGAATGCCTCTCGATAATCTGGGCATTAAGGAAATTTCGAGGTTATCTGGAAGGAAGACACTTCAAGTTATACACAGATCATGCAGCGCTACAATGGCTGAACAAAACTAAGGATAGTCGAGCCAAATTGGCAAGATGATCATTGACATTGGGAGTCTATGATTTTGAAATAATTCACGTCCCCGGAAAAGATAATCAAGCTGCCGATTCCTTGTCCAGACAACCACAGAGAAAGGCTGAACACCAAGAAGTGGAGGACATTCCAGAGTGGGTGATTGAAAAGAGGGCAAAAACACCAATAACCCACAACGTTATCGATATAGAAACACCTACCCTAGATGACATACGACGATGGCAGGATGAAGGTCGTGATGTGACTGCCATCAGAAAATACATCGCAGATAGTAACAGTCCACTAAGAAGTAATCTAGGCTGACGAGTGGACAGAACAAGAGCTAATTACACCGTAGCTGACGGGATCCTCTGGTACCATAGTCAACAGATGGTACAAGAAGTGCCAGTAGTTCCAGAAAAACGCCGACTTGGGTTTCTTAAATTATACCACGACAGCGACGAAGCAGCACACCCTGGATGTAGTGTACCCTGGTATACTGGTATGGGATGCAGGATGATATACATAGATACGTAAAACTGTGTGATTCGTGCGCAAGAGTGAAGCCAATAAATCAGAAACCAAGTTCAGCAATGAGAACTCGAAGACCTACTACACCTTGGGAGGTAGTCAACATCGACTTGATGGTTCCATACCCACGCACATCACGTGGAAAGACGAATATATTGATCGTGAATGACCTTTTCACTAGATGGATCGAAGCATTTTCATTGGGGACCACGTCGATCTCGAAGATAGTACAAGTACTAAAAGACGAAGTATTCAGTCGATATGGTTATCCGAGAGTAGTACTGACTGATAATGGTCCCCAGTTCAGATCGAAAGAATGGTAAGCAGTGAATAGATATTGGAACACAGACATATGGACTACTCCAATATACCATCGAAGAGCCAACCCCACGGAAAGACAGAACAAAGAATTGAAAAAGTTGTTGCGTTTGAATTTATTGGACCAAGCACACAAAAACTTGGATCAACAACTAAGCAAATCATTGTTCGCAATACGAAATCGTTTGAATAGAACAACTGGTTTTTCGCCTGCACAATTGTAACTGGGGGCAGAGATGAAGAAGCCTCGGGATTGGCAAATAAGAGCCTCAAGATATTCAAGATTGAGTCAATGATAGAGACCAAGTACGACAACAGAATGTTGAGATAGCTCGGCAAACACTGTTGGCCCATGCCGCAGAGAACGACCACGTGGAGACGGGACTCATTTATCAACCTGGAGAGTCCGCCTGGATGCGCAAGCAAGTGCTCATCAGTAAGGTGGAGGGTGTCCATAGTGGATTGGCATCGAAATGGAATGGACCTTACAGAGTGCTGAGAAGTTTACCAGCTGGAATATATGTTTTGGATATAGTGCCTCCCACGAAGATACATGGAGGACTCTTGAAGCCGGCCAGTGCAAGAACTGTCGCCAATGGGAATCTGGGAAGATTGGCTGTGGGGAACGAGGTGTTCGGCCAACTACTTCCAGATCGATTGGGGGGTCAAAGGCATGGAGGTGATGGAAGACGACGGGATGTACCAAGTGCGGACGAGCCAGAGGCCAGAGCAATAGAGCCAGGGTACAACTTACGGCCCAGACGACCGCCAATTAACACCAGGCGCCGTTGATGAAGAACGAAGAACTCAACAATGTGTACGTACACTTTTAAGTTCAGCTAGCTAGCTAAATGTACTAGTACAATTTTTTTTAAAAAGTTCTTAAGTCAGAAATTGGTCGACCAAAGATGATAGAAAATTAAAAAATAAGTGTTGGAGTCGGAAAAATAAGAGTCCAGAGGAAAAATGAGTTTTGTTGTATTGAAAATTATTGAGAATAATTTTTCTAGATCCAGTACATATCTAATATACTATAAAGCTGAAAGTGAAGCTGACTGACTGACTAATCTAGACAAA
The DNA here is from genome assembly GCA_963920215.1 of Nineta flava. NCBI lineage: Eukaryota > Metazoa > Arthropoda > Insecta > Neuroptera > Chrysopidae > Nineta > Nineta flava. The sequence goes on from OY986040.1 coordinate 62,938,040, forward strand.
ACCTAACCCACTTCTAGACATGCTAGAGAGATGCGGTTTGCATTCAACGCGAAATTACTTGAAACCGACGGGAAAAATCGGAAAACTTCAATTTTTTCATTGCAACCCTCCAGAAAATAGGAAAAACACCCCCCCCAAAATTAAGTAAATGAAAGTTTAAGAAAATGCGGTTTTTTGCTTTCGACGCTAAATAGCTACAGGTTTAGAAATTTATTCAAAAAAATTAAAAATTTACATCGCTATCCTCTAAAAAGTGCGAAAATCACCCCCTAAGCTACCCTTTTAACTTCTATTCATGATGGAAATATGGGATTTTTACCAATCGACCCGAAATAAAGTCAAATTAACATTGAATTTTGAAAAATTTCATTACCCACATCGCAACCTCCTGAAAATGGGAAAAACACCCCTAAAACTACCTTTTTCACTTCTCTTCATCTTAGAAAGATGGGGTTTTTACCATTCGACGTGTAACAGGTTTAAAATAACAGCATTATTTTAAAAACGTAAATTTTATCGTCGCAATCCTTCGCAAATGGGTTAAACACCCCCTTAAACTACCCCTTTTCTTCTATACATGCTAGAAAGATGCAGTTTTTTTCATTCGACGCTAAATAGCTGCATATTAAGAATTTAATTCAAAAAACTTACTTAAAAATTTTCATCGCTTACTCCCAAAAAAAATGGGAAAAGCACCTCCTAAGCTACCCTTTAATTTTCTATTCATGGTAGAAAGATAGGATTTTTACATTTGGTGGAGAATATCTTCCAACGAATGGGGTTATTCGATAAACATTAATTTTTTCATCAACACCTTCTTGAAAAAGGAAAAAACGCCCCCAAAAATCACCCATTTACGACTTGACATGTTAGAAAGAGGCTTTTTTTTGCATTCAACACAGAATAACTGAAAATTGACAGGTTAATTCGAAAAACCTAATTTTCATCATCGCTACCCCTTGAAAATCGTATTGTGAGACTTATCTATGCACAGTGACTCCCGCAAACCCCCCATCGTTAACCCACCTCCCCAACAAAATTACCCACCCAAAAACCCTCTAAAATGCCACCATAAAAATTCCGCTTCCAAAAAACATAATCCTTTTGAGGGATAAAGAGAGCCAAGATACTGCGACAATATATATACATAGATATATATATATATATATATATATATATATATATATATATATATATATATATATATATATATATATATATATATATATTGTCGCAGTATCTTAGCTCTCTTTAGCCTTCAAAAGCAGCGCTGTTGAGCCAACAACCGATTCCGATAATCGACACAAAAAAGAAAAAGGAAAGAAAATTTGGACAACACGCAATTTTTTAAAAAAAAGTTAAATAAAATAAAAATTTTATGAAATTTATATCTGAATTTATTTCATTTCAAAAAAAAGAATTTGAATTTAAATTTTTTCAACAATTTTTAATTAATAACTTTGAATATTTTAATCGAATAATGTTTTACTTTCAACTGAATATTACTCGAACAATCGCTTTTTTAAACTGAGATTATACTCGAACAAATGTCTATTTTAGGCTTTTTCTTAATTGATACAATGACAATTTTAAACTGATTTTGAATTAGCAATGGCCGTGGCTTTTATACCCGCCATAGACCTTTCTAGAACAATTATGTTCTAGAAAGGTCTATGAAAGAGTCTAGAAAGGTTGTTGATATTTTAGAAAATATTTTTGAAAATATATGTTTGTATAGAGGTTTCTCGAACAATTTAGTTTCTCAACAACCATGAGTACATTCGGAGGTTCTGATTATTTACAAAACTTATTAAAAATTAAAATGGACCGCTAGGAATCGAACCAGTATGACACTCTTGTTTGATGTTTAAATATCCACTTATCGCACACGGCCAGTGCCAATTTAAAATTTATATACAATTTTATAACATGTAAATAATTAATAATACTTTTGATCAGAATCATATTTTTTTTAATCGTACTCTTTTAACGTAAATAAATTATATCTGATTTTATAATTTTGTTTTTCCAATAAAAAATTTTTTTGATTTTTGATTTTTTCCTTAAAAAAAATAAATTTAGTTTTAAAAGCAAAGCTGTTAGTCTAGAGAGAAATTTTAATTATTTCTTCATAAACAAGTGCTTGTTTCAATTGGAATAAATATAGTATAGTTTTACTAATAGTTTCTGTTTCCCTTTGTGTCAAGTTTCGGAGACTTTTATAGGTTCTACAGATCTCTGTGGAATTAAACAGAGTCAAGATACTACGACACATTTTTAAATGAGTATACAACATATTGCAAACATTAGTAGATAATTTAAAACAAAAATTATATATAATATTGAGAGACCAATTTTATCTCGAATTATACAATAATTCTTACGTGAATATAACTCAATAATATATCCAAACAATTTTACAAGTATTATGTATATATGAGTGGTATCAACAACAACAACAAAAAAATGTAACAAATGTAATAATAATAAAACAATTCTCACGACATTCATTGTTCTTGGTATAATGACACACTACACAAGAGGATGATATTCAATTTCATATATATATATATATATATATATATATATATATATATATATATATATATATGTATATACATTATTTATAATATAATATGTCTGGTTGGCAGCATTGATTGCTCGCTTATTTACGCCACCAGCGCTTCTAGTTTCATGTCGTGAGTGTCGCCACCCACCAATCAAAAAAGAATTCTATATATTCATAACGAGTATTATTATAAAATAAATATTATTTAAAAGAATAAACACTCAACAATTTATTTACGTATAATTTTAAAAATACCTTCATTTTATTCCTCATATTTAATAATTTTGTTTTATTACTTTCATAACGCCTTTTTGTGTAATATAAATGATAGCATTAAAATAAAATTTCTCCTGTAACTCTTTTGAAAGAAAAGAGTTACAGTGCTGAGTTTTTGAATACAGCAACATTACGGAATTATAAAATAACGGTTCTAATACGCAAACCAGGAGAAAACTTACGAAATAAATTAAAACAAAATTTTTTCTTAGATTTAATCAATATACCCCTCATTAATTTTTTTAGGAAATATTTACATAATAAATTTATATTCATTTTACGTAGACTAGACATATAGCTCAGTATTTTATCCCATATCATCACTCTTTAAGGAGCAACTATTACATTAAGAATTTATCCGAAAACTCGGCCCTTTCTTACAATTATGTTTTTTATCGGATTTTTTCTTTCAAATATTTTAAAATATCTCGATTCAAAAATATCTCGATTACTTCTATTCATGATAGAAGGATGTGGTTATTTGTAATTGATGCTTAATTCTTGATACTAACGAGAATTATCGGAAAACTAAATTTTCCCCAATGCAAACTCTCAGAAAACGGGAGAAACCCAAAAATACCCTGTTTACTTTTCTATTCATGATAGAAGGAGGTGGTTGTGGCGTGGAACGTAGAGTAGTTTCATGCTTACAGAATTGTCGGAAAACTTCATTAGCCCAACACAACCCCGCCCCCTGAAAATGGGAAAACCTCCTAAAATACCTTGTTTATTTTTATTCATGTTGGATGTGGTTTTTTGTATTCGAAGTGAAATACTTTGAAACTTGGCGGAAAACACTGGAAAACATAAATTTCCACAACGCAAATTAACATCTTCTCAACCAATATGCATGCTAAAAGGATGCGGTTTTTGCATTCGCGTTAGCAAAATCTTATTTTTCCAAAATATCCTTTTTACTTTCAAATTTGTTATTCGACCTGGTTTTACTTCTAGTTTTACATGCAAGTAAAACCAAACTTTGAGAGAGCTTTCTTTTTGAAGAGTCCGACAAACTTTTCCCTTGCAAAAATTTTCGGCTTTGCGACAGTTTCGGCGTTTTAATTGAAAGTTTTTTTCATAAAATTGACGAAAAAATATTTGTCCGACAAAAATTGTGCAGCGTACGTTAGTTCCGACGCCACCATAATGTCAAAATTTTTAGGTTATGTTTTCCGATACATGCAAGTCTAATTTTTTTATTTTTCGCTTTGAAATTAAGAATTTATTAGATAAAAATACATGTCCAACAAAAATAGTGATGCAAACTAGTAAAAAATTTAAAAAAAGAATAAAAAATCTCAATTTAACATCAACATTTCTTTCTATGTTACTATTTTTAATTTGCTTTTGGTTTTATAGTTTTTTTATTTTAAATTTGCTTATTATATGGAAAAAATGCTAAGAATATTTAATATTTTGTAAAAAAAAAGATCTGAAAATAATTGTTAGCATCTTTAACTTGAATAATTTTATAATTTTAAATCCATGCACGTTGGTATATTAAAAAATTTGAATATGGAGAATTTGAATTTATCGTGTAATGTTTTGCGTGAAAATCCGCAATTTCGTGAAAAAAGGCAAAAATTTTTTTTTTTTTTGGTAATATTTTTTTATGAAATAATACAGACAAAAAATTCGTTACGCAGAAGTTGCTTTAACTTCGCAAATTTTCTAAGAACACATAAATCACTCTCTGTCGGTCATAATTTTAGTGTGATCAAAATCAAATATAATATCTGATATAATTTTAGTATTTGCATAACTTAAATTAATTAATAGCCAAAATAGAACGATATATAACGATTATAGTTTAGAGATACTATGGAAACGACAAGCAAAAACTATGTTGTATGCCCAGACTATGTTTGGGCAAAATGGGCAAAACTGCTTATCTTTGAAACCATTGGAACGTGTTTCTCTTCGCTCGAAGGGGGGGAGGGATTTATACACCTTTGAAACCGTAAGAGATAAAATTTCTAACAAAAAATCTTCTTTTTAAAATAAACATGTTTTGTTTGAAAATTTTTTTCATAAACTCAATAGTTTTCTCATAATTTTTGATTAAATGTTCTTCGAAAAGTGAGTGAATTGGTAACAATTCAAATACTGAGAATTGTTAACAATTCAATCATTGATGTACAACTCAGTATATGCTGGGTATTAAAACATTTAACTCAGTTGTGGGAAAATGCTATCGTAGGTGATAATGTGCGGTGATGAATCCGGTATTCGGTTCGAAGTTGTATTCTGTTCAGGTTGAGTACATTGAGAGACAGCCTCTTCAATGTATTCCCAATTAGTATTATCCCGAGTGTCTGTTGCGCTATATTATCCCAGTGATCACGGTGTTTGACATTCACCCAAACACTGGAAAACATAAATTTCGACAACGCAAATTAACATCTTCTCAACCAATATTCATGCTAAAAGGATGCGATTTTTGCATTCGCGTTAGCAAAATCTTATTTTTCCAAAATATCCTTTTTACTTTCAAATTTGTTATTCGACATGGTTTTACTTCTAGTCTCCAGTGGTTTTACCCATTGATCACTTGTTTACATGGTGACTGTGGAATTCTTTTAATAGTCTCTAGGCCTATAAAGGGTATTCCGACTACATTGTTTGCCAACGTATCTAGTTTTTTCGTTTTCTTCGAAACCGCCGTGACATGGTATCCAGATCAATTTAACATTGTTCCGTTTTGCCATCTCCAATAGTCCCTCTAGAAAATCCTTGACTACCTGAGGTGACTCAAGTTGCAGACAAGTCTTTTAGAGAAGCTTGACTGTCTGAGAGCGTATCTACGTTCTGGGTTATGTAGCCTCATATGCTTGCCTTGATTCTTTCACCATAAATTCCCAGCCCGATTTATTCCCCAGTTTTGGAGTTGTCTGTATACCAAAATATTCCTATCTTAAGATAGGGTGGTTCTCCAACCGTCCACATTCTGACCCTCTCGTGAGCGGTTTGTCGTACCGGTCAGGCTTGTGAATTGTGATGATTTTGGGGGCTATGCCAGCGGTAGATAGTATTACACTATCTACTGGTAGGGACTCCCTTGCTGGAAAGGTTCCAAATGAACAATCAGACTAAGACTCACGAGGCCAACCCAAGCCAAGGTGGGAGACATCGTGCCGAGGGCTGAATGGTATGGGGTTGTAAAATATGTGTACCATGAACGATTCCTTTGGGGAACCAGGGGGCACCCCATAGTATTGAACCCCTTACCCCGGCATGCAAGGCTCTGCCGGGGTGGACCTCATTTCCTATGCTAATCGTGGGACCTAATATGGACTCAAAAAAGAAATTTAATTTTAAAAAATTTACGCGGGAAAATACAGCTACAGACCTCGTTGATCAGATGGAGCATTTGCTCCATCCTGTGAACGAGGGCAGGGTTGTACAACCGGGCATACGACCGGGCAACCGTCCTAAGAGGCAGAGAAGCCGTGGGGAACAGGAAGCAAGAGGAGGCGGGCACTCCAGCTCCAGTACCTCATCGACAGGCAGAAGCACAACTTCTGCGTCGAAAACTTCCACCTCGGTGGAAGAAAAGACACCAGGAAGGCAGGTGGGCACTGACCACAGCCAACCTAGAGGTAACGGGGAGAAGAGATCTCTTCTACCCCCGAGCGGACAGCCTGGGGCAATTGATGACCCACTCCGAAGGGGACTGAGTAGAGCAAAGTGCAAGTGGTACCTCCGATTCCTCAAACAGGGCATGGCCCCTGAAGAGGCTAGGAAGGCGGCCCTTGAGCGGGAGGCTCCCAAAATCTCAGCCCCGCCCAGAGCACAGAAGCGAGGTGCCTCGCATGTCACACCTCCCCTCAGGGAGAGTATTAAGAAAGGCCGAGCCGGGGACCTTCCCTATTGCTCGCAGGTGAAACCCATGGGGAAGTATTCGTCGGCACTGAGCAACACCAAGGTGGCTCTACTGCCGGAAGGGTACCCAGGGCGATACCTGACCACCGAACAGCAGACTTCGGCAGAGCAAGCTCTGGTTGAAGCCATGCTAAAAGCTGAAAAGCCCTACGTTGGGAAACTAACGTTTGAAAATATCCGGTTCCTTAGTGACATGGTGGTCATCACATGCAAGACCCAGGAAGCGATAGAGTGGCTTCGGGAGCAAGCGCCCAAGCTACAGAACTGGGATGGACCGGAGTTGAAGGTCGCCGTGGGGAAAGATATACCCGCAGGCGAAACCATCAGTATCTTCTTCCCAAGAAGCGCAGGCATGGACACTGCGACTCAACTTCGTCTCCTTTAGGTGCAGAACCCGGACATCCGGGTAGCCCTTTGTAAGACGCTTAGCACAAAGGAGGATGTCAAGGCCACGGGGCAGCTGACCCGTTTTCTTATCGACAGCCTATCTGCGGAGAAGATAAGGGAGCAGGGCTACCAAGTCCATTACAGATTTGGAGCGATCCCTGTTCATGGTCTGAAGAGGGGCAAATCTGGCCGAGTAGAGCAGGAGGAGGAGGCTCAACTCACCGGAGCTCCAGAGATGGAGGTGGAGCAGGTGCAGGTGGCACGCGAGGACGAGCTCAGCCTCGATCCTTTTCTAGCAGCCCCGGAGGGAGAAGAACTACTCTCAGACGGGGAGGAGAGGAGGCTCCTTGAGGAGGGAAGGGCAAGCCCTTCCTTCCAAAAGGAAGCATTCGTCGTATTACCAAAATAGAAGGATGGAACTTTTCGATTGTGCATTGACTATAGGAAGTAAAACGATATTACAAATAGCAATATTTACAAATAGCCTAAATATTTTCTACATTGGATCATCGAATGAGTACACAGCATTTACTTCCCCAAGAGGTATCTATCAATTTTGCGTCATGCCATTTGTACTGAAGAACGCTCCAGCTTCGTTTCATTTTGCTTAATGAATGAAGTATTATCTGGATACATCAAAGATTTCTGCCAAGTTAACCTGGATGACGTACTCATATACAGTCGATCAGTCAAGGAACATATACACCACCTGAATCTTGTACTTGAAAGACTAGAACAATATGGGTTAACTTGCAAACCAAGCAAATGTGTTATTAGTAGCAATAAAGTGAAATACTTAAAGAGGACGAAGAAAATGAAGCTATCAGTAACCATCCTGTACCACGAACAAGAAGACAATTACGAACGGTTTTGAGATTATGTGGTTGATACAGAAGCTTCGTGAAAAACTACGAAGATATAGCTGCACCTCTGAGCGAAATGTTGTAGAAGAACAGAAAGTGGCGCTGGCTAACATTACATTAGAAGGCGTCCGAAAATCTCAAATCATCGAAAGGTAATACACCGAAACTAACACATCCTGATATTAAGAACATGTTTTGTTTAAATATGGATGTTTGTGACGTGGAACCAGGTGCAATCTTATTTCAACTAGAAGATAATGGCAAGACAAGACGCATTATAAATTATGCCAGTAAGAAACTTGGACCAACAAAACGAAAATACGTCACTATACTGAAGGAATATCTGTCGATTATCTAGGCATCGAGGAAGTTTCGAGGATATCTGGAAGGTAGACATTTTAAACTATATACAGATCATGCAGCGCTCCAATGACTGAACAAAACGAAGGATAGTCGAGTCAAATTCACAAGATGGGCATTGACATTGGGAGCCTATGATTTTGAGATAATTCACGTCCCCAGAAAAGATAATCAAGATAATCTTGTCAAGACAACCACAGGGCAAGACCGAAGATGAAGAAGTGGAGTTCATTCCAGAGTGGGTGATTGAAAAGAGGGTAAAAATATCAATAACCCTCGACGTCATCGAAGAGGAAACATCCAAACTTGATGACATTTGACGATGGCAGGATGAAGATCGTGATGTGACTGCCATCAGAACACACATCGTAGATAACACCGGTCCGCTTAAAACTAATCTACGTCGACGAGTGGACCGAACGAAAGCTAATTACACCATATCCGACGGGATCCTCTGGTACTATAGTCAACAGATGGTACAAGAAGTGCCAGTGGTTCCCGTAGAACGCCTATTTGGTTTTCTGAGAAGATATCACGACAGTAAAGAAGCAACACACCCTGGTTGGAGAGAAACGTATCGTCACATACGTAATTGGTATGCGTTTACTGGTATGGGATGCAAGATGGTATGCGAAGTATGTCAAAAGGTGTGATACGTATGCTAGAGTGAAGCGATTGAACCGGAAGCCTAGTCAAGCAATGAAAAGTCGAAGACCTATGTCACCATGGTAGGTAGTCAGCATCGACTTAATGGGTCCATACCCACGCACATCAAGAGGAACGACAAATATTCTAGTAGTCACTGATGTTTTCACTAGATGGATCGAAGCATTTCCATTGGGGGCCATGTCGACCTCGAAGATAGCTCAAGTACTAAACGACGAAGTAATCAGTCGATATGGGTATCCAAGAGTAGTACTGAGTGATAATGGTCCCCGGTTCAGCACCCACGAGCCAACCCCATGGAACGACAGTACCAAGCGTTGAAAAAGTTGTTGCGTTTATATCTTTTGGAACGAGAGCACAAAAACTGGGACCAGCAACTAAGCAAGTCGTTGTTTGCGATAAGAAATCATGTAAATAGAACAACTGGACTTTCATCTGACCAATTATTACTGGGGGCAGAGAGGAAGAAGCCTGAGGATTGGCAAATGCAAATTGAAGAAGAGCCTCAAGATATGCAATACTGGATTAAGGAAAAAGGATAAGTATGCAACGAGAATGTTGAGATAGCTCGGCAAACAATGTTGGCCCATACCGAGGAAAATGGCCAAGTGGAGACGGGACTCCGCCTGGATGTGAAATCAAGTGCTCAGCAGTAATGTGGAAAGTGTCCATAGTGGATTGGCACCAATATTGAAAGGCCCTTACATGGTGCTGAGATGTTTACCAGCTGGTATCTATAGACTGGATACAGTGCCTCCCACGAAAATACATGAGGGTATCTTGAAGCAAGCCAGTGCAAGGACCGTCGCCAACGGGAATCTGGGAAAATTGAGTGTGGGGTACGAGGTGTTCGGCCAACTAATTCCGGATCAATTGGGAGATAAAAGGCAATGAGGTGATGGAAGACGACGGGATGTACCAAGGGTGGACGAGCCACAAACCAGGATAATAGAACCAGAGTTCAACTTATATATTATATATTTTATATTTATTATTTTAATTTAAATAAAATGCTTTTTTATAATTAAATAATAGATTTTTAATTAAGAATTCGTTTTTTTAATGTAACATAAAAATAATCATAACATAATCATATTAACAAATTATTGAACAATATAAACAATAAATTATATTAAATATTATAAACAAATTTTAATGCAAAAACTGTTTAAATTTCGATAAAATAGTTACCATTAATAATAATACCATTTCAAAGTATATGTAACAAACAGAGAACAATTTTTTTTTTCAAAAAAATCATAATATATATATATATATATATATATATATATATATATATATATATATATATATATATACATATATTGCGGTATCTTGGCTCTCTTTATACCTCAAAGGAGCGCTGCCCGAACCTGCAAATGATTCCGATACTCGACAAAAACAAAAAAAATATATTAATAAAAGGTTTTACTAAATATTTTATAATTGAAATGATACGCACGTTTGTTTTTAAAGAAAAGAACAAAAAATAAATTAAACACAAGTTTTTACGCAACAAAAAAAAACCTGATTTTATTGCTTTAAAAAAAATGAAAATCCTATTTCTTTTTCAACAATTATTTTAATTTTTGACACAATGTCAAACTTTGAATTACTTTTAACCGAATCAAACAACAGTCGAATATATACTTTGAAACTAATCAGACAATAGTCGATTTTAAACTTTGAAACTAATCAGACAATAGTTGATATTAAACTGATTTGAATCAACACTGGTCACCAGTTTATATACCCGTAAAAGATCTTTCGAGAACATGGTTGTTTTTTTGAATAAATATTTTTTTTGACAATATATTTTCGCATGGAGGCTTCTAGAGTATTTTAGTTTATAAACAACCATGGACGAAATCGAAGTGTTCAGATTATTTATAAAATTAATTAAAAATTATAATACCTCTTCTAATGTTTGACCCATAATTATACCCCGCTTGGTTGATATTTAACAACCGACTTAATGAACACGGCCAGTGTGAATTCAAAATCTATACACAATTTTACATTACATATGCTTGTTTATTCTGTTTACTTAATCTTGTTTTTACAAAATTATTTATTTGTGATCTATTTATGTTATTTGTATGACTTTTGATTTTTTTAATTAAATTATATCCGATAATTATTTATCAATTTTTTTTTTTAAAAGAAAAACTTTGAATCAAAAGCAGCTATTAGTTTCTTTTCAATTTTCGACTTAAAAAAAAAAACTTAGTTTAAGAAAAAAAATAAATCGAACTACATTATTTTCTTCTTGTACTTGAAAAAAAAACTCCTTTTTCCAAGGAGAAAAATATCGTTTTCTTAAATATTTTTCGCAAGATATTACTTACTATTCTTCTATTTCATAATTAAAATGTGTGTTGGATCCAGAAAAATTATTGTCAATAATTTTCATTATAACAAAAACTCCCCCTCTAGACTCCAACACACATTTTCTAATTTGCTATTATATTTGGTCGACCAATTTCTAACTTAAGAACTATTGGAATTGTACTAGTACATTTCGCTACCTAGCATATTTTAAAAGTGTACGTACACATTAGTTCTTGACTCTTCATCAACGGCGCCTGTTGTTGATTGCCGGTCGTCTGGGCCGCAAGTCGTAACCTGGCTCTATTGCTCTGGCCTGTGGCTCGTCCACACTTGGTACATCCCGTCGTCTTCCATCACCTCCATGCCTTTGATCTCCCAATTGATCCGGAAGTAGTTGGCCGAAAACCTAGTACCCCACACTCAATCTTCCCAGATTCCCGTTGGCGACGGTCCTTGCACTGGCCTGCTTCAAGAGACCCCCATGTATTTTCGTGGGAGGCACTGTATCCAGTCTATAGATACCAGCTAGTAAACTCTTCGGCACTCTGTAAGGCCCTTTCCATTTCGGTGCCAATCCACTATGTACACCCTCCACCTTACTGCTGAGTACTTGATTTCGCATCCAGGCGGACTCTCCAGGTTGATAACTGAGTCCCGTATCCACTTGGTCATTTTCTTCGGCATTGGCCAATATTGTTTGCCGAGCTCTCTCTTCAGTTTCTTTACGTTTGTGGCCTCGTTCATTGGCTCATTCTTGAATCTCTTGAGGTTCTTCTTGACTTTGTATTTGCCAATCCCCAGGCTTCTTCATTTCTGCCCCCAGTAACAATTGGGCAGGCGAAAAACCAGTTGTTCTTTTAACTCTATTTCTTATCGCCAACAATGACTTGTGTAGTTGTTGGTCCCAGTGCTTGTATTCTTGATTCAACAAATTTAAACGAAACAACTTCTTCAACTCCTGGTTCTGTCTTTCCGTGGGGTTGGCTCGTGGATGGTATATTGACGTAGTTCATATCTCTGTGTTCCAATCTTTGTTCACTGCTTTCTGTTCTTTTGATCTGAACTGGGGACCATTATCACTAAGTACTGCTCTTGGATATCCATAACGACTAAATACTTCGTCTTTCAGTACTTGGGTTATCTTCGAGGTCGACGTGGCCCCCAATGGAAATGCTTTGATCCATCTAGTGAAAAGATCTGTCACAACCAATATATTTGTCTTTCCAGCCATGTGCGTGGGTATGGACTCATCAAGTCGATTCTGACTACCTCCCATGGTGAAGTAGGTCTTCGACTTCTCATTGCTGGACTTGGTTTCTTGTTCAGTGGCTTCACTCTAGCACACGTATCACACCCTTTTACAAATCTGCGTATGTCATCTTGCATCCCATACCAGTAGACGCGGTTACGGATTTGACGATAAGTTTCTCTCAATCCAGGGTGTGCTGCTTCATCACTGTCGTGATATCTCCTTAGGAAACCAAGTCGGCGTTCTTTGGGAACCACTGGCACTTCTTGAACCATCTTTGACTATGGTACCAGAGGATCCCGTCAGCTACGGTGTAATTCGCTCTTGTTCTGTCCACTCGTCGACGTAGATTGCTTCTCAGTGGACTATTGTTATCTACGATGTATCTTCTGATGGCAGTCACGTCTCGATCTTCATCCTATCATCGTCGAATATCATCAAGTGTGGGTGTTTCCACTTCAATGACGTGAATTATTTCAAAATCATAGGCCCCCAATGTCAATGCCCATCTTGTCAATTTGGCTCGACTATCTTTCGTCTTGTTTAACCATTGGAGCGCTGCATGATCTGTATATAATTTGAAGTGTCTTGCTTCCAGATATCCTGGAAACTTCCTTATTGCCCAGATTATCGAGAGACATTCCTTTTCTGTAGTGGCGTACTTTCTTTCTGTGGTTCCAAGTTTCTTGCTGGCGTAATTTATTATTCTCCTTGTCTTGCCATCATCTTCCATTTGGAACAATATTGCACCCAGTCTGACGTCACTAGCATCCGTATTGAAACAAAACGTCTTCTTAAAATCTGGATGTGCTAGTTTCGGTGCATTTACTATTGATGTCTTGAGATTTTCGAACGCCTTCTGATGCAATGTTAGCCAACGCCACTTTATGTTCTTTTTGAGCATTTCGCTTAGATATACAGCTATATCTTCGTAGTTTTTCACGAAGCTCCTGTACCAACCACATAATCCCAAAATTTGTCGTAGTTGTCTTCGTGTTCTTGGAACAGGGTGATTACTGATAGCTTCATTCTTCTCTTCCTCTCTGTCAATGCCGTCTTCGCTCAAAATATGTGCCAGGTATTTGACTTTGTTGCTGCCAATGACACATTTGCTTGGTTTATAAGTTAATCCATGTTGTTCTAGTCTTTCAAGTACAAGATCCAGGTGGTGTAAATGTTCCTTGACTGATCGACTGTAAATTAGTATGTCATCCAGGTAAACTTGGCAGCAGTCTTCTATGTATCCAGATAGTACTTCGTTAAACTCTTGAACGTAGCTGGAGCATTCTTCAGTCCATACAGCATGACGCGAAATTGATAGAGACCTCTTGGGGTGGTAAATGCTGTGTATTCTTTCGATTGTGGCTCCATCTCAATTTGCCAATAACCAGTCTGAAGATCCAATGTAGAAAATATTTTTGCTCCATTGACTTTTCTCAACATCTCTTGCAGATCTGGAATCGGAAACGCATTGCTTTTTGTAATGTCTTTCAATTTTCTATAATCGACGCACAATCGAAAAGTACCATCTTTCTTCTTCGGCAATACGACGGGTGCAGCCCAAGGCGATGTGGATGGTTCTATAATGCCATCGCCTTCCATCTCTTCAATCATCTCTTCTAATACCCGTTACTTCTCATTGTTGTACGGGTATGGTCGTAATTTAATGGGAGGATACTTCGTTATCACAATCTTGTATGTGATCGTTTTTGTCCTTCCAACTTTGCCAAAACGCTGGGATGTCGCCGAATGACATCTTTTAACTGCTTTTGGTTCTCAAGGAGTTTTATTTGTAACTCGCCCAATGCGTTGTTAATTGTTGTCCCTTCTCTATGGGCTCCATCTGGTTTTCTCCATGCAATGCGGACCCTCTTATCACACCCCAAGTAAATTATACCATTCCGGTAATCGATGCTCACACCATTTTTTGTTAAAAAACATGACCAAGTATTAAGTGGTTCCGTAGGCCAGGTACAACTATCACTTGAACTTCATCAATATTGAACTTCATTCTTGATATCATCACATCCATGCCCATTTTCCCAAGAATTCTGAAAGTATTATTGCATGTGGCTCCACTCCCTGTACTATCTCTGACAGGGTGCCATTTACCAATACTTCTTGCCAATTCTTCACTTATGAAATTGTGTGATGCTTGACTATCGATCAGTGCCAATATTGATCTACCACGCACATCAACTTTCACAATTGGCCCATTCTGGTGTTCTTGGTCTCCATTGTTGTTAAATGAACAGGTAATTATTGGTGTTCACGCCGGTTTTATGTGGTTTTGTGGAGGTTAATGTCTTCTCCAGAACCAATCTCCTCCATTATTGATCCTGGCTCTTCGTCCAGTGTTCGAACCGTGGTGCGTAACTCGTCCACCGATCTCGGATTTGAAATTTTGACTAATGGACGTTTGATGTTGCGTAATAAATTTAATATTATGGGAACCACGTCATCAATATTCCTGTCGGCGTGCACTCTTCTGAACTGCTGCACCTTCATGTTAACGAACGCTTCTGTCTTCAATCCTGTGCGTTGGGAAACGGTCATCAATTTCAGTTCGGCTTTTGCTTTTCTTCCGACACTGTTGAAGAAGCTTTCCAACTGCCACTTCCATTCATCGCTGGTCCTGTTAATTTTTTTGTGACCATATCAATCCAACAGTCTACGGGCAGATGCGTTTGTCGTAGTAATGCCGTTGCTCTGTTCAAAAAAACTACTGGATCTTCGGCCGGTCTACCACTGAACTCCGGCATGATGGACAGATGCGTCGTTGTGTCCAATGCGGCGGATCGAATGACTGTATTCACTTCTTGCGGATCAATACGCATGTCTCGAAGTTGCTGTGTTTGACGCTCTTCGATCCGTATAATGTCATCCACGACTTTATTGTATTGTTCGTGCATCTTCGTCTCCAAGCCTTTGAGTAGGATTCTCAGTGATATCGGTTTTGATGTTCGCGATGTCGGTTGTCACGGTCTCGACATCCGTGGTTACTTAGTCGATCCGCTGTATACACGTCCCTCAGATCCACCATTCGCTCCCCCAACTCGTATTGTACGGTTTGTATTCTCTCTTCCAGTTGGTTGCCCATTTGCTCATTCGACTCTTGAAGTCTGTTGCTCATCCTCTCTTCGAACTCTTGAAGTTGGTTGCTCATCTTCTCCAATCGATCACCCATTCTTTCGTCCAGGTTCTTAAAGTTGGACATTATTGTAGCAAACATCATTTCCATTGTTGCAGCAGCTGACTCTTTTGGGTTTGAAACCACATTCTACGCCGTTCTGATGTGGGAATGGCTGGTCTTTGAGTCCTTGATGTCGGTGTTCCTTGTTGCCCAGGTTGGTGCTCCTCCCATCTTGCCTGTAGAACCTCTCTAGTCCCAGTGCTGTCCAGCCCCTTGGCCTCCATCATCTCGTGTAGACGTGGCATGGGAATGCTGCGGCTAGCCATTGTGAATCCTTTCTTCTTCAGTGCGTATCCTGGGTCCTATAACGGTCGCCACTTGTCGCGGTATCTTGGCTCTCTTTATACCTCAAAGGAGCGCTGCCCAAACCCGCAAATGATTCCGATACTCGACAAAAACAAAAAAAATATATTAGTAAAAGGTTTTACTAAATATTTTATAATTGAAATGACACGCACGTTTTTTTTTTTAAGAAAAGAAAAAAAATTAAATTAAACACAAGTTTTTATGAAACAAAAAAAAAACCTGATTTTATGAGAAATGAGAATCCAATTTCTTTTTCAACAATTATTTTAATTTTTCAACAAAATGTCAAACTTTGAATTACTTTTAACCGAATCAAACAACAGTCGAATATATACTTTGAAACTAATCAGACAATAGTCGATATTAAACTGAATTGAATCAACATTGGTCACCGGTTTATATACCCGTCAAAGATATTTCGAAAACATGGTTGTATTTTTCAATAAATATTTTTTTTGACAATATATTTTCGCATGGAGGCTTCTAGAATATTTTAGTTTATCAACAACCATGCACGTAATCGGAGTGTTCAGATTATTTATAAAATTAATTGAAAATTATAATACCTCTCCTAAGGTTTAACCCATAATCACACCCCGCTTGGTTGATATTTAACGACTGACTTAATGAACGCGGCCAGTGTGAATTCAAAATCTATACACAATTTTACATTACATAAGCTTGTTTATTCTGTTTACTTAATCTTGTTTTTACAAAATTATTTATTTGTGATCTATTTATGTTATTTATCAAAAACATTCAATTTGTATGACTTTTGCTTTTTTTTTAATTAAATTATATCTGATAATTTAAAAAAGAAAAACTTTAAATCAAAAGCAGCTATTAGTTTCTTTTCAATTTTCGATTTAAAAAAAAAAACTTAGTTTAAGAAAAAAAATAAATCGAACTACATTATTTTCTTTTTGTACTTGAAAAAAAACTACGCCTTTTTCCAAGGAGAAAAATATCGTTTTCTTAAATATTTTTCGCAACATCTTACTTAATATTCTTCTATTTCATAATTAAAATGTGTGTTGGATCCAGAAAAATTATTCTCAATAATTTTTATTACAACAATATATATATATATACATTGTTATGTTGTGACGTGAGAAACATTTATTAATTGATATAAATATAACCCATAAATTTTGACATGACTGTTTTAACCAAAAAAGAAATATTACAAACTTAAACATTTGAAGATTAGTGAAACAATTACCAAATTAAATATATTTTAAGTTAATGAATCTACTTAAAACAAGCAATGTAAAATTTAATTTGTATCCAAGGCAAAAAAATAATTTTGGTAAAAAATTTGTTTGAAATACATGTATATAAAAAAAACACAGATTAAATTGTTAATTTCAAAATGTGTTAATTGAAAATAAAAGTTTCACATTTTCATTGAAATATACAATAAAGGTTATAAATCACAGCTAATATTATAAATATCAGAGATGTGTACATTACAAAAAAGGTGTAACAAACCTTTGTTAAATTGTAAGTTTCCAAAATTGCAAAATAATTTGGAGCATTGAAAATTTTTAAGAATTCTTTGTGTCAAAATAAATTTCAAAAGGAAAATACAAACGAAATATTCATAACCAATTGTGTACATTAAAAAAAGAATACGCTTAAGAACAGTTTCAATAACCTATTTAAAAAAAAAAGTTCTTTAACTTTAAATTTCTTTAACTTTTATTTAATTCTTTAAGATTAATTTTAATTATCTAGAGCAGGAAAGTGCGTTAGGCCGAGTTTAAAAAAACTAGTTCGGATACAAATTTTGAAACAAAATTATAGTAAAGTTATTGAAAAGGTAATTTTGGGCAATATATTTCAATTAAAAAAATTCGTTACGCAGGAGCTTGACAAAGCGGTCATAATTTTAGTGTGATCAATATGAAATATAATATCTGATATGACTTTAGTATTTGCAAAAATTAAATTTATAAACAGCCAAAATAGAACGATATATAACGATTATAGATTATAGTTACTATGGAAACGACTATCAAAATTGACATTTAAATATTAAACCCTAATTTTAATAAAATAATTTTATAGTTATCTTATAGAGTTTCTGTGGAGAAATCAACACAAATTTTAACCAACTCCAAAAAAAGAATACGGAGATTCTATATTCGACTGTAAAGTAATGTAACAACGAACTGACTTAAATGTTTGAATACCCAGTATATACTGCGTAGTATATCAATGCTTAAATTGTTAACAATACTGCGTATTCGAAAGGTTAACAGTTCGGTTTCCTAGGAACATATAATCACAAATTATGAGAAAACTATTGAGTTTATGAAAATCTTTTTCAAACAAAGCGTGTTTATTTTAAAAACAAGATTTTTTAATAACATTTTTTTTTTCTCTTACGGTTTCAAAGATGTATATATACTCCCCTCCCCCCCCCAGCGAAGAGAAACGCGTTCCAATGGTTTCAAAGATAAGCAGTTTTGCCCAAATATAGTCCGATTTTGCCCATTTAGTTATCGTGACCACTGACATACAGACGGACATGCGGAAATGGCTAAATTTTATCTACACATATACCAAACATTCATGCCTACGATCAATATTTTTAAGCATTACAGTCGTGATCAAACTTAATATACTTTGTATATTTACATATACTTAACTATACGTAAAAGCTTTAGGCAAGAATTGTTTTTTGGATTAAATCTGTAAATTGTTATTTTTAATTTTTTAATATAGTGACTTTTTGTGTTTTTTGCAGTCGGGTGAATTTTTTTTTAAAGTTTTATACAAAAAAATATATTTCATGTATTCGTGTCAAACACAAAATATAAATATATCTCTCTTAATATTAGAATAATCGAAAAATGTATAACTAGTAAAGTTGTAGAAAATCAAGTTTGGTATAATTCATTACCTTATCATTTTTTCCAAACTCTTATGTGTACAGAGATATTTATAATTTTAACTTTCAATCTTTAATTGTAAATATTTCTGTAAATATTAGTGTAACAGAAAAATGATAAGAAACAAAATAGTAAAATGTAACAGTAAAATTTAGCAGCTCCAACTTAACTCTTGGTAAATTTTCCGATTTTTCAAATATTAAGGGAGATATACCAAATTTTGAGTTTCCCCCTTCTTTTAAACCCACCTTTCCCTTTGTCGGATTTTACCCATTATTGAACTTGACCTTTAGAATACCAAAGCGCCTCAAATACCAAAGTTCATTCCAATGGAAATAAAACTGTGACCGCTAGAGAGTCCACAGAAACATTAAAAAGTACATATATATATATATATATATATACATATATATATATATATATATATGTATTTATAAATATATATATACATATATATATATATATATACATATATATATATATATATACATATATATATATATATATATATATATATATGTGTATATATATATATATATAAATACATATATATATATATACATATAAATTTTAGCAAAAGTATTTTTAACATCTAATAGGTAGGATCGATGGACATTTGAAGACATTTTTACGAAATTCCAACTTTGGTGCAAAAACAATAGCTGCATTTCTATTGGAGGAAATTCGCTTAAAAAAGAATAATAATTAGTTACATAATTGTTTTACATGTGCCGAAAAAAAATTAACACACATGTGCTATCTATCCGAGTAAAAATTAAAAGGCAACGTAGTATTATTCAAAACAACACAAATAAAGGTTTATACTAGTTTGTTATTACCATATAAAAAAAAATTATCGTTTGTTTCAAAAAACAAAATTCAATGAGATTTTATATATTCAGATATTAATGAGATGTCAATATTGAATTTTAAAAAAATTAAAATTGTTTGGTCGATCAAAATAATTATAAAAAAATTATTTTAATGTATTGGTTGTTCAAAATAATCTTGAAAACTACATTGTGTGCTGTTTACCCGAAGGCAGCTTCAAGAACACTGTAATCTGCTTACCCAAAGAAGACCTCCTCAAGAAGGACTGCTTTTTAAACTCTTTTTGATTTTAAGTAAAATATTTAAAAAAACACAACCCGATTTCAAAAAACACAAAAAGTCACTATATTAAAAAACTAAAAATAACAGTTTACAGATTTAATCCAAAAAACAATTGCCTAAACCTTTTGCGTATAATTTAGTATATGTAAATATACAAGGCATATTTACTAATTATGCACCTATTAAGGTAGGTGCATAATTAGCCACTATTTCGTTGTGAATTAGTTGTGTACAAAAAATTTATCGCTGTATATCGACTAGAAAAATCTGCTGTTCTGCTAGGTTGACAGTCAGCGAAGCCATTTTTTCCAATCGAGTCGAAAATAGGCGCATAGTTTGCCACTATTTTGTCGTGAATTAGTTGCGTAAAAAAAATAGGTCGCTTTTCATTTTGTGCGGAAATCATATATTGCTTTTTTATAGTAAACTCCCGTAAAAAAAAGTTCTCACAATTTTGATTATTCGTGTAGCAAATATTTTTTACAGATACAACATATTATTTAATTTTTATATGTAAGGAAGATATAACGCTTTACATGAATTTAACTTACACACATTTTTAAAAGCTTACTCTGTTTATCACTCACACGGATATAAAATTTATGTTCTCTAAAAAAATATAAATACAGTTTTTTAATTCCATGTCTTTTAACACACTTAAAAAATACACCACTTATCTTTGTTTTATTTACACACACAAAAACAACTACTATTAATATGAAATACATAAGGCATTCTGTTGAGGTATATTTGCAGTTAGAATCACTGAAAGTTCGACATCTTCCCCAATTTGATGATTTTATTATGAACTGTGTTTGTTCCTGAATGCTTTTATTGGCTGTGATTAAGGTAGAGTAAACTTGGTTTTGTAAAACAGAACCAATCACACAAACTGCTGTTAATTTTGATTTGTTGGTGAAGAGTAAAGACTCATTAGTCCACTCAGGGTAACAGGGTAACAGAGCCTAGTGGATGGCAGCAATACCTACAATTTCCTATCAATTGATTTTCTTGTAAAACGAAAGGCTGAGGCATTAAACAAGACAAGTTAGACAAGATTGAATAAAAATTGACGCGAAAATCAGTTTTCATAAATTAATTTAGTTAATTTTCGATAGCGAATGTCTCAAAAACCATAGCAGATATGAAATAAAATGATTTATAACATTCATTCATGTAGAAAATATTGTCAGCTTTAATTTTTTCGATACGACTCACCGTTTTCAAGATATAAGTAAACACCACCACAAAAGGGGAATTTCCCTCACTACTTCCACCATAAAGCGGTAGAGGTAGGAGTGGGGTTTTTAAGTATGTTTTATTCTTACGTACCCTTAAAAAATTCCTAATTTCAAATACTTTCCCCCTTCCATGTTGTCTACACCCCCCTTTTGGCCATTCGATGGCTATTCAGTCAGTTGACATCATAAAATATGATATATTAAATGAAAATTTGATTGACTTTGAGAGGCCATATATCAAAAGGGAATAGTCAAGAAATAAAACTGATGAACATTATCAATAGAGTAAGCCAAAGCAAAAAATATGAGCCACTATATAGCTTTTTAAATAAAAAACTGTTGACCAGAGACTGTTTCAAATTTAGACAAAATTTAGCCAAAACAGTGGGTCAAATAAAGGCTAACTGTGGCACCAAATTTAGGTTTTAAGTCAAGTTTATATTTTTTTCTTTAAGTATAAAATAAGTGGGAAAAATGGCGTTTGTTTCAACTTTCAATGTTATTCAGAGACGGAGATATGAGCTTCAGAAAATGACTAAAAAATCGGCATTTTCAAAATTTTAAAAAATTCCACACTTGCCGGATTTGAACGGATGAAGCTCACATTATGGAAATCGTCTTTTTTTCTTATAAAAAATAATAATAAAATAATTTTTTTCCGAAATAATAAAATCTTTTTTTTTTCGAATAATTTTCTGCTAGAATTATAATTGGCGCAGCCGGTAGGATAAGTGCGTGAAAACTCACCTACTATCTAGCGATCTAGCGTTCATTGTTACTTTGAACTACGATGTTGTTGAAAATATGAGTGTATATTAGTACTTCATAAAATTCCACACTCGCCGGATTCGAACGAATGGAGCTCATATTATAGAAATCGTCTTTTTTTTCTGAGCAATATCGATAAAAAAATCGGCTGCCAAATCGATGACATAAGTGCGCACGTTTTTGTCGAAAAGTAATGGATATGCCCGTATATACATACATTTAACAGATCCTTGAAGAGGAAATTCGCTAAAAAGTTTATTGTTTAGTTTTTTTATGTCGCTTACATTAATCTATATATCTATAGAAAATGAAACCGTGACTGACTGACTGACCTATCAAGTTTCAAGGTTCATTTTTGTGACCTACGTCGCTCACACAAATGAACGGATTGGGCTGAAAGTCTGCACACAGATAGTTCTTATGACGTAGGCATCCGCTAAGAACGAATTTTAGAAAGTCAACCCCCAAAAGGTTCTAACGGGGGTTCGAAATTTTTATGGAGAAACATATAATTTAGATGTATCAATTTGAAAATTTGAAGGATTACTCCTGTCAACAAATAAATAAACACGGGCTTTTTCAAAAACAACTTATTCAGGGAGTAAAAAGAAGTAAATAGTATAAAAATAAACATGTGTGTCATTTTCAAGGTTTGTTGGCATGTTTATGACGTAAATGTCATCAATTTTGAAATTTATTACACTTGAACGACAATAAAATTCTAAAAAGTCCTAATTTATTATTATTCTGTGTTGATTTAAAATATAGAGTTTCTCAAGTTACGAATTAGCAGCATTAGAAAACGCTGTAAAAAATAATTAAGGATCACTGAATGATGAGCAAAAGTTAGTTTACAATTAAATTATCACTTGCATTGAAGCAAATTAAGGTTGAATATTCTTTTTAGATAGTCCCGGTGGAACAGAGAAAACTTCCCTAAAAAATTTGCCTTTAGCGAAAGTTAGACGTACCAGCGGCATTGCCTTGGCTGTGGCTTCTTCAGGGGTTGCAGCTACACTGCTTGCGGGCGGTTGAACTGCTCATGCTACCCTCAAGTTCGAAGTAATGTAATCGCAGTAATGTATCGAAACAAAGTAATTTTGCTGAATATTTAAGAATACAAAAATGATAGTGTGGGACGAAATTACAATGCCTCATAAGGGTGTCGTTAAGGCTTTAAACAGATCTCTTCAAGATATAAGGGGAAATTAAGTTAACGGGTGGTGTACCGTGTTGGCTGGATATTTTGGGCAGACTCTACCAGTAATGCCAAAAGAAACCAGAGCCGATGTAGTTGTTAAGTCATGTAGAGATCTACTGTATGCCCTTAGGTTAACATCCTCAAGCTCTCGAAAAATTTAGGTATAAAAAACATGAAAAGAAAAATTGCAGTATTTTTAAAAAGGTACATTTGGGAGGGTAAGAGTCTACAGGTAGATTTGCAAAATTAGTGTTAGTTTTACTGTAATTAAGTTTTACTGTAATTTTGTTTCTGATCATTTTTCTGTTACACTAATATTTACAGAAATATTTACATTTAATGATTGAAAGTTATAATTCTAAATATCCCTGTTCACATTAGAGTTTGAGAAAAATGATCAAGTAATGAATTGTAGCAAACTTGATTTTCTACAACTTTACTCCTTTTACATTTTTAGATTTTTCTAATATTAAGCGAGATATTTAATATTTTTTGTTTGTTTGAAACGAATACATGAAATATATTTTATTGTAAAAAATTTTGATTGTCGTTTCCATAGTAACTATAAACTATAATCGTTATTTTGGCTTTTAATACATTTGATTTTTGCCAAAACTAAAGTCATACCAGATATTATATTTCATTTTGATCACACTAAAATTATGACCGCTAGAGAGTGATTTATGATTTATGTATTCTAAGGAAATTCGCTAAGTTCACGCAGCTCCTGCGTAACGAATTTTTTTTTAAAATCAAAACAAGTAAGAATTTCGTTCAAAAACAAGAATATATATACAAGTTAAATTTTGTCAATTAAAATAAATTTAAGGCAAGTTTAAACTGTACACATAAGAATAAGAATGTTTTTTTATAAACACGTTGTTGTGCTGACTGTATAAAAATAGCCGCTTCACTCAAATTAAGTTTAGTTTAAAATTGATTTCTGTTCGATTCAGATTAAAGTTCAAAATTGACATTGTATTGTAGTAATCAAGATTAATTAAAAATTTGTTCAATTCAATTGAGTTAAAAATTAACATACCATTGTAAAAATTAAAAACTGTTGAAAAAAATAAATAAATTAAAATTATTTCTTTTGAAATCAAATAAAACATCAGGTTTGATTTTCATAAAGTCTTTTGTTTTTGTTTTTGTTTTTTAATTTTCTTTTTTCTTCTAAAAGTGCGTGTTGTTCTAATTGACAATATTTAGTAAAACTGTTGCTAATATTCTCTTTTTTGTTCGTGTCGAGTATCGGAATGTGTTATAGTTTGACAGCGCTCCTTTTTGGAGGGTGAAAGAGAGCCAAGATACCGCGACACTATTAGTATGACTAAATTCTTTGAACCTAAAATTAAAACTCTGAAAATAAATGGGTTAAACTAAAACTTATCAATCATAATCAAAGTTGGCACGGAGCGAAGCCGCGGGCAAAAGCTATTCATAGTATAAGATAGTATGTGCCTATGATAGTATATAATAGTAATAGTATATACCTATGTCTCTATAGTGTGTGAATGCATTCTTGTTTTGAATTCTTATAACTATACAATCAGTTTTCTCAGGTATTGCATCCTTCTTAAGAGTAAGCGCTGGTTTAATTTGTCACCAAATGCTCTTTACCAGTTTTATTAGTCAAGAAGGAATCAGCGTATGCATATCGTACTCTATTCGGACACAATGTTTTTGTTCAAATATGCCAAAACAGATGCTGAATATTATAGTGATGCAGTTTGCCGTGGGGGCAATTGTGGTCCCATTTTTTTAAACTAATGTTTTTACGGCCAACTCTAACGACCATATATTTTGATAAACTGTCATTAAATTGCTGTTTTTGATTTATAAACATTTAATGTTTGAAAACACGCAAAAACTTAAAGACTAAAAAACAACATTAAAAATTGAAATTTTTGAGTTTGGCAAAGTTCTTAAATAATCTTTGAATATCTTTTAACAAAATCCTGAAGAGTAATAACAGATTATTTCATTACGAAGCTGTATTTTAAATTGTCAAATAGACGCTAAAACATACGTAAAATTGGCAAAACATCATTGTCTATACTTCAAATTGTTTATAACTCGGAAACGGTAAAGTTTATGAAAAACCAGCACCATACCTTTTTCTGACAAAAAAATTGCGCCGGGTTAGTTTAAGACACAAATGCGTTGATTAACCTAGACTATATATCTAATCTGAGATGATTGATTATATACTAATCCAATTAAGTGGAGTCAATAAGAGAAAGAAATCTTCAGAAACTACCGATTTTAATGATGTTTTTTTAAAATTTTTGTTTTTTTATATTACTTGAAATCAGAAATATTTTAGAGGGAGGACGTACGTTGAGTGGTGACGTACGGAAATGGTGTTTGCCACACCATTTCGCTGGTGAAAATATATTAATTCAAAATGACCCCCCAATTGATAGAGTAAATAATTTTAAGCTAAAAATGTTCAACATAGTTTTTCTGCAAAGTTTGTAGTTTCAGAGTTATTTACAGTTAAATTTTTCGTCGAAAAAAGCATAATTTAGTAGCAGTATTTCGAAAATAATTCGAAAACCATAAATTTAGTCGGAAAAAATATATTAAGTAAAAAATAAACTTATAAAAAACAAACAATTTTGTTTTTTTATGTTTCCATTGGAGTAATATTAACGGAGTTGTGGCTAACGAAAGGTTGGTTTTTGTTTACCGAAAATCAATGTGCACCAAAAAATGAGATTTTTGAAAAATATCTCCATGTCGCGACAAAATAGTGTCGCGGTATCTTGGCTCTCTTTCGTCTTCAAAAGAAGCGCTTTAGAACCTATAACAGATTCCGATACTCGACACACAAAAAAATACAAAATATTTGTAAGAGTTTAGTCAATATATGTCAATTGGGCAACACATACTTTAAAAAAAATTAAATAAAACAAAAACTCTATGATATTGAAACCTGAATGGATTTGATTTGAAAAAAATAATAATAATTTGAAGTTTAATAATTTTTCGTTTATTTCCATAATTAATAATCGAGTCTTTTATCTGTGCTAAATAATATATAATTTTTCTTTTTTTTGATTTAAAAAAAAACTTTGTTAAAGAAAAAAAAATCAAAATTAGATATTATTTTCTTTTTGCAATTATTAAAAAAAAACTCCTTTCTTGAGGAGAAAAATATTTTCAAATAAAATTTTATATTTAGAACTTTTAACGGTCCAAAAAAATTATTCTTAATAATTTTCAATGCAATATAGTAGATCAAATTTTGGATAACAATGGTGTTCATCCTTTTTCCGCTACAGTCAATATTTAAAAGATAAATAATAATACATTAATACAAACTTTAATACATTATACTGATTTTTAATGTTTATTTCTGAAACGAACTAGGTAACATTTATATTCAAAATTTGATACCATGCAACTTATCGAAAAATCCACCGACAAGAAGATAATAAAAAAAATTCGTTACGCAGGAGCTGCTCTCTAGCGGTCAATATTTTAGTGTGATCAAAATGAAATAGAATATCTGATATGACTACTGATATGACGTATTTGCAAAAATTAAATTTATTAATAGTCCAAAAAAAACAGTATAACGATTATAGTTTATAGTTACTACGGAAACGAAATTCAAAATTTTTTACAATAAAATATATTTTATGTATTCATGTCAAACACAAAATATTAAATATCTCTCTTAATATTAGAATAATCGAAAAATGTATAAGGAGTAAAGTTGTAGAAAATCAAGTTTGCTACAATCCATTATTTGATCATTTTTCTCAAACTCTAATATGAACAGAGATATTTAGAATTTTTATTTTCAATCTTTAGTTGTAAATATTTCTGTAAATATTAGTGTAATAGAAAAATGATAAGCCACAAAACTACAGTAAAACTTAGTACCTCCAACGTAACTCCTGATAAATTTTTCGATTTTTCAAATATTAAGGGAGATAGTCAAATTTTGTGTTTCCCCTCCATCTGAACCCCCTTTCCCCTCGTCCGATTTTACCCATTAACGAACTTTACCTTTAGAATACCAAAAGCGACTCAAATACCTAATTTTATTCCGATTGGAATAAAACTATGACCGCTAGAGAGCCCACAGACATTTTAAAAAAGTACGTATGTATATATATATATATATATATATATATATATATATATATATATATATATATGTATTTATTTATGTATATATATATATATGTATTTATTTATGTATATATATATATATATATATATATATATATGTATTTATATATGTATATATATATATAAATATATATATATATATATATATATATATATATATATATATATATATAATATATAAATATATATATATATACAAATTTTAGCGATACTGAGTTTTATCATCTAATAGGTAGGATCGATACCTCCGTTAAGCTAGCAGAGCAAAGTACCGAAAATGAATTTTCTACGTACCAGAATTATGTGCTAATTATGTGCTAATTATGTGCTGCAATTAAAATTTTTGTGCCTTTTTCGTTTCGGCGGAATATGAAAGTTAAAAGTGCTCGGCTAGCTTAATATCAAGCCAGCAGAGCATCGGTTAAAAAGTCCCAAAAATGAATTTACTACCTACCAGAATTATGTGCTAATTATGTGCTAATTATGTGCTGCAATTAAAATTTCTGTGCTGTTTTAGTTTCGGCGGAAATTGAAAATTAAAAGTGCTCGGCTAGCTTAACATCAAGACAGCAGAGCATGGGTTATAAAGTGTCCCGAAAATAAATTTACAACCTACCAAAATTAAGTGCTTTTTATGTGCTAATTATGTGCTGCAATTAAAATTTTTGTGCTTTTTTAGTTTCGGCGGAAATTGAAAAATAAAAGTGCTCGGCTAGCTTAACATCAAGACAGCAGAGCATGGGTTATAAAGTGTCCCGAAAATAAATTTACTACCTACCAAAATTAAGTGCTTTTTATGTGCTAATTATGTGCTGCAATTAAAATTTTTGTGCTTTTTTAGTTTCGGCGGAAATTGAAAATTAAAAGTGCTCGGCTAGCTTAACATCAAGACAGCAGAGCATGGGTTATAAAGTGTCCCGAAAATAAATTTACTACCTACCAAAATTAAGTGCTTTTTATGTGCTAATTATGTGCTGCAATTAAAATTTTTGTGCTTTTTTTATTTCAGCGGAAATTGAAAATTAAAAGTCGGTTTATATTTAAACAGAACTAAGTTCGTCTGTAGTGTACCAATTTATGATTAATATTTATTAACTTGGAAGATATATATGTTTTACTGTATTAGATATAAAAACCGATAAATAATTACATGGTGAATATACACTCTATTAAGTAATACATAATTATATTCATATTTGTTTTAACGAACTATCTTTTTTTTTAAATTATAAGGTTGCGTAAAAATGATCTGTTACTAAATAAAGCACAAATATTTTTTGTCAAAAAAAGTTACAAGCAATAAAAGGCTTGACCAAAGAATATATAAATAATAAAAATATTGAAGAAAAATGTAAAATGGTATTTAAAACTACACAATACTCAAATGTATCTATTACCTCCTTTAATTTTGGTTTCCTTATTAAAAAAATCTTAAAGTACTGTGAACAATTTCGGGAAAGCAATTGGCAAGTTTCAAATTGCATAGTTTCCTTTCTTTCGAGATATGATGCTTCATAATTCCACCCCAAATTATACCTAAATTTTCAGAAACTCAGGCGATCCAGTCGTCCAGGATCTAATCATGAAAATTTCGAAATCACATGATAATCATAGAATAAAGTGCGCCTATATAAACGATAATACAGAAATACCCAATGCGTACTGAGAAAAGTCTTTAAGAAATGGTATCTGCAAGTATCCTCTAATTACAGACTTGCTCTCGTTGGAAGGTAGTATGAGTCTTCAAAAGTAAAATTAGTACTTCTGAAAAATCTCATCTTAAGATTTTGATTTTCTAAAACGACTAAAAGCACCTGAATGTTGTACAATTTTATTTCATGATATAAAAAAAAAGGCCATTATCTGCAGAAATTCCCGGATTAGGCTTTGAGGTCTCGGATATCCGCAAAGCACATTGAAGGAACTCTTTGAGAGGTAAAATCTTTGAAATTATGGATGTTTATAGGTTGATGCCTGAGACATCCTCAAAGTATATGAACAGATTTTAAGTATAGTGTACATTAATTTCACGATAGGCCGTTAGGCGCTCTCCGTTCTGTCATATTCTAAGAGCACATAAATAGTACTCAAATGTGTCGTAATTTAAATTGGTGATATCGCAAAAATAGTCCATGTTTGTATCAGAGGGTCGCTGGGGGCTTATAGGGGTGGATTTTCAAAAAATTTACGTTTTAACGGTTAAAGTCTGTGATACTTTGAGAGCACATAAATAGCACTCAAATGAGGTGTAATTTGATTTGGCATGTCAAGAAGATGACTTATGCTTATTTTTAAAGTCAGTTTGGATCTTCGAGCGTTTATTTTTGGGGAAATAAAAAAGTTATGGATTTGACTCTTCGACATTTGAAAAGCATATAAATATTACGTTAGTTCAAATATGAGTATTGCAAAAATAAACCAATGCTCTACTGTCTTGATGATAAGCTAGCCGAGCGTTATGGATTTTGAATTTCCGCCAAAACAAAAAAAGCACCAAATTTTTAATTGCAGCACATCATTAGCTCTTAATTCTGGTACGTTGTAAATTCATGTTCGGGAATTAAAAACCGATGCTCTGCTTACTTGCTGTTAATTTAGCCGTGCACTTTTAATTTTCAATTTTCGCCGAAACAAAAAAAGCACAAAAATTTTAATTGCGGCACATAATTAGCACATAAAAAGCACTTAATTTTGGTAGGTAGTAAATTTATTTTCGGGACACTTTATAACCCATGCTCTGCTGTCTTGATGTTAAGCTAGCCGAGCACTTTTAATTTCCAATTTCCGCCGAAACTAAAAAAGCACAAAAATTTTAATTGCAGCACATAATTAGCACATAAAAAGCACTTAATTTTGGTAGGTAGTAAATTTATTTTCGGGACACTTTATAACCCATGCTCTGCTGCCTTGATGTTAAGCTAGCCGAGCACTTTTAATTTTCAATTTCCGCCGAAACTAAAAAAGCACAAAAATTTTAATTGCAGCACATAATTAGCACATAAAAAGCACTTAATTTTGGTAGGTAGTAAATTTATTTTCGGGACACTTTATAACCCATGCTCTGCTGCCTTGATGTTAAGCTAGCCGAGCACTTTTAATTTTCAATTTCCGCCGAAACTAAAAAAGCACAAAAATTTTAATTGCAGCACATAATAAGCACATAAAAAGCACTTAATTTTGGTAGGTAGTAAATTTATTTTCGGGACACTTTATAACCCATGCTCTGCTGTCTTGATGTTAAGCTAGCCGAGCACTTTTATTTTTCAATTTCCGCCGAAACTAAAAAAGCACAAAAATTTTAATTGCAGCACATAATTAGCACATAAAAAGCACTTAATTTTGGTAGTTTGTAAATTTATTTTCGGGACACTTTATAACCCATGCTCTGCTGTCTTGATGTTAAGCTAGCCGAGCACTTTTAATTTTCAATTTCCGCCGAAACTAAAAAAGCACAAAAATTTTAATTGCAGCACATAATTAGCACATAATTAGCACATAATTCTGGTAGGTAGTAAATTCATTTTTGGGACTTTTTAACCGATGCTCTGCTGGCTTGATATTAAGCTAGCCGAGCACTTTTAACTTTCATATTCCGCCGAAACGAAAAAAGCACAAAAATTTTAATTGCAGCACATAATTAGCACATAATTAGCACATAATTCTGGTACGTAGAAAATTCATTTTCGGTACTTTGCTCTGCTAGCTTAACGGAGGTAGGATCGATGGACATTTGATGAAATTTTTACGAAATTCCAACATTGGTGCAAAAACAATAGCTGCCTTTCTTTTGGAGGAAATTTGCTAAAATATATAATTCAAGTATAAGTTTTCGGCACCACAATTTTTCCTATTTTGGGTTTATATTGTTGCCTCAACTATTGGCTCTACGAAAAAATTATTAAGGCAAAAAATGTGTGCATATCTATTTCCTACAATATTGCTCAGAACAACTTTTTCAATAAACTGAACGATTGGGGAGATACCAAGGAACAAAAGATAGTTAACCCCGTCAACAATATGCACCAGGGGAGTATCGACTTAAAATGGTTCCAAAAAATACCAAAAAATACAATTGACGTTAAAATTTTTTTAAAGATGAGATTTCATTTTATGTACCTGGAAAAAATCTATATTCGATTTCCCCGTTAAATGAAGATCGACAAATTTTTACACAAATAATTCACGACAAAAAAACGGCAAATTATGAGTCTCATTTGGAAGATTTTATTGTAAAGTAAAACGTTGTTTCGCTAATTTTACTGCACACTTAGCACAACAGCAGTTTTCTCCGTTGGATCAAGGGCGACAAACTTGCGTCTTCTTAAGACTTGATTTGATAAAATTTCAACATAAAGACCGGCAGATGATGACAGAAGTGATTTTCTCACTTATGCCTCTCAGTCTGCTGAAAGTTTCATTAGAGATAAGTAGAATGGTCGTAAAATTGAGCGGTCCCCGCGGTACCAAGATTTTTTAAATAAATTTTCATTTTGCAACACACTATTTCTTTGTTTGACAATTTTCTCACTTCTGCCACTGTGATAAAACGATAGTCAAGCACCGACTTCATGATCGATGAACTAGGTATAAGTGCAGCAAGGTTCTAGGCGTTGATATTCTAGGGTAAAAGCGTAGAAAAATGAAGGTGATAGTAGGTTATTTTCTCTTGCCAATGTAAAGTTTGAAATCATTCAACTTACATGGTTGATTAAAAATATTGGCTTAAGGGCAGATAAGGGCGGAACTAATTTCGGTTATGGTAAAGTTGATAATAATTTTCAGCTTGGTTCTGTGATTTTCTCATGGATCAAACAAAGACCAACATATAATAAATAATTCAAAATTTATTAGTTTGAATGGCATAAGGGCCTGGTGGGATTTTCATACTTTGTAAGTATCGGAATAGTTGTAACAAATTTGTGGAAACATTGACAATTTTCTCACTTATGCCATTTTGCACGTTGGTAGAAAAAGATGTTATTAACCAATATTGAAAGAAGCATAAGTACCACAAAGAGCTTTATTATAGAAAATTACCGAAAAAGTGATAAAATATATATTATCTAGAGCACGATAGTGCGACCGGCAGAGTTTAAGGGGTTTTTTGCCTTCGCGCTTACAGTACTACTACTACATGAAAAATCAGAGCCGATTTGACCCCGAAATATCTTCTGAACGAAAAGATCTACAGTGCTGATTTTTGGAATATAAGTTACTTAGGGAATTATAAGAGAACAAGTTGTTGCCTTTCGTTAAGAAATAAAAGGTTAAACGTTATTTCGGTTCTAAAATCGTAAAATAGCGGGTACGCTCATAATTTTCATCAGACAGAATAAAAACGTAGGGCCTACACCAGATATCCTTTAAAGATGATATTTGGTATATTGTTAAGTCTAGTACCCAAGGCACAAGGAAAATTGTGAAATCATGAAATTTATATCGGGAAATGAAAAATTTATGGATTTATGTTTTGATAAAATTAACATAAGTAATATTGCTGCTCTATGATTGGTTCATATTTGATATATATATAGAAAATATGGACCAATCCACTTCCAGGAATGCTAGAAGGATGAGGTTTTTTGCATTCGACGCGAAATTACTGAAACCTTAAATAAGAATCTTTAGGAAAATTTAATTTTCCTAACGGAACATATGGAAAACCAAAAATTAAATTTATGTGTGTAAGTTTAAGCCATTTCATGACATTTTAGAAGGATGCGAATTTTAATATTCGTCGTGGGATATCTCAAAACCTATTTGTAGATCGAAAAAAGGGGAATAAACAAAAAATTTTCTACATGGTAGTTAGATCAGATACAGGCAATCGATTGAGCAATTGAAATAAAAATTTCCATCCATTGTTTAGTTTGTCCTCAATATGAGTACATTTATTCAAGTTTTTAATAGCGAATCCTCCAAAGAAAATGCAGTTATTGTTTTTGCGCCAATGTTGGAATTAGGTAAAAATTTGTACAAATGTCCATTGATCCTACCTATTAGATGTTAAAAACCACTATCGCTAAAATTTATATACATATATATATATATATATATATATATATATATATACATCTATATATATATATATATATATATATATATATATATATATATATATATATATATATATTAATATATATATATATTAATATATATATATAATTCTTATGTACGTGTGTTTGTCACCTAACTCCTCCTAAACGGATGGACCGGTTTGGATGAAATTCTATAAAATTATTTTATTAAAATTTTGTTTTATTTAATTTTGAAATGTCAATTTTGATTGTCGTTTCCATAGTAACTATAAATATCTTAACATATAATTCTTCTGTACGTATGTTTGTAACCTTACTCCCCTAAACGGATGGACCGATTTGGATGAAATTTTATGTGTATATTTCAATGAGATCCTGGAAGGTTTGAAAACACAGTTGGACCCAGTCCTAATCGGCTGGACAAATTTGGATGGAATTCTATAAAATTATCTTATTAAATTTAGTTTTAATTTAGAAATGTCAATTGTGATTGTCGTTTCCATAGTAGCTGTGAACAATAATCGTTATATATCGTTCTATTTTGGCTATTAATAAATTTAATATTTCCAAATACTAAAATCATATCAGACATTATATTTCAATTTTATCACAATAAAATTTTGATCGCTATAGAGTG
Organism: Nineta flava; assembly: GCA_963920215.1. NCBI lineage: Eukaryota > Metazoa > Arthropoda > Insecta > Neuroptera > Chrysopidae > Nineta > Nineta flava. The sequence continues at coordinate 62,972,166 of OY986040.1, forward strand.
ATTTATGTATTCTTAGGAAATTAGCTAAGTTAAAGCAGCAGCTCCTGCGTAACGAATTTTCTTTTTTTTTAAATGAATTTTTGTTTTTAAAGATGCCAGCAATTAGACGTACAAACTAGAAGTGAAAGATATACAAGAGCAAGCCAAAATGACGAGCAACGTGAAACGCGGAATGAAGTTGAACGGAATCGGTGGAATCGAAATCAACAACATAGAAATGTTGCGTTTAACCTCTATCGAGCTGCATGTAATTATAAAGAGGAAATCGATTACAGTTCATACCAAATCGTTGGTATTGAACCAATGAATGTTGTGGGTTGGAAAGGCACAATAAAAATGAAGCCCCTGGATTGTGTTGTGCGAGCGGTCAAGTCAAATTGACGCGATTGGTAGCGCCAGAAGAGCCTCTACATGCATTGGTTTCGGGAAATGGGTCAGATTCTGAACATTTTTTTATTCATATCGAGCAATAAAATAATTGGTTTCATTTGGCGCAACAAATGTTATTCGAGAAAAATTTAAGCCAGGTTAATTTAAGCCAAAGTAAAATGAACAAAAAAATTTGGTTGAACAAATTTATTTCGTAAGTTTTCCCTTAGTGTGTTTTTAAAATTTTATAACGCGGCAAGTTTTAATTTAAAATATGTGAATCAAAAGAAAACAAATTACTTGCCGCGATATAAAATTTTAAAAACATACTAAGAGAAAACTTACGAAATAAATTTTTTCAACCAAATTTTTTATTTATTTAACTCTGCATTTATATTCTTACATTTTAGTTTGTCCTATTTACTTTATAAATAGCTCTGCTCTTTATTGGGATATCATAACTTTTTAAGAAGCAACTATTATTTGAAGTATCTCCCCGAAAACTCGGTCGTTTTTTACATTTATGTTTTTGATCGGATAAATCATAATTCCTAAATTGATCGTTATAATAATTAAATCAATATTAATAATCATCAGTGTCATTATCATCATTATTATCATCATAATCATCATCGTCACCATCATCATCACATCTTTCAGTATTATCATGGTCGTGGTCGTGGTCGACCTTGTAATCATTGTCGACATGGTCGTAAACATCGTCAAAGCTATTACTATCTATCCGAAAACTATGATCAACTTTTCCAGAACCGAAATAAATTCAGCCCTTATCTGACCTTATGCCAACATTTTTAATGGGTCGTGTAAGTCGAATAATTTCAAACGTTACATTGGCAGCGGTCAGAAAATCACCTCCTATCACCTACATGTTTCTATACTTTCAACCTACAGTATCAACCCTTAGAACTCTGCTGCTCTTATGCCTAGTTCATCTATCATTTTTCGGTGCTTGACTATCGTTTTATAATAATGGCCGAAGTGAGAAAATCATCTAACAAAGCAATAATTTGTCGCAAAATGAAAATTTATTCAAAAAATCTGGGCACCGCTGGGACCGCTTCATTTAACAATGATTCTACTTATCTCTGGTGTAACTTTCAGTACTCTGAAAGGCATAAGTGAAAAAATCGTTCTTCGAATTCTGCCATCATCTCCCAGTCTAATATCACAACAACACATTTCTCCGTTATATGAAGAGCGGCAAATAGTTTTTTAGACAACTAACTCACGACAAAATAGCAGCAAATTATGAGCCTAGTTTGCAAAATTTTGTTTGAAAAACATAAAGTTATTACGCTGAATGTCAAGTTAGTAGAGGTAGAGATAGATACATCTTGGGGTTTAAAAAGTATTGCACTTCGACCTCATGGTCCATTGTGCTCCCCCTTCTACCTCAGTCTGACGAGACTCGCTTCTCCCATATGTTGGCAATAGCCTGGAGCTTGCTTATCAGGTCCTCCCGAAGGTTCATATATTCGGGGTGAGATGCACCGAATATTCTGTATCTGCTGTAACCCAGAGGTTCGCAGTCAAAGATTATGTGGCTGGATGTTGCTTCCTCCTCGTCACACAATCTGCACATAATGGAGCCGTTATGGAATCCCATTGTGTGCTGATGCTTCCGCATGGGATAATGCCCGGTAATGAACCCGGTAGCCATCCGCAGCTGCATCCTGTTCAGACTCAGTGCATCGAGAGATAACCTCTTTGTTGCACTCTGAAGCAGTACCTTCCCGAGCTCTTGCCGCGGTCCTTTTTTCCAGTGATCACGGTGTTTAGCATTTGACCACTCGTTAATCACCTGTTTACATGCAGTCTTTGAAATTCCTAAAATAGGCTCTGGGTCTATGAAGGACAGTTAGTACTATTGTACTAAATTTCTCTGTTGAATGAAGAGCGGCAAATTATTTTTTTACACAAGTAATGTTTGCAAATAATGCGCCTATTTTCGACTCGATTTGAAAAAGTTGTTGTGCAGAGTTGACAGACATTTAAAATAATATTTTTACAATACTCAGTAATTTCGTAGCACATCAAACTTGGCCATGTACACTACTGTGTACTCAGTAACAACTAACAATAGAAAATATATATTTGGAAATATTATTTTAATTCTTAAGTATTATATGGGAATATGCTTGAGGCTGAGCATGACTGTGTTGTATATAATGTAAAATGTGACCACACGTCTATTATTACGGTTGCGGCACATAATGTGTGATCTTTTTTCTGTACATGAGACACAAACTTATTTTGCTACACCTTCCTTATATTATCAAATCAGAAAAAAATGCTCTTTCTTATGATAATTTGTTATTTATTTCTGCGATTAGTAAAAAGTACTCTTCGAATATGACAAAATAAGTTTCTTGAATATAACAGAATGATTTTAATCTAGACAAATTTCAATATATCAGATATTAGGCGCTATATTGGCAATAAATAAAAACATAAATTTCTATTATAAGTTTAAAATCCATGAAAGCTTTTCATAAGAAAATTCTGGGAAATGTTCAGAGTTTGTGGCCTAGCAAACTTCTTTTTCGGGTTTTCGGTCGTACATGAGGATTTCACATTTTTGTCATTCATAAAATTAAAGCTATTTAAATCTTGAATCAAAATGGTAGAATCATGGACGGGTTACATTATATTAAACCAAAACTGGTTTAGGCCACCAAAGGGAGGGTGTACCATTTCCGTACAAACTAAAATCAGTGCGTTACATTATAATACATGAAAAAAAATTGGCTCGGTCGTGATAAAGTCCCGTATAATATTAAATTGATTAAATTTTTACTAAATATAACCTCTCACATTGTTTTGTTTAAGTCAATGGTTGTTTTTGTAATTTTGCTAATAACCGTGTTTTCGAAAAATTATATAGTGTTTTTAAAAGGTATTTGTTTTTTGTTAATATTTTAAGTAAAACAGTAAAGCGTAACACATTGCGCAACAACTTAAGTTCTGTTAAAAAATTATTTATCTTGGTGCAATTATTATCGAATGAGAATGAAAATTTATGTTACTATTGCTAATAAATAAAGTAAATGGATTCTAGAAATAAGGAATTTTAAAACTCCATTTCGAGTTTCAATGAGCATTTTAGGTTTGTCTTTTACGAACACAGAAGTGTATTACAGAAAGTAAGCTATGTCGGGAGTACACAATCGAAAATATTTTCTGTGGGACAGATAGTTTATTATGTTTAAAAGTCACACATTATAATTAGTACCATATATGTGATTGGGAAACAGGTAGAAAAAATGACAAAATTATTTTTTAGTTGAATTGTTGCTCTGAATTTATTATTTTGTTAATTGTTTTATTACGATCAGAGATGGATAGATACGTATAGGTATATTATAAACATACGAAACCTAATAATCAAGCTAACAATACAACAGTTAAAAGAGGATCGACAAAAAAATAAATAAAACCATCTAGTATAAAAAATAAATACAACCAGTTTTTATGTCATATCAATAAATTGTATGTTTTATTTCATTACTAATTTTTATGTGAATGCGATGGCTTTTTGGAATTTTAAACTTGCCGATAAATAGGCAAAGATTTTAACAAAAGTTCAAAAATATTTTATTTTGTCACAATAGAGAAGTTGGATGTAATTTTTTTTTCGAGAGATTAATAAAACTTACTAAGAAAAAAAAAATAAAAATTTTTAACAATTGATTTTTAATGTAATTTGACAATTAAAAATTGTTTGTTGAAAATGGACAATCAAACGCCAGTGACGTCATTATATCGCTTTAATAACGCCACCGCATGGAGAAATGATAAAACATCCATGTTTACGAGAGAGAAACTATTAGACTATTTTGTAATGACACATTGTGATCTGAATAGAGAAAATACAAGACTATAACATGATTCCAATTAGCTCTCAGCCTCAACGGATATAATGTCGTCACAACCACTCACAAGTCGTTTTTTTATAGAAAAATTTCTTTATTTTTTATTAAAATTAATGAAAAAATGAAATTGTTAATAAAAAAAAATTATCAAAGCATACTGCAAATGAAGTATTCTTTCATTTATATATGAATTTGTAGCGACAAAAAATTAATGCAACTTCTCTATTGTGTAAAATGCTTAAATATCTTTTAAATTTAGAATATTTCTAATATTAGCTATGATATTGGCTTTGCGTAGATTTTGTAACATAAATAAGAAATAGATTTAATAGACTAGAAAATGCATTTACAGTATTTTGTCCTTTTATAAGTACAAATTGTACCATGTAACAACATACTTTTTTTTAACAAGCTTTTATTATAATTAAATCCATACAAGAGTTGTATTAAGTTTTGCATTCCAGTCGTTGTTTAACTTTTTAATTTGAAAAGGTTACAAATGCAATTATATAAAAACCTATTGTTTTATTTTTGTAAAACATTTAAATAGTAATATATATTGCTTTATTAGTATTTCTGGGGGAAGGAACTTTTAACTAGTTTAATCGGTTTTTAACTAGTGCTTACGTACATACAACATAACAATTTGTTTTTGCTGGGATATTAATAATTTATGAGTGCGAAAACTTTTCCCCTTTCACATTTTATTTTTTGGTAGGATAAAGCAATTAGACAAGGATGAGTCGCCATTTTGTCGAATTTAAATCAGTACATCCTCCTCTTAAATAAACGTATTCAGAAACCGACGGAAATTTTAAGAAACTTTCAGCAATTAGATATTTAATTCTATTGTACTTTATAATGCTATATGAAAAAAGCGTGTTTTTTATTTATTTTTTACTATACATTTTTTTTTCATAATTTTATTATTGACTTGCTATATAGTATTTACTTGGCAGATATTCAATCCTATCAGTTCTTTTAGAACCGTAATCACTTCACCAAATACTATGTATACATGAACTGAATTTAATCGATTTATATGGCATACAACAGTTTTCTAAACGGGTACTAAACTTTTGAACAACAAATTCTTATCTACAAAAATCTATTGAGATTTCACAATTTCTGATTTTGATCCAAACTTTGTCATTTACAAAAAGTTTTTCAATTATAAAACAAAAACCATTATTTTATAATGACGAAAATATGTATTGAATTGTGGATAGATTAAAAAATTAATTAAATTTTCTAATTATATATTTTTTATAGCAAATCTTATTTAGTTATAGTATACATACATACCTGAAGACACATGAGAACATAATACTTGATCAAACAAACAAAAATTAAATTAAAAAACGACAAAAAATAGAAACTAATAATACTATATAAGATTGAGAAATGGTCCTCAAACTGACTGATGTATGTGAAGGAATGAGATGAATAAAATACCACAAGACAATATTAAGGTAATTTTTAGTAATTGGAATTTTTGTTGAAAAGACATTTGTTATTATATTTATAATATATTATTTACCTGTTATTATTGTCCATAAAATATATTATGCATCCAACATAGTTTATTTGGACATGTGTGTAGGTAATATTTATTCCATTTATTCAAAACATAGGATTTGAAACATCTGTACAACAACTATCATATTCATGTATACGGTGTATTAGAGTATTAGACTAGGTCCTAGACGCTAGGAAGTGTTTAAAATTTTTAAATCAAATAACAAATTAGGGGGGAAATTAGTTTTGTCTGATATCAATTGTTAACCTTTACTTGTCAAAACAACATTTGATAATGAAACCATTTACATTTGGTGCTGAGAGGTTATTCTCCGTCGATAACTTCGTAGCTTCTACATAACGATTACCTTGATACATATAGATTATTTTTATTTGGCCATTAATGAAAAGTTTAATCAATTCAATCATCCATTATTTTTCTCCTATTAGGTCGTTATTTAATAAACGTGTATATGTAGCCTACCCAAAAAGATATTATTAAGACTACAACAAAAAACATAAACAAAAATGATTGAATAACGGTAGAGATTATTGAACTAATGGATGACCTTGATGAGAAATTTCGAAACAATAAACATAAATTTATAAAAACCACATATCATGACTCTAATAGAAGGACAAAATCGGAATTTCCACGACAAATTAAACCAGACATCCAGTGTCAATCGCAATTAATAAAATAAAAATCGCCAGGTCTAGACGGGATTACGGCAGAAATCTTTAAGTAATATGATAGAGACCCGATTGAAAAACTTCATGATTTCTCTAACTATATATACCGAAGAGCTAGCTAGCTACCGAGAGATTTCCTAGAATCATCATCGCTATACCAAAAATAAATTGTGTAGAAGATTGGGAAAACATAAGTTTCTCCGAGATATAATGTGAAGTAGGTCTGCTGAGGCAGGGTGTGTGGGCCAGAGCCACCAGCCACTTTGGTCTCTGGTAGGAAAAATAGGTTGGACTATGAGATCGGAATCATTTATTCGGGTCAGTTCCAGTCCGGCCGCGTATTCCAGGACTAGGAAAGTGGACGCCTGGCCTCAAAGTACTGCGGTAGGACGAATAAAATATGAAGCTATAACCCATTCTCGGATATTCCAGCTCGCACCAGTGCACACGATGTTTGGTTTTTAATTATATTTTGGACAAAATCAAAACCTAAACTCAAAGGGAAACGCCACCCTCCGAAAGAGGAGTCCGGGTGGCGTTCCGGTTAGAACCGAAACGTTGGGGGACCAAACTCCCCTAAAGATAAAAACATAGTTACGTTTTTTTTATAAGGAAAAAGAGTGATTCAAGAGACTTTAAGTCGGTGAGCCCTTTTTTAATTCCAAAAAGTTTGTACAAGTCTGTGGGACATCAAAAAGGTAAACATCGGGTGGCCAGTCGAAACATTTGGTGACTGCTTGTCAACGATTATTATTTCTTAAGATGCTAGGAGATCATGAGGTGGAAGTGTCGTCCCATGAAACATTAAACAGTTCCCAGTGGTTGATCTTTTCAGAGACCTAATGATTTGCTCCTTCGATGGCATGGTTGGAATATGTCTGACCAGAGAGTAATCAAGGCCAGAAGGAATAAGTAAAGGATGGTGAGTTGAAATACTCATTTCTTCTCCAACTTATCTTGAGCAGAACTGATCTGCCAGCAACTGTAGATACTGGAATTCACAAAAAATCCTCATACGTCCATACATTCCAGCACTGCTGCGATGCTATCGGGGTCTAGTAGAAGGACACACAGCAGGTAGACGTGCAAGGCCTCAGATATGTGTCTGTGGGGAGCCATTGCTCGAACAAAGACCGTACAATAAGCCTTTGGTTTGTGTTAATTGTGGATGTAGTTACTCGACAAAGTACAGGAACTACCCCAAACATAAAGAGGAAACGGCTATCCAGAAAGTTCGTTCTAGATATGCTCACTTACTCTTACGTGTGCAGCAGGGTGATGGGCCCAGGTCCTCGTTTGCAGTGTGCCGTCGCTTCTGCTGACGCTTGGGCTCTTGCAGAAAGCTTTGCTGATGATGAAAGTAATCAGCGAGTTTCTAAATAAAAATAGAAGGCCGACCGTCAGCAAGGCCTAATAAAATTTTAAAACTTTTACAGGAGAGACCTTCTCAAATCCCTCCTAAAGGATCAACGAAGAGAAAACTATTGGCCCGTGGCTATCATCAAGTCCACATCTGAAGCAAAATTTAAGGTGGATGGGTTGATATTTGCCCCACTAAATCACAACAATCTTTTATACTACTTATCGCATTTTGGATAATATCGCAAAGCGTTCCTTCGAACTTACCTCTGGCTACGATTGCTATGCCATCGAAATAGCCCTGACAGATAAAGCCTGAAGAGGGAAAAACACTCCCCCTTTGTAGGCAGCCTCGGATTGTATCAACCCTGATGGTCTTGACAGACAGACAGATTGTAAAGGCTACCCTGGACGGGCTACACTTCGCCCATAAGGTCCATTGTGACGCCTTAGGATGTGAGGATGTGAGTGGAGTGGAAGCAATTGGTGAGTAGACTAAGAATTGGAACGATATGCGGCTGCATCCGACTCTGATAGGAACTATTCCGATATTCATCTAGAGTTCGTGAAGGAAACTGCAGAAAACCTTCTCAAGCATAGCCGGTTACTTCGTTCTCGTCCATTCACTGACAGGTTAGGCAATTAACAGCCCCCTTTTTTTCTTTAATAATTGACAAACTGCCGATGTCGGGATTCAAACCCATAACCTCCAAGTTTCCAAGTATGCAGACATAACGCCTTAGACCGGCTACATGCCGGATTCTCGCATATCCATTTTGAGATTATATCATGCACCCCCCGTCTTGTCAGGGCTTCTCTGACGACCTTGCGTGAGGTGTTGCCAAAAGCTCCCACTATGACCAAGATGGTATAGATTTCCTTAGCCTTGAGTATTCTTTGGATTAGCCCTGTTAGCTGAAAAAAGAGCGGTTTATGTTGATTTTCCGCTCTTTTTGAAGACAACATTGCTTTTGGGCAACAAAAAGCGACAGCGTCGCTTTTAGTAAAAAACATGCAAAGCTGATGGTAATGGAGAACTTTGGCAAAGTTATTTCCTTTTTCCCTATCCTGGGTATAAAGGTAACCTTGACTCTTGTACAAACACTTGGTTTTTACCCAAGTGCTAAGCTACTTCGACTTAGGTTGACCAGGTGTGGCATTATTACCTGTTGCCTTTTCTGAAGAAGGGCGGAAAATATGCCATCTACACATGGTGTTTAAAAGGCTGAGAGATGTGAGCCAAATGCAACCTTTCTATTGTCAATATGAACGCCGTTTCTCTCAGTTTTCCCTGTATGGTCTACTGTGAGTAGTTGCTGTTTTCCGGTCCTCGAATGCCAAGCTGTCTGGGAAGTATGTTCCGAGCAGTAGAAGAACCCATTGCTCTTCTCCTTGAATGAAGCTGCCATCCGGTCTCTTGAGTGACATTGACATTTCCACCATGCTTTTTGCTAATGCCTTGTGCAGCCTGAAATCTGCAGGGGCAGAAGCTATGTTCCCAGAGAACTCCCTAAAGCTGGCTTGCTTAGCCTTTCTTACTTCTATGTTGTAGATACTAAGGTTTTTTGAATAGATTTTCCAGTCTCCGCTTTGTTTTGCTTTGTTAAACACAGAGCGCACCTTAGATCTTCAGCTTGGCAAGCGGTTATTCCACCATGGAGCATCACCGTGCTCCCTATTCGTGCTTTTGGGGCAACTGGTTTCATATGCGACCATTTTTTAGTTCTAAGTGGTGCCTAGGTACTCTTGTAGTATGTGTTTGGTCTTTGTTGAACCTCAGATTCACTTTAAACGTTCTCCAGTCGGCATTCTTAGAGTTTGTCTTTTTGATGAATGCCCTCAGTGTAAACACAATTATCCTGTCATCTGACAGAGATCTGAGAGTCTCAGGGTTCAACTGATCCAGTTTTTGATTGACTGACAAAGGCTCGGACAACTGATTGTAATGTCTAATATTTCCTTTCTCACCCTTATTACAAAATCAGGTGTATTTCCTACATTGATTATGTTTAGGTTGGCGTTAATTTAAGAAGTACTCAGCCCCTTGATACGTTTCCCTGCTGCCCCAGATGACGTTATGCACGTTTGTGTCACATCGGAGTATTATCTGAAGATCAGATCTACTGCAGTATTCCACAAGCGTGTGAGCCTATGCTGGTAGTTTAATCAGTTCGTCTCTGAAAAAAAAGTTCGGTGCTATAACACCGGCGCGTGGCGGTGTATACTATCGATGTTCAGATCAACCTGAAGGACAACCCTATCTAGCGTCATAAATTCCAAAAGAAATATAATTAATATGGTTCCTGATCAGGACTCAGGCCAAGGGTAGGTTTTATCTGATGTCCCATACATTACCATCCTTACATGACAGCCCTTTGATCTGCCCTTTGTATACCCAATGTTCTTGAATAAGCATGAGCCCAATGTATTGTTCGGCGATCATCTTTGCAATGATGGTAGATGCTCCCAGCAGAATGGATGCTCACCTGGGGAGATATCTTTGTACCTTGTTCTTTTGTGGTGACAGATGCTCTCTGCATGACGCTCACTTGGGATACCTTTATGCCTTGTTCTTTGGTTATTTTCACTGCTACTTACTGGATGTGTGGAAGTTAATTTCCCTAAACACCTAGTAGCTCGTTTTCTCCTTCTAGGACGCCGGTGATCGTATCTTCGCTGGAGGAAGAGAGGCCCGTACTCTCAATGCTTTCTTCCCTATGGTAGCTGTCTCTGGAGTGGGGAGAAGAGCTTGCTCCTCAGTACTTCCTTCATTTGGTGGAGTTTGTGGAACATACTCCTCATTTTCGTTGCACCCTTTTTCCTTCCTCCTTTTCCTTAGGCCACGGACGGAGGTTTTACCGAATCTATAATAGATTTACTGTCCGCCCTTTTTAATGGTCTCACTGGACTGGCCGTCAATACCGGTGGCGAGAAGATAGCCTTGGCCCTCGCTTTTACCACTGATTATTTCCGAGGATAAGGGTTGACGTGGTATGTTGTGGCTCTCTTTATCCTTCAAAAAGAGCGCTGTCGAACCTACAACAGATTCCGACACTCGACAAAAAAAAACAGAATATTTGTAAAAGAAAAAAAAGAAAATTAAATAAAACAAAAGACTTTATGCAAATCAAACCTGATGTTTATTTGATTTCAAAGAAAATAAGTAAGTTTTACTATTCATGTTCACAAATTTGAACTTGTATATATATTTCATCGTAAGCTAGTATACTTACTGTGTTTATTTATTTGTTTATGTTAAAATTATTTAACAAAATTGAATCTATGTAAATATGTATCAAATAAATTATTCATCTATTTTTTAGGTTCAAAATAATTTATTTATTTATTTTTGATTTTGATTAAAAATTTAAAATCAATATTCAATAATTTTTTTTATTAATTATTTTTTGGTATTTTGAACATCTGATTTTATACTCATTCTAATTCAATTACTTGATTTTAAAAAAGATTAAAAAGATTTTAAAGATTCAAAATAAATCAATCAACCAGGATCTTATTATTTTCTTTTTGCAATTTGAATTTAAAAAAAAAACTCCTCTCGAGAAAAACATAATCATCTTAAATATTTTTCCTTTTATACTTTTTCTTGTATCATTAGAATATGTGTAGTGATCAGAAGAATTATTCTTAATAATTTTCAAAACAATATGGTTAAGTTCCATATTCTGGGCTTCAATCAGGGTCATAAGTTTTTTACCATCCTTACCAACATTTCTTTGCAGGAAGACCGTGATGACATGGGTTCATGGGATGTCTTCTCCCGAATATGCCATCAGATCTGCCCTCTTCCAAATGCACAGTTTTGATGCCGCCTTCATCAGCCCTAGGTTGTTTGCGCAGTTCTCGCAAGTCGATTAGAAAAAACTTAATTTTAAAATCCCATTCTAGGGCTACTTGTGAATGATTTTTTGCCACGGCGGCGATGCTGCGAGACTTGGATGAACCTGCGACAACCTCAGGACCACCACTGGGGTGGTCCTGAGCTTCGCCGCCGTAGATGTCACCGTCTTCCTCTTTTGAGGTCTTTGTGGGGGGGGGGTTATGTTATTACTAATCCGTTTCTTAAGAGACGCGTTTTCCGGGTAAAGTTTCTCATTCTGATTTCAGGAATCTCAAATACCTTTTACTCCTGACCCACTGAGGCCTTCTCTCGACTACCTCCTTACAGGTAGGATGGTAGAATATTTCTCTTTTCGGAGGGTTGGAGGTGGTATAGCAGTGCTTTTTCCCGTTACCTTCGTGTATGCGTATAAGTGGCACATCTTAACCAGCGGAATAATTTACTCTGAAGAGTTATATCGCCAGATATTGGAGCAAAAGAAGGTATTGCAATATTTATATGGGAAGGTCAGTTTTAGCAAGCCCTGTACCTCGACACCCCCCGTAAAGGTATTGCTGTAAAAATATACGGATCACTCGAACTCACGGTATGCACAATCAATCTGTCGGACTTCGATATTCTAATCTGGCAAGTATAACCTTGCCAGACGAATTTCCACAACCATTTCTGTTGCAAGGTGATTTTAACGCTCACAATCTTATGGGGGTCTATGAGCAAAGAGGCGCATGTGGAAGACTTTTCGAAAGTCTTTTTGGATGAGTCAAACACGTTTCTTTTAATTACCGGGAGAAAACACGTTTAAATGCCAAGACTGGTCAGCAGTTAATCCGAACTATCCTAATCCTTTCTCTTAAGTCAACGATGTGTCAATGTCCTACCACCCCGAGATGGCGCCTTCTTCAAGTTGGACACTTTCATGGAAAATTTTATGTACTGCATTTTATGAAAAAACGCCTGTATATACAGGGTATAAAATAATGCAGAGGATGCCAAAAATAATTCGAGAAGAATGTGGTCACTCTAAGTTCAAAACGGGGTTAAAGAAGTATTTATTAGAACTTGTACTATATTCAATGAATGAATTGTTGTTGTAAATATTGAATGTTAATTGGCCGTGTTGTTATGTATTTGTATAATTATAAATATCATCATCATGTGAGAGCTTGTATGACTTTTTGACTTTTTGTATATCATCATTGTATGATCAATGGCAAATAAACATTATTATTATTATTATTATTTACGGCAAAGTCTACAGCTCGGTAAGAGTTCAGCACGAGCATTATTTTATAATGCGAGATCCGTGAAAAAGATCATTGCATTTTTTAATCAATCTCAACTTATACGAAGGCTCTATAGGTACATTTACGACTATTATTTTAAAAGTCGTCTCTTTTATGTGTTTTTATGTACCAGCTTCGTACAAATTTTTTTTTAATTTTTTGTCTTTTATACTAATTTATTAACTTAAGCTGTGATATTGTGGGCTCTTAACACCCACAACACACATTGTTTTATAAATATCGTTTTAACTGTAATAGGGTAGATCCTTTACACCCACACTATTACACGTTGTTGTATTTTTTTGTATTTAAACTTTTTATTGCTATCTACTTTTTAATTTAATGTTTTCTTTTATCTGTTGCAGTGAAGGGCTTTTACACATTCTGCAACGCTGTTATATCTAAATATATTTGTTTGTCAATTATTTATATAGCATATATTTTGTTGCTATATTCCTGTGGTAAATTTGTAATATTTGTTTTCAATTTTTCTTGTTTTCTGTTTTGTTATTGTTTTCAAAATGAGGGGGCTAAGTAGTTAGGTTTCGAGGCCTCATAAGAGCGGTGGATTTGAGGGTAGTTTGGCTGGCCAAGAGTCCACGCATTTCATACCTAATTATCAAAAAATAATTCTAATAATAATAATGAGTACCCTCCCGCGGAATCACCTTGTCGTGGTTGGAGGGCCTAGTAACTAGCCTGCAAGCCAGCAGAAGGGGAAGGTAAGTATCTCTCTCGAATCCTTCTCGTTTATTCGCAAAACACGCTTCTCTCGTAGAGAAACAAACAGTTGAACAAATCGACAGTAATTGGCGTGATTTATATGAAAAATCAACAAATGCAGATAGTATTATAACACCAATCAGACTGCTCCAAAGGTTTTGCAACAGCCATTTAGCAGAACAAGTGGTAATAGCATCCGTTACCGCAGATAAAGTGTCCCTTGCCTTCAAAGGCAAAAATTTTGGAGGAAACATTTACCTTCCACACACATACATCATGCAAGGTACTTCACTTAATATACTTTTGTATATGGAACCTTTCCATCTTAGTTCGCCGAAGGGCGAATAGTTCTGATTCCCAAAAAAGGAGACTGTTAAGTTTCAAGCAATTACCGACCGAAGATATGCTAAATACCGTACAAAACCATACTCACAATCATAGAACCGATGTGGAAAATGATAAATGAGCAACGCGGCTCCAAACGTGGCATATCAGGTTGAAAGATAATCGACTAGTTGACAGATGTATCTGTCAAGATGCTCGTCAAAATCAGCTCGACTTGAGTATGGCTTGGATGGATTATAGGAAAGTATTTGACACTACTTCGCATCAACTTATATTGGTACTGCTCAAACGTTTGAAATTTCATCCCAATACCATCAGATGTATAGAAGATCTGTTCCCGTTTTGAAAGACAAAGTTTACAATTCGTTTTGGTAAACGTTCTGTCTCAACAGAACGGTGAAATATAAGCATGGCGTCTATCAAGGGGATTGTCTTAGCCTGCTTTTTTTCTGCATCTCCCCCTCCCCACAGACAGGAAGTATCAGGTAACTCATCTATTCTATATGGATGACTTGAAACTTTTTGCTTCTTCTGAGAGCAGTCTATCTCAACCTCTCAAATCTGTCAATAAGTACACGAAAACTATTGGTATGGAATTTGGATTGGATAACTCTGCTGTCATACATTATAAGTGGGGTCACGTCCGAATTACGATGCAGACGTGCCGCTCACGGATGGAAGCATCGTGAAACATCTCGATGAAGAAAAGTTATACACATACTTGGGTGTTGGTGAAAGTCTCCTTCAAAGTATGTCGACTGTTAAAAAAAACTCTTCATGGCAGGTATAGGCACCTTCTTAGACAAATTTGGGAATCCTATTTATATGGGATACATAAGATCTGTGTTACTAATATGCTTGCCCAACGCATCCTTCTCTATTCTTTTGGTTTCATCAAATGAACAATAGAGGAGCTAAAGGATCTTGATACAAGCACTCGCAAGCTAATGAACATTTGTCGTAGTTTGCACCCGCGTTACCTCCCACGTCAGCCAGGGGGTAGGAGTCTCCTGTCCGTCGAATGTTTACATAACGGATTAGTGTTAGGTGTAGCTTGTCAGGTACTTAATACTTCTGATCACTTATTGGCACTCGTGCGGGATCACGAGTTGCAAGGTAATGGAGTTTTCTTGTTCTCTGCAGCACAATATGCAGCTTCAAAATTGGGTCTAGTATTTGATCCGGCTAATCGTGATCAAGATGATAATTTGGTCCTTCTTCTTCAAAATCAGCTCCCTCTTTCAAGATCATCGATCTCGGGACCATCAGGGTATGTTCTACCGCCATCTAGACTCCTGTGATCTCTCCGTTGATCTTACGTTTTCTTTTTTCCGATCAGCTGGACTCAAGTCCGAAACGGAAGGTTTTATCATCGCTGTCCAAGACGGTGTGATAGCTACTCTTACACACCAGAAGTACGTGTGTAAGGCGGCAGTCTTATGACTCGAACACCTGCATTCATCGTCATAACGCTGCCCTGAGTGTGCTGTACTACTTTTTGAGACACCAGTATGATCAGGACCGTACGCCAGTCTTACCATATGCTCCCGGAGAAATCGAGCCTGTTGTCAGAAACGAGAAATGTATCATATTTTGGAATTTCTCGTTTCCAACTACCAGGCAGCTCTCTGCTACTCAGCCGGATATAGTGCTCCAGGATATTTCAGCTAAGACTATCACGTCATCGAGTTCTCTGCACCTGCAAAAACGAATTTAGTCTTGAAAGAGGCGCTAAAATGGACTAAATACCTTGATCTTCTCTGTTTGAAGCAATAGTATGGAACATTGTTATATGTATAGATTGTGTGCACGGATTGTACATTAATCTTCGTTACTTCCACCACAACTCGTGTGGGGCAATTGGTAAAGTCGTAGACTTGTAACCTGGAGGTACCAAGTTCAAATCCAGACCAAGTCTACATTTTTCTTTTTCTTTATTAAGCTCCTGGATCTTTCCCATGATGCAATGATAACAATTATTGAATTATTAGTAATAATTATTATTGCGCATATTTGTTCTCGCCATTCCAAAATGGCAAAGCCAATGACAGCAATCTTCCTTCACAGCAACTCAATTAGTGAGAATTAAACAAAATTAGTGAGAATACGCGACAACAAACAAAACAAACGCCATTATACGTTAAGTACCTCGCTCAGTGAACCACACCACGTGTTAAAACCTAATCGTAGTTCATTAAGTCAATCGGACTGAATTTTCATCATTTTTTATTACAAAAATATCTTGTTAGGCGTTGCTAAAAGCAAATTTACCAGTATTTTTTTATGTGTGTAACTCGTTGTTTAAACTATCGTGGTTTTCTTATTGTGTAGTGTTGTTATCATTGTGTTATTTCATTATTTTTGAACTTGTGTATTGCGTGTAGAAATCAATTGAGTGTTTAAAACATAAACGGAGTATTTGCCCTAATTTGCCTCTGTAAATCATTGTAGTACTGAGTTATTTAGAACTGTTTTGGTTAAATATATTTTATTTACAACATTAAATGTAAAGTTAATTTTAATAAAAATAAAACAGCTTTGCTTAAAGTAAATTAGTATTTATCCTTCATCAAACATTCTCCAAGAAGTACGACAACTTCACCCTGGCTACTCAGTCAAAATGGTTGTTCTCATTATCGGATATCTTGGCGGTGTACGCCCCACTCTGATTTAATCTTTCCACCATTCCAGTTTGCAGGTCTCATCTTCGCCACCTTATCACTTCCATGCAGGAGGCTGTCATCATAGGAATCCTTAGTACATTGAGATCGCATGAAGCTGTCTTCAAGTAACACCCTTGAACTTTTTTGATATTAAATTTTGCAGGTTAAACATCCGTGCGGTGCAAGGACGGAGCTCTGCATGACCAGGACACTACATGACAAATGTACAGACTATACGACAATAGAGTAGTGAACCTTCTTCAAAGGACGTAGCTACCTTGTGAGGATTTATGTTTGTTGGAGATGTGAGTGGCACTGGGGTGTATATCCAGTATCCACTCTCCCCCTTCAACTGACATAAATACGTTCAATTTTAAACATATAATAATAATTATTATAATTATTATTATCCTACTACGGGCCTGCCTTGCAGTGGGGTACCCGTGCAAACGCAAACGTAACAACTTCTTTAACTCTTGGTTCTTGCGCTCCGTAGGGTTAACTCTTAGGTGGTAAATTTGAGTGGTCTATAAGAACCATTCGCGTTCTAAGCTGTATAAAATTTTTAGTTTATAATAGTAGAAATTTAAGTGTAGAATAACACATAATTTCTGATATCACCATTCAATCTATGCAAAAACTAAAATCTTATAGTCGTTTCAAATTTTCCTCCCGTTTTTTTTCTATAAAAACTGTATTTATACAGAGACAAGTTAATATACTTGAATCTATATAAATTTTAAACACTGTTATTTTTGTAAAGTTTTCATAACTTAAAATTTAAAAAAATTTGCATCTTCTTTATTCGAATAAAAGTATTAAGTATCAATATTCTTAGAAAACGCGTGCAAAAAGCACAGATTAAGTTAATTTAATATTATATTAAATTATTCGTGCTTCATAAAACATTATTTAAAACTAACAATTATTTAATTAAAATTGATATGAAAAATTTCATTCATTCACCAGGTATCGGGCGCTAGACCTATACATTTCATATTCAGTGTACTACCGTTACACCACGGATGATACAGATGGATGAGTCAATTTTCTCATATCATTGACATTATATTTAAACGTTGCAATACTATACTCATGTTAATTTTCATTAAAGTTATTAAGACTTAGTATGAAAGAACTATCGCATACTATATAGGCAAACATGTCGTTCAATTTTTAATTAATATAAATATGAAAAAATTAGCTCATACACTATTCATTGAAGGCTGCACCTCTAGATTTCATACGTTAAGGCCAGTTGGCTGCAGGTGCACCTTAGACTATAGTAACTTCTCAGGAAGACCCTACGAGAATTCAACCTAATCAAACAAAAAAAAAGTAATCGAGAGGCTTTCAAGATCGTGGATACAACTGTGTAGGCGGTAATCACCAAATTCGCCACCGGAAAAAAATCTCTGAAAGTGGATCGACCTAAGTCATACACTTCCGAAGCTGAAGAGGTCCCGACCTCCGGTTTCATCATCTCCAGACCATCTCAAGACATCGATGCCCTTTTTTCACTAATGAAAGTTCTGGGTCTCCCTGGAGTTTTTTGGAAATAATTCGTCCTCCAGCATCTCCTAGTCCAAGCATCTCACAGCCCAAGGTTCCCGAATCAGGGCTATGAAAATACCCCTTGTCAGTAAATTTTGACAGAAGATAGCGGTGGCCAGCTTACTGTGCTGGAGGTTTATCTGAAGTATCCGAAGAGCTGATATTTTTTTTCCCTCTGATGTTTTTAGTGGTATTAGGTTGACTTGACCAAACTCGAAGTATAATTTAAACCCTTGGTCTTGAATCAACCCCAGATCTGCTGCACTCACTTCCAGCACGATGTGATGTCCCGTAGCGGCCTTCATGCTGTTGATAATTTGCCACTCCTCAGTGTGCAGGTTTGTATTCTGTGCTCCTAGAGTTTTGATTATTTTGTCCGTTTCAACGAAGTTGTAGATCTGGGTAGCCTGCAGCAGAACTTTCGATGTATTCATCAGGGCTTTTGCATCCCCGACGATAAGTTTCCCTCCCTCTCATGGCCTAATATTCGGAACATTCTCCATAAGCCAGTTTAAAGCTTTTGTGCCTGTGCGCTGCACAACGAGGGCCCCCTGTCCAGGTAGCAACCCCGATACTGTGGGCCCTGAACGAGCTCTTGACCGAGAGCTGCACCTTTTCGGATTGCTCCTGAGTCATTTTGACTTCAAGATACTCCCGCATTGCAATACACATCTTTGTTGTCGAGGCGGTTTCAGTAAAGTTATTTGTAGCTCTTGTAGCTCTGTTGCTATTTTGTCTGGGTTTTCCTCTTTATCGGCGGAATCATCCACTCCTGGCTCTCTCTACCGCTGCTTTACTCCGGGCTGCACCCGAGAGATTTTTTCTTTCCACCTTCAAGAAAGGATTCAGAAGTTTATCCTCCAGATTTTCTGCTGGGCTGGCTGCACCTGCAGTTTTTCCTCGGTTGATTCGCTTTTTGAGGGGATTTGAGTCCCAGAGTAATTTTTTTTATGTTCCACCATTTAAGTGCCACGAGTAAATCGGGCCGTGTACTACCCCATTGGGCACTTGATGGGGAGGGAATTTATACAGCGGAGCTCGCTAGTTGCTCCAAGGGGATTCTTTATGACAGCATTTGTTTATTTGTTTAGCATTTGATTGTTTATAACCAAAATGCCTCGCACCGTAGATTGTTCATTTGGAACCTTTCGAGCAAGGGAGTCCCTGCCAGTAGATTGTGTTTTACCATCTATCACTGGCTTTACCCCCAAAATCATTACAATACGCAAGCCTGACCGGTACGACAAACCATCCACGAGATAATGAGGGTCCTTGCCAATCTCTCCACTGATTCTATGCATTTGAGAACAAGAGGAGATATTTTAGCAAAGCAGATTTCTTTGCGGGCAGCCTGGCTATCTTAGCAGATATATATATAAACCCGTCGCTCGACGCAACCCTCCACTTTTCCCATATTTGCCACTGACAGTATAGCAAACACCTCTGTTTGAAAAACAGTAGCGTATCGTTTTAGTGCAATGCTGACTCTAATGCCACTGTTTTCCACGTATACTGCGACCCCCGATTGATCCTCTACTAGCTTGGAACCTTCCGTATAGCATACCAGAAAACCCAGCGGGATGCTCATACTTTCTTCTGTCCCCTTTTCCCTATCCAGGAGAAAAGCTTTTATTGCCTCTGAAGTCTTAAGCTGCCACTTGCTTTGTTTCAAGCATGGCAAAAGAATTTCTCTTTTGCAGTCTTGGTTTTAGTTTTCAAGTCATCTGTTAAAAGTTAAAATTGGAATAAGCTCAGAAACTTTTTTAAATTACTGTTATTTCAGTAAGTCTTGCTCTGGACTTGATATTGGTCATATGAAAAATATTGGTCATCTTGAAATATCGAGTCTGCAAGTTCATGTTTATTAAACAAAAAACAAGGCACGTCAGAAGTAGCACTGAATAAGTATAATAGTCCAACTGGAGGAAAATGTTTATTATTTTATTATTGAAATCTTGGAGTTCATCAAATATGCATCAGCATTATGTGAGATTTCTTGACTAATTTACTACTAAATTTAAGAAAAATAATCAAAATCAATGACGGGATATTAAAATTCAGCAAGAATACTACTTAAAAATAAGTCAATTGAATTGAATACAACTTTATGTTTTTGAAGCCACATAATAACGTATACTAAATAACTAAAAGCAATTAAACATCAACTGCAGTAATATTATTTTGATTATAAACATGTCATGGATTTTGGTTTGAACATATAATCGTAAAACGTATACAGTTTTTATAGTATACATCTTTCTACTGATTGTTACAATACAAGTCTGAATATGAAATATTAATTTGGGTATTAGTGCAGTGACGAATCATCTTATCTGGTGAATGATTTTAGAATAGACAAAACTAAAACTTTGATGATATGGTTCATTTCAGGTTGTTTCAATAAAAAATATAAATCCACCTTTTATCAAAATACTCTTGTCGTTTGACGTACTACGTTCAAAAACCATTTAATTTTTGCTCCAAAAAATAAATGAAGAACATCAATTTTGATGTATATTCATTTTTTTTAGGCTCCTTAGTTTTTTATTTTGATTTTTCTTCGTTTAAAAAAGAAATTCATTACGCAAGGTATGCTTTAACTTAGCGAATTCCTTACAATACATGAACTACTCTCTCTAGCGGTCAAAATTTTAGTGTGATCAAAATTAAATATCTTATCGGATATGATTTTAGTTTTTTCAAGGCTAATTTTATTACTAAATGATCAAGGGGTCAAGGGGAAAAATGGGTGATAGGGAAAGAAAACACAAAATATAAAATATCTCTCTCAATATTAGAACAATCGAAAGTTGTAGAAACTCAAGTTTGCTATAATTCATTATCTAATCATTTTTTCCAAAATCGTGTACCGAGTTAATATGTACCGAGATATTTAAAATTTTAACTTTCAATCTTTAATTATAAATATTTCAGTAAATATAAATTTAACAGAAAAAATGATAAGAAACAAAATTATAGTAAAACTAAGTATCTACAAGTTTACTCTCTATAAATTTTTCCATTTTTCGGATATAAAGGGAGATATACCAAATTTTGTATGTTCCCCTCCTTCTTAATCCCTCTCTCCGGGATATATGTTTGACACTATATCTCAAATATATAGAACGCATTTTAGTGCAGTGCAGTGGAAAGTGTGAGGCATCTGATTGAAGACTGCCCAGGGGTGGAAGGGGTTGAAAAACAAGAGCTTAATAAGCTAAAACTAGACACGGCGTTAGACATCCTTAATGTGTCCGAGCCCCAAAATATAAATCCAGTCGTTGCATATCTTCGATTCATACTTAATAGTAAATAATTCTATATTCGATGAAATAGTTTGTTTCCATTTTCTTACTTGAATCGTTGGTTTATTTTAATTTAATTTATTTTTTATCTACATTTTTATGCCCGGTATATAATATATATCAGTGTATATTAAGTTTAGTTCCGACTTTGTAACGGCAGTCCGTCTGTGAACACGATAACTCAAAAACAAAAATAGATACCTAGCTAAAATTTTGTATGTGTGTTTCATAGCTGAAATGTAAGGTCAATTCGTGAAAGGGAAAAATCGCACCAGGTTTCGGCAAAACGGGCAAAACGGTCCAACTTTGAAACCGTAAGAGATAGAATAAATATGTAAAAACAAAAAATGTTCCTTTTTGAAAAATAAACAACTTTTATAATAAATTTTTTTTTATCAATGCAGTATATACCAGGTATTTAAGCACTTAACTCAGTTATTTGTTATTTTCACTTGTTTTATTTAATATTTATGTAAAATTTTCTGTGGTTTGTTTTTATTGATATATATCAAAAGAAATATATATATATATAGCGTTTGCGAATCAAAAATTTAAGGGGAATAAATATTGATATTAATTAATAATTAAAAGCTAGTAAATAGTGAATGACAAATATATATATACGTATGCTATGGTATAGTATGGTATATATATATATATATATATATATATATATATATATATATATATATATATATATATATATATATATATATACATATATATATATACATATATATATATATATATATATATATACATACCATACCATACCATAACATACCATACCATAACATACCATACGTACCATATACCATGCATACCATATATACCATACATAAATACAAACACGCCTGGCAGAAAAATTTATACTATTTTAAACTAGATTAAAGTTACTATGATTTGAATCAAAAAGAAACTCTGTCTGTTCAGTAGTTTCCAAGTTATAGTTTTTCAAAACGTGAGTATATTTTCCAAGAATGTAAACATTAATGTTATATTTGCTCTCTAATTTTTAACCCGACTTCAAAAAGGAGGATGGTTCTCAATTCGTCTGTATTTTTTTTTTTTTTTAATGTTTGTTACCTCAGAACTCCGTCATTTATTAACCGATTTTGAATTTTTTGTTTTTTTGTTTCAAAGAGTTTGATTCCCGATTGGTTCCATTTTCACCAAATCGCATTCTGATGAAGGGATCCCCTGGAAATCGAGGAAAACTCTCATTTTATATGTCATAACCGATTTCTGCGAAATTTTTTTTTTTTAAAGGATATACTCATTCATAATGGGAAAATAAGAAAACTTTTTTAAAAACCGACTTCAAAAAAATTTTTTACAAAAAATAACTGACCCCAAAAAAAAAAAATTTTTACAAAAAAAAACAAAATGCTTGTAAAAAAAATTGAATATTGTTATTATTATTGTTATTTTTGGAGGCGGTGTCAGCATAGAGAAATTCACATAACTTTTGGACACCGCCGCCAAAAATAACAATAATTGTACATATATATTTAAAAATTTTTGCTTAGGTGAACTAAAATTGGCACAAGAATATGCAATTATTTTTTTACTTTTTAGTGCATTTTTTGTTATAGAATACTTGATTTTTGAAGTCGGGTTTCCATTTTGTCAAAATAGGATCCAGATGATAGTAAACGTAATCTAGCTTATAATAAACAACTTATTCTGTCAGACGTTTACTTTACGAAACACTGAGCAAGGATTGAAAACTGTAAAAAAATTTCGCTGTTTTTGGGCAGCTAGTTTACATCTTTCAAAGTAACAAGTTAGGTGTTTTGCTACTAGCTGAGGTCCAAACAACATATTAAAAATCAGAAGTATTTGACCTTTTTCAAGATCAAATTTGTGTATATTTACTGAACGAATAGCATTGTAGCATTATACGTGGTTTTTGAAATCTATGAAACCTATTTGTCTTCTTATGAACCTGCGTTCTTCGAGAGATTGTCGATCATTAGGGCTAAGATAAATTTTTAGGAAAATGACCTACACAGATATTCTAAAATATAATTATATTTAAAAAAAAAACAGCATTCATTGTAGTGAAACGAATAAATCGATTATGTAGGAATTATCCATATTTCTCACCAGACGGCTTTCTTTTGAAAGTAAGCCTACCAAATTTTACAGGGCTTGCGACATAGCTGCAAAGATAATTTTTGACACTACGCAAGACAGAAAAATATAGTATGGTGAAAAAATTATTTTGCCGCTCAGATAACGCTGCCACTTTGGGCTAATTATATATCAGTAAACACACGCCTTACAGAGATATTTCATACTAAAGCCACGCTTCACACAGAAAGTTTGTATTTGCAGAGCATCTACTCGGCACATCACTATGTCCAAGTTGTTTCTTGTTGGTTAAGATGTATATATGTGATGTACATTACGAAAATGAATTATTATTTGAACATATTGAAACATTACTGTATCAAAAAATTATATGTAACTTCCAAGAGGTCATCTTACACTTCTATCTTTTTATTTTATTTTAATTTTAGAAACCAAAGCATGCATATAATCATCCTCTTACTTTATAAAAAATTATACTAGATAACTATGTGCTGTATAAATTTGTACGTGTGTTTTCTTTTTGGATTTCAGTTGTGTACACGAATACGGTTATAATTGCGACAAGATTAATTTAAGCCTCTGTTTTAAACAGAACTATTCATTTTTACCCAAATAACTGTTTTTTTTTATAATTCGTACATTCGGTAAAATTATAAAAATTGTTAAACACCTACATTTTATTTTTAATTGACCGTATCGATGCTTAGAAGGTCTATATTTAAATTTTAAAAGAAAAACTATTTTTGACTGCTGATTATAATAATGCTTATGTACACATTGTCAGTGATTGTCTTTTATATATATGGTAAATAAAGTTGACTAAAACATTTATTTACTAAAAACTATGTATAATAATATTGTTCATCATTCCGGATTCTTCATTTTTATATTACTTAACATAGTTTTTGTATTAGTTTATTTTATGAACGTAAAAAATATATTATAAATTGACCGTGATAGAAAAAAAATTTTATAACCACCTTAAAAATTCTGATTTTTGTTTCAAACAACGTAGAATACGAAAAAGAAATTAAAAAACTGTTGTCATTCAAGTGGCTGACAAACTGTTAAATAAAAACTGTTGGTGGGGAAATATTAGTGCCCGCTTAATATAATAGGATCACGATGAATGGAATCCAAATTACGGTTTTGAGAAATATTTAAAATAAACTTTTGTCATAACTTCTTTATTAAAAAAACTTTTAAGAAATAAAATAAATAGATATATTCCATAAATAGAATTTTTGTTGTTGGGAGAATATAATTAATTAATTAATTTCGTAATTTCTTCCATGCCGACATAACATCAAAATAATATTTTTAACCACTGGATTACATTTGTGAGCTTTTTTTTTAGTATTTATTTCTAATTTTAAGAAAGATACTTTATATTTTATAGCATGGAAAACATATTTATTTATACATATCTGCCCGTTGTATAATATCCTCATATCAACTCTAGGGGTCACAGGCCATAAACATGAATAAAAATCTATACCTCACATACCCAGGAATTCGCTAATAATTGTGTGCCTGGGTAGAACTTGTTCACAAGTACTATATGTCATTTTCCGGTATTCCGGCATTTTTTTGAACCGCAACTATACAATCGAGTAGTTGCTAGAAACTACAACCAAATTGAAGTTTAAACATTTCCCTATTAGAAAAAACATGTGTGCCAAGTCTCTGCCAGTTAGGAAAACCTGGCACAAAACTTTCTGTTTCTCACAGTTTTATGCTATGATTTGTATATTTGTTAGTGTTAAAGGCAGTATTGTTGATAAGTGAGGGAAGGTTAAGGAGTTGAGCGATCGATATTTTTGTGTACTGTCACATAATTTTTCATCATTAAGAAATTATTTATATGAAAATAAATATTATCCCGACTAAGCTAAGATTTTTAAATAATTAGTTTTATTGTTGGCATTCGATGAACATAAAATTATAAAATTTACTTGTGTATGTAAAAAAATAAAATATTAAAGTTAATTTAAAAAAAAATTGGGTGTTTAGTTTTTAAAAAAAAACTAAACACTTTATAGAAAATAATTGAATTATCAATTATTTTCATAAATATTGAAATTAAGTGAATTTAGTAATTTTAATTAAAAAAGTTATTATGATGTATTTTTAAAAAAAATAATGAAAACTAAATATACGGTACTTTAGAAAAAAAATCCAAAGCAGAGTATTGTATGTGGAATTATGAAAATTAGAAAACGATCGGTGCTAATGCCATACACGTAAATATAAAAAAAAAACACGTTGAACCGAAAGTCTTTCAATAAAAGCTGGGCCCATTAAAAAAGATAATATTGAGGTAGTAAGATCTTTACTATCCAGTAAGTGTCTAAGTTATCGACAAGTGATTCGAATCTGAAAAAAAATAAAAGGGTACAAAAAAAGGAACAAAACAAAATATATGTTAAAATAAAATATATTTGAAATAAATAATTTTTAATCTAATACGCTGATAGTACAACTATACTAACCTTGGTTGTACAAGTTATGAAAAAGGAGATTACATGAATATGTGCTGTAGTAAAAGAAATATCGTATATAAAAAAAAAGACACTACAGTAAAAAAAAATATGTTCAAATATGTCTGATTTGCAAAAATATAAATATGGATTACAAATTTAATTCAGATACATAGTTGTATATTAAAGAGACATTACGCTTCTGTAAAAAAAAAATACACGGCCAAAAAAAAACGCCAAGCGTATACAAACAATATAGTTATAAATTGAAAAGTCATTGCATATTCACATAAAATATAAATTGTACAACAAAAATATGTATAGAATGTGTATTGAATTGTGACAAGTTTGAGAGACCACAAGTTTCGGAATAGTGAATTAAATAAATTATACAAAAAAAAAAAAATACTTACATACAATCAGATAGAAACCATTAATTCGCCCATTCGATACTTCAGCACAATCCATAAAAAATATTCAATTTGTAAATTGAAGAAATAAAAAAATTTTAAATACCATCTGATTAATTCATGTGAATCAACTAATTTTAGTAACTGTCTTGAGACAAGTATTTTTTGTAACTGCTTTCTTTTTGTAACTCCCAGAGAGAAATACTCTTTGTAACTGGTACTTTTTTGTAACTGCCTCGATGAGAGGACTTTTGTAACTGCTTTTAAATATGTGCTGAAATATTGAAGTAAGCTTGGATATACGCAAGTTATTTCTGATTTAAGTAAATGTTTGTTGAAATTATGTAAATTCTCAACTAGCATAAACCAATAATTATATAAATTTTTTGAATAATAAAAATATGAAAAAATATCAATACTAAATTTTAAACAGTGGAGTAGTAAAAAAAATTATTCTCCAATACTAAATTTTAAAAGTGGAGTAGTAAAAAAAATTATTCTCCACTCCAGGGGGCCAAAAAAATTAGCGACATGCTAATTGGAAAATATTAAAGCAAGAATGACATGAATAGATGAATGAAAAATCTTACAAATGTGGATTAGACGTGAAGATTTAAATACATTTAGATGTTTAATTAGGATGCAGTAACGTTACCATTCCCTTAATATCCTCTGAGATAGTATGGCCGAATGTTGTATATCGACATGCCGAAGGTTTTCTTATTAGATTTTGGAGCTTTTAGCCTAACTGAAGTTGGTATAGTGAACTTTATTATCTTGTACGGTCCATTGAATTTTGAAGCGAATTTAGGTGCGATATTCTTGTTCATATTCGGGGCCAAGTTTTTAACCATGACCAATTGACCCACTTTATATTTAGACAGCGTTGGTTTATTTAAAGTTTGGTTGACTCGTTGTTGGTGAGCAATCTTTAACGCATCTTGTATATGTGCTTGTGATGGTTTAGCAGAACTCGTGATTAACTCAGTTAATTCGTTTATAATCACAAACGGCGTCATTAACTTTCTACCAAAATAAACTTCAGCTGGTGTTGAGTCGATTGTACTTTTGTAGGAGTTGTTGTAATTGAAAATTACAAAACTCAAAAATTTTGACCAATTTTTATGGTCTACAGAATATTCTTTGAGAATGCATCCTAAATTATATTTTATCTGTCGATTGAGGCACTCGCTCTTGTTCGAAGATGGTGTATAGCTCGAACAGTAGGCAGCTCTAATACCATTATTAAATAAGAAGGTTTTCCACTTGATCGACGCAAAGGCTGGTCCGTTGTCGGCTACAACAACCGTCGGATATCCGTTTTGCAGGAAAATCTTCTGTATCAGTGAAATGGCAACGTCACTGGTCTGCCTTTTACATGGAAAGGCGAAAGCAAATTTTGAAAATCCATCTACAATAGAAAAAATATATTTAAAACCTTCACTTGATCTAATAATAGGACCGATAAAGTCGACGTACAAAGTATGTAGGGTATACTCCGGCACAGAACTACTCAACTGAACCTTATCGTTACGTGTATATGGCCTTATAGCCTGGCACACTTTACAGGTTCTGACATAGTCCCTTACTTTTGCATAGAGGTTTTTGTAGTAAAATATTTTACTAATTTCACGGAATGTTTTAATTACTGAATTATGCGCAGCATACTTGGAATCATGATAATATCGAAGAACGTAATCGAGTAAATTATCTGGTAAAAATATACGTTTTAGTCGATTCCTTCCGACGAACTTATAAATTAACCCATCCTTTATGCAAAAATTAGGGACATTCATCTGAGCCTTAAGGTTTTGATAAATGATTTTACATTCGGGAGAGTTACGTTGCTCGCTTTTAACAGAAAGGTAATCAAAATTTGTATTAGCTAAAACGTTAATAAAGTTCAGTTGCGCATTGTTCCTGATTTCTTCATTCACCGATTCTAAGTCAGTTTGATCCAAAGTATTGGTTATCTTTTTTAAAAGGTTTGCATAACCTGGATCATTGCTATGCAACTCTTTAACTTTAATGAAATTTTTGCCTGAATCTTGATTTGAATCAGAAAATTTGTTCACTAATATATGGTCAGTTTCGTATAACCTAGATAGAAAATCGGCCATATTGTTCAATTTGCCCTTAATATGTTCCGGGGTAAAGTCATATCTCGAAATTTTAAGGATCCACCTAGATATATTATTAAATTTATTGGGGGTATTAAAAATCCACAATAACGACCTGCAGTCAGTCTGTAGAGTAAACTTGCGGTCGGTTAAAAAATCTTTAAATTTATCTAGGGCCGTTACTACTGCGAGAAGTTCTAATTCATGACTGTTATATTTTAATTCGGCTGGATTCAATTTTCGAGAACAGTACATAATGGGGTGCAAACCGTCATCATACTTTTGAAGTAATACCGCGCCCAGACCAGTAGCTGATCCGTCAGTTTGTAGCACAAAAGGTTTGTCAAAATTAGGATGTTTAAAGACAGGCGCACTTACTAAAGATTTTTTTAAAGTAGAGATTGCATCAAGATGAACCTTAGTAATTTTGAACCTTAAACCTTTCTTTTTTAAATCGTTTAACGGAGCTACAATCTGACTGAACATGGGAATATAGCGGGAGTAAAAAGCCGCAGCCCCAACTAGACGCATAACTTCTTTGACGTTTTTTGGAGTTGGCATGTCATTGATTGCTTGCACCTTAATAGGGTCTATAAAGCGTCCCTCAGCGGATATTACGCTACCCAACAAACGTACCCTCGACATACAAAATCGAGCCTTAGAAGGATTAATAGTGATACCGATAGACTTTATTTTAGTGAACAAGAGATTCAGGTGATTTAAATGTGATTCAATGTCGGGTGAATGTACAATTAAATCGTCATAATAAATAAGAAGAAATTTATGACGAAATTCTGCGAGACTGGAATTTAAAAAACGAGCTAATGATTGACTAGCCACCTTTAGCCCGAAAGGCATGGTATTGTACTCAAACAGACCATATTGTGTGACGATCGCGGTGACATGTTTCGAGTCATCTGATAATTTTATCTGATGAAAACTGGATTTCATGTCGAGGAGTGTAAACACTTTCGAATTACCTAAGCTAGCGAAAATATGAGCCATACTGGCTGAACTCATCGGATCAAACTCTATATGTTTGTTAACAAACCTATAGTCAGCGACTAACCGATAAGAATCGTCTTTCTTTTTAACAAAGAAGACGGGTGAGCTATAATTAGAGTTCGAAGGAGAAAGTACCCCTTGTGTAACAAGCTCTTGAACATGCTCGTCCAAAAGTTTGGCTTTATCGGGTGCCAGATAGTAAGGAGCTTTACAAACCGGAATGTTATCGATTAACTTAATTTTATATTCAAAACCCTTGGCAAGACCAGGAATGTCAGAAAAAATCGATTTAAATTTTTGAAGAAGTGTTTGCAACACTTTGGTTTGTTTGCTATTAAGATTTACTTTCGCTTCGACAATGGTATTAATAATTCGATTATTGTTACAAAAACCCGAAAACGGTATTTCAACATTAGGATGAAAATAAAATTTGATCGTCGACTTAAAGAAGTCCAAAATGATGTTGCAATTTTTAAGTGTGGCAACACCTAAAATTACCTCAAACGGTAATGAATCTACTATAAAAAAAGTTTGAGTCCATGAAAAATTAGCCAATTTAAAATGAAGTTTCGCAGTTAAATTACATTTTAAAAAATTATTTCCCGGCAAAGAAATAGTTTTATCAATTGATTCGGTGACGATGTTTCTATTGTTAGATTTTAACTTATTAAAAGTCGCAGTTTTAATAGCATTAACAGTAGCACCGGAATCAAAAAGTGTTAATAAAGGATAACCTTGAATGAAAATGGTTTGTAGAGGTAAAATAGTATAATTTAAAATAACATCATTAATAAGAAACTTGGGGTCTTGTGCGAGTTTTTTGGAACCGTAGTACTAACATTTATATTATCCTTCTTTCTTTTAAAACAAAATTTAAAATTGTGATTAGTACCTTTACAGAAAGTACAAAAAAATTTAGAGTCATTATGCGTATTTTGAAATGAAGTAACGTTTACACTGACGGGTGTTGTAGTTATTCGCGCTTGAATTTCCTCAATTTTAGTGATTAGTCGATACAAATCTTTATAAGTATCGGGAATTTGATATAAACCAAGAATAGATAGTACAGAATTATTGGCATGAGCAAAAATAATTTGTATAATTTCGGATTCAGATGAATCATTAAGTAGGATGTTCGCGAATTTTATTATTGAAGGAACAAATGTCGAAAATTTTTCAGTGTCAGGTTGATTTCGCCGGACTAATCTATCAATTAATATCTGTTTAGTCAAAGGTGGAATATAAACTTGTAATAAATTATGTTTAATATTTTGCCAAGACAAAGAGTCAGCCAAACAAGTAGACCAAAATGTTTGTGCGTTCGAAGCACACCTATTGATTAAAGATTTCAAAAGAACGTCTATAGGTAAAAAATTAATATCAACTAAATGTTGAGTATCGACAATAAACTGTATAATATTTTCTGGAACCGAAATGTCCAGAATAGTGATTTTATTTATAAAGGAATCAATACTCGGTTTTGCAAAAAAACTAAAATTTGAAGTTAATTGATTTGAACTAGTGCTATTATTTGATAGAGTAGTTGTAATTGTTGCCAAGGCATCGGTAATGCTACTTATCTGTTTGCTTTGATGTTGTATTTGTTGCTGTACATCCAAAACGTGCAGCACTGACGCATGGAACTGTTGAGCTGTAGTCTGCATCTGCGTAGTTATAGCCGCTAAGTTAACCGCTGATACTTGATGAGGCGTGATGAATAAGTCATCTGGTGAAGCTGGAGGATCGTCATCTCCTGGGGTACCTGGTGTATTACGAGTTGTTCTCGGCATAATGAAAATTTAAACCACAAACAAAATAGAAGAAAGAGAAAAAAAATTAGTACTAAGTTAAATATAATTATTGAATTAAAGAAAATTTAAAAGATATAAATGTATAAATATAAAGAAAAAATTATAACCATTTCAACTTTCAAAAAGAATTTCAGAATCACAAGTCGAGCTTTGTGAAAACTATCGAAAACAAAAGACACATATGGATATTTGCTCTGCTTCCATATGTGTATGTAAAAAAATAAATTAAAGTTTAATTTAAAAAAAAATTGGGTGTTTAGTTTTTAAAAAAAAACTAAACACTTTATAGAAAATAATTGAATTATCAATTATTTTCATAAATATTGAAATTAAGTGAATTTAGTAATTTTAATTAAAAAAGTTATTATGATGTATTTTTAAAAAAAATAATGAAAACTAAATATACGGTACTTTAGAAAAAAAATCCAAAGCAGAGTATTGTATGTGGAATTATGAAAATTAGAAAACGATCGGTGCTAATGCCATACACGTAAATATAAAAAAAAAACACGTTGAACCGAAAGTCTTTCAATAAAAGCTGGGCCCATTAAAAAAGATAATATTGAGGTAGTAAGATCTTTACTATCCAGTAAGTGTCTAAGTTATCGACAAGTGATTCGAATCTGAAAAAAAATAAAAGGGTACAAAAAAAGGAACAAAACAAAATATATGTTAAAATAAAATATATTTGAAATAAATAATTTTTAATCTAATACGCTGATAGTACAACTATACTAACCTTGGTTGTACAAGTTATGAAAAAGGAGATTACATGAATATGTACTGTAGTAAAAGAAATATCGTATATAAAAAAAAAGACACTACAGTAAAAAAAAATATGTTCAAATATGTCTGATTTGCAAAAATATAAATATGGATTACAAATTTAATTCAGATACATAGTTGTATATTAAAGAGACATTACGCTTCTGTAAAAAAAAAATACACGGCCAAAAAAAAACGCCAAGCGTATACAAACAATATAGTTATAAATTGAAAAGTCATTGCATATTCACATAAAATATAAATTGTACAACAAAAATATGTATAGAATGTGTATTGAATTGTGACAAGTTTGAGAGACCACAAGTTTCGGAATAGTGAATTAAATAAATTATACAAAAAAAAAAAAATACTTAGATACAATCAGATAGAAACCATTAATTCGCCCATTCGATACTTCTGCACAATCCATAAAAAATATTCAATTTGTAAATTGAAGAAATAAAAAAATTTTAAATACCATCTGATTAATTCATGTGAATCAACTAATTTTAGTAACTGTCTTGAGACAAGTATTTTTTGTAACTGCTTTCTTTTTGTAACTCCCAGAGAGAAATACTCTTTGTAACTGGTACTTTTTTGTAACTGCCTCGATGAGAGGACTTTTGTAACTGCTTTTAAATATGTGCTGAAATATTGAAGTAAGCTTGGATATACGCAAGTCATTTCTGATCTAAGTAAATGTTTGTTGAAATTATGTAAATTCTCAACTAGCATAAACCAATAATTATATAAATTTTTTGAATAATAAAAATATGAAAAAATATCAATACTAAATTTTAAACAGTGGAGTAGTAAAAAAAATTATTCTCCAATACTAAATTTTAAACAGTGGAGTAGTAAAAAAAATTATTCTCCATACTCTTTACTTCAAGGAAACCATTTTACATCGATGGAACCTTAATAAATCGTAAGAGGAGCTAACCCTCAACTGTCAAAATCACTTTGGGACAGTTGCTGCCCCTGGTATTTTTTAACAGGCGTACGAATCTTTCTCACATTTTTTAACAATCCACTGTTAAAAAATTCATTCGTAACGTGACTAGTATTGCGAAAAAATTGTGAGAAAAGTAGAGAAAATAGTGCACCAAAAAATTATCTTTGCGAGAATATCCCTTTTCCAGTTAATTTTCTAAGAAAATGGACTACAATCAATAATTACGATATTGTGTTCATTAATAAAAGATATCGGTATAATATACTAAAATTCACTCTCAATATCTCCTCTTCCGTACTGGAAAAT
Organism: Nineta flava; assembly: GCA_963920215.1. Lineage (NCBI taxonomy): Eukaryota > Metazoa > Arthropoda > Insecta > Neuroptera > Chrysopidae > Nineta > Nineta flava. Next base: position 63,005,682 of record OY986040.1, read on the forward strand.
GGATATTCCCGAAGAACCTGTTTGTTTGGTGCACCATTTGCTTTATTTTTTGAAATTTATCGCTAAATTTTCACGCTACGAAAAAAATAAATGGAAAAATGTGAAAGTTTTTATTTTCTGCTCGATTACAGAAAAATAAATTTCCGTAGAACGGTTGTCGGGGTATGTTGGCACTCTTTCTCCTTCAAAAGCAGCGCTGTAGAACCTACAACAGATTCCGATACTCTACACTCAAAAAACACAAAACATTAGTAAAAGTTTACTAAATATATGTGAGTTGGACAACACGCACGTTAAACAAACAATTAAATAATACAAAAACTCTATGATATAGAAACCTGAATGGATTTGATTTAAACAAAAAAACACAATTAATTAGAGTCTCTTTCTCATTTTAATACAACAATATAGAACTGACTTTACTTGAACAATTTGTACTTTTAAACCGACTTTTTTTTATAAAATGTACTATTGGAAAAAAAAAACTTTCATTTGAAAGAAAAAAAATTCAGGATCAATTTGTAATTTCCTTGCACTTTTTTGATTTAAAAAGACTTTGTTTTAAAGATTAAAAAAGATAAATCAAAACTCGATCTTATTATTTTCTTTTTTGCAATAAAAAATAATTCTTTTCTCCAAGGAGAACCATATTTTCTCTTAAATATTTTTCGTTTATATACTTAGAAATATGTGTTGGGACCAAAAAAAATAATATTCTTAATAATTTTCAGTACAACAAGGTCATTATCATCTGGCCATAGTTTGTTGTTAGTACCTTGACAATCTACAACTTTTGAAATTGGCTTAAAATATAGAATAGTAAAATATAGTTTTTGTTAGCTTTCTAAAATAAATTTAAGAAATTGGATTATATATGGTTGAGTTGTCGTGTTTGATTTGTTAAGTTTGATTAAACTCTATCGACAGAAAAATATTGTTATCTTTAACTTACTTTGAAGAAATGTTTGATATGTACGTATGTAGATGGTATGATTTTCTCAAACACTACTATACTGATTTTGATGGTTCCTTCACAGATTATTTATTATATTTTAAGGAGGGTTTTACCACATATTATCATAATAAAACGGGTAAGAGTACCATAATAGTTATTCGTAGTTTCAACAACTCGTTATTGTCTGATAATGTGGCCACTAAATCTTATCGTCTCTTTTACTAAAATCATTCGTATAAAATGGTTCAACATTGATAAAAATCTCTTTGTATATAGCGCTATTCATTTTAATCCTTCCAACCCAATGTCTCGAAATCGAAATTATAATATGACATGTTCCTGACAGTTCAAGTGACAGTTCCTGATGCTAGGGGCTTTGCAAATTTTACGAGGTCTAATGAGGATCTTAGGGCTTAACTTTTGTTTTTATATTGTACCCCGTATTCTTATACCCGGTATAAATGATATATACAAGGCTATATTTAATTTAATCCCGACTTTGTAACGCTTGAAAACATTGATTGCAGAAGTAAATGGTTCATAAAATGGCCTGATTCGTTCATTTCCGCATATGCGCCCGTCTGTCTATCTGTGGACACAATAACTAAAATACAAAAAGAGACGACGAACTGAAATATAGTTTGTGCGTTTCAGAACTAAAGAGTAAGGTATAGTTCTTAAATGGACACAAGTGGTAAAAGGGGCAAAATGGGCAAAACTGTCCATCTTTAAAACCGTAAGAAATAGAAAAAAAATTTTAAGTAAAAAAATATTCATTTTTTAAAAATAACAACTTTTGTTCGAAAATTTTATCATAAACTCATTATATATCGGATACTCAGTTAGTTGTTATTTTAACTTGTTAAGTAGAGATTCATAATCTACTGAAGAAGAAAAACCATTTTGTTCTGAAAATTGTTGGGTAAAGACCAAATTGTCGTGGCTTTTACCGAACTTTAAACCTAACTTGGAGCATTCGAAGTCGCTAGAGGAACAGTGTTATAATCAGTGCTGCCACAGTCTAATATTAGGATCGGGGAAATGGCTCTTGGCGAGGTAAAATGTAAAAACAATCAAACAAGGTCAATATTTTGGATTTATTGGACGTTCCCGGGCAATGCAAAATACCGCAAATACTATACAAATACAACAAACCCCTCTAAAGGAAAAATGTATGCTTTATAACAAAAAATAGAAGCTATAAATAAATGAACTAAAAGCTATAAAATATTCAAAATAGTCAAACAGAGACTTTTAAAAAGTACCTAGTATATATAATATAGCAGGGTATATTAAGTATAGTCCGGCCTTTGTAACGGTGGAAAACAATAATCGCATTAAAAAAATTTGGTATAGGTGTTCATAAAATGACTGAATTAGTCCATTTCATAAATAAAAAGAAATAACGATCTGAAGTGTTTTGTGTGTGTGTTCTAGAGCTAAAAAGTAAGGTCAAGTTCGTGAGAGGGAAAAATGGATCGTGCCTCCCACGCCAGAGATAAGTATCCATCTTAAAAAGCGTAAAAGATAGCACAAGATGTAAATTTCTGAAAAATAAACTTTTGCTTGAAACTTTTTTATATAAGTAAATATATACCAAGTATTTAAGCAAATAACTTTGTCAGTTGCAAGTTTCACTTGTTTTTTAAATTAGTTGCAATCTTTTGAAATAAAATTTCTCTTTTTCTTGGCACTGATTCCCTTAGATACATGCTAAATATTAAATATTACTTAAAAGTTATTTCTTACTTTTAAGTACATTTATTTGAAGTCGGTTCCATCTGTCGTTTTGAGAATCAAGTTTATTGAACTAAAAAAAAAACAATCAAATCTTAGATATAGTTCCAAATGTCACATACTTAAGGTGATTAATAATTATAACTATTAACTTTCTGGCGGTATATAAAACTACAACAATAAAAGCAATAATCGTCTTGCGTCTTGAACAATAATTATCTCACAAAACAAAAACAAAATATAGTCTATAAAAAAACAATAACGTATCAAAAAATCATTAAAATAATTTATTGAGTTAATTTTTTTCATACAATTTAATGAATGGAGTCCATTTATTTATTATTGATTAGAAAAATATGATTATATTACAATTTTTATGGACATGATGGAATTCGGTTCTCTATTAAATAAAGTTCAGTGACTTGGACATTTTGTGTTCAAATTTGTATAGTATCAATTTGATTCGTCTGTCTATTTTCTTGGTTGCATGATATATATCATCATCATCGTTGTTACTTATAGTTGACGACGATGAAGGACATAACAGGTTTGGTTTTGTTTTTCAGCGTAGCACTATGTACGCGGATGTATACTCAAACTCAAACAATTTTAACCGATCTTAACTGATTCACTAACTTATACAAAAAGTGGGAACAAGAAGTCGGTTGCAGATACATCTAATCAAAACCTTATGTATTATTCTTAGAGTAATAATTTTCGATGATGATTATGTCAGCTAGTGAAGCAAAAGTGTATACATTTTAAAACATGACAAGGCTATAGAAAACTCCAAAACCTGTAACCAAATACCCTGAATACAGGTTTCATTCAAACATACTCACGTGGTATCTGTAGATGTCAGCGAATGGAGATTGGCATTTTTGTAGGACAATATGTTATGAGAAAATTTGTATCGATATCTCAAATTTTACCTAAGAAACTTCATTAAAAAAGCAATAACATTCGTTCTAGACATTTGAAATCTGTATACAGATCATTAATTTCTTATGGTCCGAAATAAAATGCATGCTTTATAAAGTTTAGTAACCGTTTTTTGATGGTTTAGCAAAGATTATCTGAGATATTACGAAGCAAGAAAAAGAAGGCATTGTATATCAATTGACAATAGAAGGAGTTGAAACTACTGGCAACGAATTTTACTTGGCCAGTAGACATTCAGCGTATAGAAGAATAATGACTACAATTTGTTGAATGTTTATACTCTTATAAACATCCAATGGTTATTTTAACATTGATCGGTATGGAGCCGCTCTAAACCATTAAACCATCTTGGTTTGCGTCTCTGAAAATTAAAATATTGGTAACTTTGCTTAAGACTGTTTGAAATGTCTCCATGTTAACCAGCTCGGAACCACTCTGTGCAGATTGACGTTGAAATAATGACTGATCTAAAAAATGGACATTCTACATTTACTTTATATACAAAGAAGAGATCCTGAAACTACCCCACCCTCATCACCACTTATTTGTTCTCAACTACAGTCCAAATAAAACCGATATATTATACGGCCCACTCTATGTTCTTGTATGAATTTAATGCATTTAGTCATACATATACTGAGTGTAATCTTCCAGGCTAGGAATATCGAAATTGAAAAATAGTATACGAGTATGTACAATAAATCAGCTTGAGACAGATTCACATTCTGTATATAGTCGTAAACCTTTATATGTGTCACAAAAAATTCAGTGGTATAGCTTTCCCTATATTGAACGATTCTATATGGGGAAAATCTTTAAATACAACAAAAAAAGTTTATCTCATTAAAACAAATAACTTCTGTTTGAAACTTTTTTTCGTGCATCCAATATTTCTGGCGTACAAAAGTCAAGAAACATTTACGTCCAGTATTTACATCAAAAGTATGGGATGCATGAAAAAAATTTCAAAAAAATGTTTTTATGAGACAAACATTTTTTTTGTATTCAAAGATTTTTTATACCTTGCGCGTTTAAAAAAATAAGTTAAGCCATGCAGGCACGGACCCATGGAAAAAAGTATAAACCTATATGTTATTTGTACAATTCCAAACCGTCTAGTGAAAATCGCATCAAAATCGTTTTAGCCGTTTTATCGTGATGAGAGACAAGCATCTTCAAAACATTTGCATTATAAATATTAGTAGGATAATTTTAATTGTAGTTATTTTGATGAAATAGACATGGTATGTGTATGTCTGTCAATTTTCCTCTTAACCAATATATGTATGTCTGTCTCAAACTTATTTATTGTACATATAACATGTTGTACTTTCAATATTCCTGTGACTAGTCTTGAAGATTATTACATTGTGTAAGTGTATATATTATGTTTCATATTTTAGGCTAACCAAATGAAAATGTACAACTTTTTTTTCGTTTCTTCATTTAGATTGTTTCAGTTTTGTTGATCATGATCGTAGTATTTAACTTCGATCACCTATTGATATATATGATTGATTTGACATTGCACCATCAACTCACATGTATTGTTTATCTTAAAATAAGTATGTAATTATCTTCTATTCATACGTGTGGTTTTTTATATAAAAAGAAAGAGTTTCTTGAAAATGGGTATGGATGTATACGAGTACATGATATGGAACGCTATAAAAAAACATCAATTATAAAAAATTATAAAATATTTTTTGTTACTGGCCTATGTTTGATGTACTTTTTTGTCGAAGAATGTTTTGTTTGAATGACAATCTTATTGTTTAGCTTACTTTATTGTTTAGCTTGTTATAATTTTTACAACATGTAGATCCAAAATTATCTCAGTCACTGAAATTATAAAACTGAAAAAACTTTTTAACAAAAAAAACTGACTTTAAAAAAATTTAAACAATCACGTTTTGAGGAAGATAGAATAATTAGTGCCAATAATTATATATTCTGGTAATATTTTAAATTTCTTTTAGCAGAAATTGGCGCCGACTTCAAAAAGTACTATTTGCAAAGGGAAAGTTGATAGGAATGCTGAATTAGCAAAAAGTAATGATATCCCACCAAAAACAAAAATGTGAAGCGGACTAAGTTTTGGACTACAAAAGTATTAATATTCTAACAAAAACAATATTTTTTGTATTCTAAAACTTGCCCCGTTTCACGTTTTTGCTTTTCTGGGATATCATTAATATCATTATTTTTAGCGTTGTTTTTTTAATGCTTTATTACGTCCTATGTTGATACAAATGCTATGTTACAAAAACAAAATATATAAAAATAAAATTTGATAATCATTGCTTATAAAGAGTCAATGACATTGGAAATTAAACAAATAATAAATAAATGTCGTTCGATTGTAATTAATTTTTTTTTAATTATATTTTATTTGGTTTTACTAATATCGTTTTCATGGTATGAATTTGGTAATGGTGTAATATCACCATACCAAACGTACATACCAAACGTATTTCTATAATTATTGTTGTCAATTTTTACTACTTTTGCGCTCATTTGAGTGTAATGAATGGTATGTGCAGTGAAAACTTAAAAACACTTTTTCATGTCTTTATACTATACTGGCGGGAAATATATGATTGTATGAATATTCATACATATAAATATTAATTTAATAAAAAACTGTATACGTGATTTTGATGGCGTTTGGCACATGTAACCACTAACATTACGTCTATATGTAAGTAAATTTTGTAATTTTCGAATCACTGTACCAATACTAAAATATCATTATTCATTTCTATTTGGTGTATCCTCATTTAAGTTAACATTAAAAGTGCTATATTTGAAAATTTTTTCGGGAAAATTACATACAATTGTGATTAAAATCTGAACGTGCATTACCAAAGAGTTTACATCCATCATGTATTTTTTTTAGAAATAACACTTAAGCTAAATTGAAATAATGAAACTTATTACCGGAGTAAGACTTATCAAAACAAAACCATTCCTAACCCGACTTCAAAAAGGAGGATGGTTCTCAATTCGTCTGTATTTTTCTTCTTCTGTGTTATGCAATCAGTACAACAAACCGGTTTGATTTTATTACAGCACCAATACATAAACACACATACACAACACATAGACAAAAACACTGTTCACATTTACAAAATAATGTTATGTTGAAGAAAAGGAATAATTTTAAACTTTGATATTTCGAAAACAAAACGGTAACACACGATTTTTTTTAAAAATTTATATAATAAATATTTAGCTTTACTCTCCTCGTTTTTTTTGAATTCTGTCCAATATTTTTTCTAATACAACAGATAATAGTTGGGCAGGCATGAAGTTTCACATGCTTCTAATGAGAAATGAGAATGATTACTTTGATATTAGTTATCTCGCGTGCTAAACGGTCAAAAATTCTGAAACTTCGGGATTTATTAGAAAACGTTATTTTTAGCCTGTGAACCAAAAATAAGCAAACTCTGTCGAAAAGTGATGGTATGTTGCAGCATCCTTAAGATTGAAAGTTAAAGTTCTAAATATCTCTGCACTCAATAGTTTGAGTTTGAGAAAAATGATAAGGTAGTGAATTGAATCAAACTTGATTTTGTACAACTTTTTCTTTATATATTTTTCGATGGTTCTAATATTAAGAAAAATATTTTATATTTTGTGTTTTCTTCTTTCTCTATACCCCCTTTCCCCTTGACCTATGCCATTTATAAATAAAATGGCAAGTACCAAAATCATATCAGATACTTCATTTTGATTAAACTATAAATGTGACCGCACAAGAGTAATTTATGTGGTCAAAGGAAATGCGCTAAGCTGATGCAGCTACTACGTAACCCATTGTTTTAAATATAAACAACTTTTGTATTTATATTTTTCCATAAACTGAATAGATTTCTGATAACTTATGCTCCAATATAAAAGATCAAATTACAAACTATTCATAGTAGAAAGAAGGCGGAGATAAATACGTACATGCCATGTCTTATAATGTTTTTATAACCAGTAAATACGAATATACAGGGGTATATTAAGTTTAGTTCCGTTTTTGTAATGGTAAAATATAAATCGTAGAAAAAATTCCGACCGTCCATCTATCTTTGGACACGATAACTGAGGAACGAAAAGAGATAATGATAAGAAATGTTGTAAGGGCATTCTAGACCACAAAGTTAAGGTCAAGTTCGTTAATGGCCAAAATCGGAAGATGTAATCTGACTGGTGGGGGAAGGGGGAGGTTAATATACATCATTGAAACCGTAAAAGATAGAAAAAAGTTTGGTTACAAAAAATCTTTCTCTTTTTAAAATAAACAACTTTTACCAGAAAAATATTTTCATTACCTCAGTGGTTCTCTGACAATTTCTGCTCAAAAAATACTCAGAAAGTGAAAAATATGCCCATCTTGGAAAATGTTTCTTTTTTCAATATAAACAACTTTAGTTCATAACATTTTTCCATAAACTGACTCTCATAGCTTCTGTTCCAACATAAAAGAGCAAATTACATACTATTGATAGTAGAAAGAATTTTAATTTCACTTTTCCCTCTCGTTGGCCCACATTGTCGTGGTGGAAGGGCCTAGTACCTAGCCTGCAAGCCAGCAAGAGGGGAAGCAAACGGACCCAAACTTCCCAACGTTGGGTTCAGTGAGCGGATGTCGCGCGATTTCATCATCGTCATCGTTGGTTTCGAGGGTGGGGCCTCAGTTTTTCCCAAGTCCGATGTGAGCATGCCGTGGCAGGGTGAGCGGGGCTCAGCCACCAGCCTCGCCGGTTCCTGGTATCTGCATTGCTTCGGGCGAGTTCCAGCCCGTCCGCGTTTTCCGGGACTGGTAAAGTGGAGGCCGGGGCCCAGAGTACTGAGGTAGGACTATTAAGTTCGAGGGTATACCCGTTCCCGGTTATTCCAGCCCGCCCTTTTGCACACGATGGCTGCTATTTTTATTAGTTTATGGATAAAAATATTACCCAAAAACAAACGGAAATTCCACTTTCCGCAAAATGAGACCTGAATGGCGTCCCGGTTATCGCCGAAATGAAGGTGGGACCAAATACCCTAAAGATAAAAAGAAATTCCGCGGGAACTTGGCATCGCTTCCAGGTTCCCAAAAGCTTACAGTTGTGAAGTACGTTTTAATTAAGAAATAGGGAAACTCTAACGACTTCAAGTCAGGATCCCCTTTAAAATCGCTAAATGTTTATACGAGGCTGTGGGGCGTCTTAAACACGTCAAAAAAGTGAATAATGGGTTGTTGGCCAAGACATTGGGCGTCAACGCAATTGGGCGTCAACACCCCATAGAACATTAAACAGTTCCCAGGCAGTGACCTTATGACTTGCTCAATCGAAGACATAGTCGAAAATTTGTCCGACCAGGGACTAGTTGAGGCCCGAAAGATTAAGTGGATGGTGTGTTGAAAGACTCACCCCTCCTGAAACTGACCTTTAACAGAACAGATTTACCAACACCCTGAATGACAGCATCGATTGTGCAAAAAAATATCCGTGCGTCCGTATATTTCAGCCCCTAAACGATGCTATCGGTGCCAAAGATACGGACATATGGCAGGTAGATGTGAACGACTTCGAATTTGGTTATGAGGCCGAGAAATAGCACGACGGAAGACCGTGCAATGACTGTCTAATTAAATGTGTGAATGAATTACATTGTGGGGGTGTCTCATCACAGGCACTTCTGCCATCAGCTGGTGCTTCAATACTCGCTAAAGAGCTCGATCCGCTGATGATGAAAATCATCAGCGAGTTTTTAAATGTAAAAAAATGAAGGCCAAACGTCAGCAAGGCCAGCCAAAATTATACGAACTTCGCAGGACGGACGAATTAAGGCCTCTTCAAAAATGACAACAAAACGAAAGAGGGAGATCCTTAAGACTGACATGGCAGCTTCGGAGACGGCAACCAATAAGCCCACCTTAGAAGCAAAATCGATAGAGATGGATCGTTCAAAGACTCTACCTCCATCCACATCACGTGTGAGCCAGCTCTACAGGCGGAGCGGAACTCACCGAAAGGCTGCCAAGCGCACAAGATGCGTTCCAGCATGACAGGGAGACGACCAAAAGAGATACAAGAAGCTGGCTGAAGGGGAAACCCAGGAAGTCACCCCACAACTTCCTGGGGCAACCCATACTAGTCAATAGAAATGGTAAATATATTACAGTGGAATTGCAGATGTCGTCATATTGATAAGGCAAGAACTGTTTTACCCAGCCGTTTGCCTTGACATCCCCCCACTACCTATAGATATAAGAATATACGGATCGCCCGAACTCACAGTATGCAAAATCTATCTGCCAGACTTGCAACTTTCTCAACTATTACTGATGCTCGGTGATTTTAACGCTTATAGTCCAGTGTGTCTATTATCGCTTATAATCCATTGTGGCTATGAGCAAAAAGACGCACGTGGGAGACTCATCGAAAGTTTTTTGATGAGTCAAACACGTTTCTTTTAAATACCGGTGAGAAAACACGTTTAAATTCCAGGGCTGGTGAGATGTCAGCAGTTGATCTGACACTATACTCGCTCGTCTGGCTCATCAACTGGAATGAATGGTACTTCCTGATCCATGCGAGAGTGACCATCTACTCATCAAAATTTCTCTTAACTCACCGATGTGACCACATCCTACTTCGCCGGGATGGCCTCTTCGTCATGCCAACTGGGACACTTTCATGGAAAGTTTCCAGGTTCCCACGTTGGGGGGAGACGTAGAAGAGGACGTGTACAAAATGTCCCCCAAAGTCATTGATGTAGCTACACATAGTATAAATAAGTCTTCCGGCATTTTACCAAAGAGGAAAGTTCCCTGGTGGAATGATCACGTGAGTAGCGGTTGCACAGAGAAAGAGAGCGTTTAATAAACTTAAAAGACGCCCCACGCAGGAAAATTTGATAGCCTTTAAAAGAAGATCCTTCGCAATAAGAACTATACGAGATCAGAAACGACTATCTTGGGAGCAATATGTTTTTTATACCTCCAGCCCATTTTTGGAGCTATGGAGGAGCATGAAGGCAACTTTTCTTCATCACTGGCGCCTGCTTTTCTCAATTTGGATGGCCGGGTCATATCGCAGCATGCCAAAATCACGTGTTTAGCGCAGCCCTCCTCGCACGTATGCATCTCCAAAATTATGACCCAGATTTCCTGCGGATCAAGTTGCATCACGAACAACATAATGATCCTGAGTTTTTCTCGGATGAACACCTTCAGTATAGCATCGATTTCACAATGCAAGAATTACTGGAGGCGCTAAAAAGATCAACGGATACATCACCTGGCCCCGATAGAATACGTTATGTCATGATCCAGAAATTGCCTTATCCTGGTAAGTGCAGATTGCGGGATCTATGCAACAATATTTTTGGCATAGCGTTTACGAGAATGCCATTCATGACAACTTTCTCCTGGGTTACCACTTTGTGGGAGTGTTCTACGGCCTGAAAAATGCATATGACATGACTTGGAGGTATGGATTCTCAGGAAGCTGCACGACTGGGTCTAAGAGAATGTCTGCCTCAGTTCATTCAAAGATTTATGTGTGACCGCAAACTCCATGTCCTGATGGGTAGTACTGACTCTGGGATCCATTTTCAGGAGAATGGTGTTCTCTAGGGTGGGACGCTTAGTATTACCTTTTTTGCTATAGTGGTCAATCACATCGCAGTTTCAGCCTCAATTCGTCCATGTCTATATGTTGATGACCTTGCAATTTTCTATGGAACTCCCTCAATGAATACAATTGTAACAAGACTCCACCAGGGAATCAACGAAGTGGTTCATTCTGCAGAAAGTGTTCGTTTTCGGTTCTCTACCATTTCTTCAGAAAACGCAAGGAACATCCTAATCCGATCCTTAACTTAAAGCGATCACGCCTTGGATGGGCTGACTCTATTAAGTACGTGGGACTTGTTTTTGACTAGAAATTAACGTGACGTCCACACCTCCAATTCTTGGCAGATGGTTGTCGCAAGGCAATGTATGTGATTAGAGGATTGGCTGATACATCAAGAGTGCACACTGTGTGATACTTCTGCGGCTTTATTCTTCGCTGCCCAGGTTGTATTATTGCTGTGTGGTATTATCCTCCACCCGGACGTCGACGCTCAAAATCCTAAATCCTATTCACCACGCAGGTATTATACTTGCTACAGTAGCCTTTTGAACGAGTTCCTCTATGAGTCTATGTGTATATTCGGAATTGCCCCCATTGAGGTTGAAGCGTGAGCGTTTGATCCTCAATAACGTTGCGGGGGTATGGGCCAATCATATCGACTTGACGGCTCTCTTCAGAAAGTTAAAATTTCTAAAGAGACGTGCCACGGTTTTAGAACGATGGACATTCGAACGCAAGAGCTTTTATAAAGTCTTAATTTCGAATTCGTTCAGGTACTTCCCTTTACCTTTCAAGAAGTACCTCCTTTGCTGATCCCGAAGGTTAGGGTACGTACTTTGACCTGGCTGGTCTCCGAAAAGAAGAGACCCGTTTCCAGTTCTATCGGACCTGCTTCCAACAATTGATCATCGAATAAAATGACTCTCTGTGCATATATACGGATGATTCCAAAACCATGGAAGTTTAACATTACTTACGCAAAATAAGAGTTTTAGCAAATCGAATATGTGATTTCGGTTGAAAACTTCGAATAAAAATTTTCATCAAATATTTAGTTTGTCTCAATAAGAGTACTGTTAGATGATTAACCTTGATCTTGATAGCAAGTGGACACTATAATTTTCTTGATTAAATTAATTTTTTTATTAATATTTAATATTTAGTACAGAAAAGATATTTTAACAAAACAATTAGTTTCAAACAACTAAGAACATCTAGTCGATATAGTAAATGAAGGATCTTTTACGTATTTTTAAAAGCATAAAGTTAATTCGATTCAAGTAAGTTACAACAAGTTTAATACAAACATATTTTTAAGTTTATATAACATAAATAACAAAATAGTCTTCATAATTCCATAGACATATATAGTATGAAAACATACAAATGTCAATTCCATAGACATATAACTCTTAATCTCAAACAGGTACATTTATTTAAACATTTAAATAATAAGTTTTCTGTAAAAATAAAATTTTTTTTGGATGCATTATTCATGAAAAAAATGAAATCTCAAACATTTTCCCCCTTTGAAAGGAACATGTTTGATTGATTGATTAATACGGGGTAAAAACTATTGCACTTCGACCTCATGTTTCATTGTGCTATCCTTCTGCCTCAGTCCGACGAGATTCGCTTCTCCCATATGTTGGGAATAGCCTGAAGCTTGCTTATCAGGTCTTCCTGAAGGTTCATTAAATGGGAGTGAGATGCACCAAATATCCTGTATCTGCTGTAACCTAGAGGTTCGCTGTCAAGATTATGTGGCTGAATGTTTCTTCCTCCTCGCTACACAATCTGCACATAATGGACCCGTTATTGCAGAGTCCCATTGTATGCAGATGCTTCCGCAGGGGATAATGTCCGGTAATGACTCCAGTAAGCTTCCACAGATGCATCCTGTTTAGCCTCAGTGCATTGTAATATAGCCTCTTTGTTGCACTCTGAAGCAGTACCTTCCCGAGCTCTTGCCGCGGTACTTTTCCCAGTGACACGGTGTCTAGCATTTTACCACTAGTTGATCACCTGTTGACATGCAGTCCTTGGAATTCCTTAGATAGGCTCTGAGCCAGTGAAGGGTATTCCAACTCCCTTCTTTGCTAAGGAATCTGCTTTTTTGTTTCCTTCGAAACCACTTTGACCCGGCAGCCAGATTAAGTTAACATTGTTCTGTTTTTCCAGTTTCAGAAGTTCCTCTAGACAATCCTTGATTACCCTTAAGGTGACCTCAGTTCCAGACAAGACTATTAAAGCATCTTGACTGCCCGAAAGAATACTAACGTTCTGGTTTACGTAGGTTCTCATGGACGCAAGCCCGTATGACTTCTACTTGGAAGACCGTGGAATATTTTCCCAAGTTGAGGCTTATGTTTGCATTAGGTCTCTTCCTGTAGATTCCCGCCCCGGTCCGTTCTTCAGTTTTGGATCCGTCTGTATACCAGACGATTCCTTTCTTGAGATGAGGTGGTTCTGCTTCCGACCACATAGCCCTATCACAGACCACAGTGAAAAATTTTGAGAAGGAGTATGTCTTGGGAAGTATATCTGTGACCATTTCAAAGACGGAGTCTGAGATAATTGGTGTTCTCACGATCCTTGCTTGTCCAACCTGATTTTTATTAATCCAGTTATTATTGCAGGACAGTCTATAGGCGCTGGATCTCGCTTTAGCTATTATTACAATGCTTAGTGGAAGCACCCTCAGTAGGACTTCCATGGCAGCTGTAGGTGCACTGCTCATGGATCCAGTAATGCACAAGCAGGCCAGTCTTTGAATCCTTGACAGCTTTGGTTTACTTTTGGCCATCACACTAGAGCAGCATAGCTTATAACGGGCCTAACTACTGTTGTGTAAATCCAGTGGATCATTTTGGGTTTTAGACCTCAGACTTTTCCACATGCTCTCTTACAAAGTTATTTGAGAGAATATTTGCTCTTATTTGTTATGTATTTCAGATGAGAGTTCCATGTTAGTTTCCAACATTAGTCCTAAGAACTTGGCTTCCCTTGCGATCTGCAGTCTTTCACCGAAGAGGATGGGTTGTTTTATGTTATTTCCGTGTGAATGGAATTAGTGCGGTCTTGCCAGGGTTTATTATATTATAATAAGCTCCGAGATTGTGCCTTCACAGAGGCCTCGGATTGCGATTACAATGTCGTCCACATATACCTATCTGTAGTATCCTTTTTCGTTGAGGTTCGTCAGTAAGCTTTTCAATTCCCACAAAAGTGAGAATAATGCACCACCCTGCAGATCTCTTTTGTGGCTCTCACAGTGACAGACTCTCCAAGAAGAAAAGTTTGTATTCTTAACCTATCAGCATAGAGCTTATCCACCTGCAAAAGGTGTCTTATATTCCATGACGACTTGCAGAATCAGCCATGGAATTGTAAGAGGCAATGTAAAATGCCCCCTCTATGTCAAGAAAACGCACAAGGTGGTTTGTGTCCTTGCGAACTGAACCTCTATTCAATCTTATATATTAGATTGTGGAAGGCCAATTCACAGGATTTGCCCACCTGATACGCGTCCTAGTTCACATGAGGCGGATTTCTCGACAATGTCCCCTGACCCAAATGAAATCCTATTAGTATTTCCATTGTTTTCAGTAGAAACGATGACAGACTTATTGGTCTAAAATCGTTTTCCGTGGAGTGGTTGAGCCTCCCCGGTTTTGGCAAGAAGGTCACCTTTACTGACTTCCATGTTGTTGAGATATAACCCGTAGCTAAACCTGCCCTGACTATATGACCAAGCAGAGTTAAACGATGCTCTGCTCCTTTTTGTAAAAGCACTGGATACATCCCATCTGGTCCCGGTGCTTTATAAGCGTTGAATGAATTTATTGCCCATTCGATCTTTGAGCGGTTAATGGTATTTGCCGCTTTTCTCCAGTCATCGCTTGTCTGTAGAAGGCCTTGGTAAAACTGCTCTTGAGAAGGATTTTCACTGCCCACTGCCACTGAATCCGGATCAGTGTCTCATATGTATCCTTCGCAGGGCTAGTATACTCACCATCGGGTTAACGCAGTGAGCCGATGGTTTTTCGCTGAGACACGATGGAGTCTTGCTCCCTCATATGTATTTTCAACATCCTCACAAAGCGTCCTCCATGAGTTTATTTTGGCTTTCTTCAGACACCTTTTGTATTCAGTAAGGGCTTCATGGTAGTTATCCCAATTCTCTATACCCTTTGCTCTGTTCAATAGTTGGCGAACCTTTTGTCTTACTCATTAGGCCCTCATTCCACCAACGAGTTGACTTTCTGATGTCTTTTGAGGCCCCCGGGTAGTTTTCTTGGATAGAGTTAATTATTGCATGCGCAGTTGCAGTAAGCTCAATGTCCAAAATTGTTTTAACTTTTTTTGGGATTGTGGCGAGCTTGTTACGAGTTACCAGGATCAGTTGGTGGTTTTTTGCCTCACAATACTGGATCAGGTCTTCCATTTCTTTTGTTGGTAGTGTAGTAGATGTATCGTAGGGTAGGTAGACCGAAGCGAAGATTACCACTCCAGTTTCGTTCCCCATTTTGTATTTTTCTTTTACCGCTGTAAGATCTCTCTGACAAAACTCTAACAGCGGCAAGACATTGATGCCCTTTTTTGCATAAATTTAATTTCTGGGCCTCTCTGGGATTTTATCGTAAATAATTTGTCCTCCAGCATCTCCTAGTCTAAGAATCTTATGGTTCACAGCTCAAGGTTTCTGAACCGGAGCTATGGAAATTCCCCTTGTCAGCATTTTGACAGAAGACAGCGGAGGCCGTCTTACTGTGCTGGAGGTTTACCTGAAGTATCCGAAGATATAATTGAAAAGTCACGGTCCACGGACGATGGTATGTCCCGTATCGGCCTTCATGTTGTCGATAATTCGCCACTACTCAGTACGCAGGCTTGTATCCTGCGCTGCTAGAGTTTTGATTATTTTGCCCATTTCAACGGATTTATATATCTGGGGATCATACAGCAGAACTTTTGATGTGTTCATCAGAGCTTTTGCATCCCCGACAATATGTTCTACTCCCTCCCATGACCTGATGTTTGGGACGTTCTGCCAGTTTATGGCTGTTGTGCCTATGCACTCTACATCGAGGGTCCTTCTGATCAGGTAGCAAAACCGATACTGTGGGGCCCTCAACGAGCTCTTGAGTAGTGAGGATTAGTAGCATCGAGAGTTGCAACCTTTCGGATTGTTCCTGAGTCATTTTGACCTCAGGATACCCCCGCAGTGCAATGCACATCTTTGTTGTTGAGGTGGTTTCAGTAAAGGTATAGTTAGCCCTTGCCTATTCTCCCCTCACTTCTCCTGTGGGTTTTCCAAGGGTTGATTGCCTGAATCGGACTCCACAGGTGTTACTGTTTCTGAAAACAGTGCTATGTTTTTTTGTCCGGATTTTCCTCTTTATCGGAGGAATTTCCTCTTTACCGTGGCTTTCTCCACTGCTGCTTTTCTCCGGGCTGCAATCGAGATATTTTTTCTTTCCACCTTCAATAAATGATTCTTGAGTTTATCGCTCATATTTTCTACTAGACGGGATACACTTTTTAAGGGAATTTGAACCCCAGAGTTATTATTATTTTTTACTTTGTTTTACCATTTTTGGTCTCACGAGTAAATCGGGCCGTGTACTACCCGATTGGCCACTTGATGGAGAGGGCATTTATACAGTGGAGTTCGCTAGTTACAAGGGGATTGTTTATGGCAGCATTTTACTCGGCTAGTTCTCTAGGGACAATGCCTTGCACCGTAGCTTTGGTTAACTCCTCTTTTCTCAACCGGGCTTGGGCCGACTATGGCAGAGTTGTTAATTGACTAAAGTTTCGCGAAAAGCAACGCATCGCATTAAGTAAAGCTTCGTTCGCGTTTAATAACGCTTTGCATTGTGTTAAAAATGCTTCGCGTTAAGACACTCAAGCTTGGCGTTAACTTACGATTGGCGTAAAGTTTTACTTCACGTTAAAAAACTGGGCGAAGACAAGGCGCTAGCGTACTTCGCGCTTATTGTTAGTAAACATGAAGCGTTATTTAATACAAAGCGTTATTTAACGCGAAGCGTTCAGTCTAAGTAGCCGAGCGGTCTAAAGCGTTATATTGGGCAGGATGCAGTACTTGCAAACTGGGAAGTTATGGGTTCGTATCCCGACATCGGCAGTTTGTCAATTATAAAAATAAATAAAAAAGGGCGGTTAATTGACTAAACTGTCGGCGTATGGACAAGAACGAAATAACAGGCTATGCTTGAGAAGGTTTTCTGCAGTTTCCTTCATGAACTCCAGATGAATATCGGCATAGTTCCTATCATAGTCGGCTGCAGCCGCATATCCTACCAATTCCTAGTCTACTCACAAACTCCTTCCACTCCACTCACATCGTCACAACCTAAGGCATCACAATGGACCTTATGGTCGAAGTGTAGTCCGTCCAGGGCAGCCTTTACAATCTGCCTCTACCTCTGCGCGAACCATCAGTAGTTAAGCGCGTATCGATACTTAACGCGAGCCACTATAAAAATTACGCTACACGTTAAGTGACAAACACTACGCATCGCTGATTACTAACGCTTCGCATTCAGTGGTTAATGCTTCGCTAACAGTAACTTAAGTTTCGCGTTAAGGAAAGTTTCGTTAGCGTTTTGAAACGCATTGCGTGAAACATTTTAGGCTTCACGTAAAACTACAAACGTTTCTCGCTTACTAGCTAAGGTTCGGTTCTGATATTATCAATCTTGCTAAAGTAACGCTTTGTGATAAGTAACTAAAAGCTTCGCGTTTACTTCACGTAAAGTTACTAACGCTTAGCGTGAAGAGGCTGAAGCTTCGCGAAAGGTAACGAACGCTTTGCTCTAAGTAACGTTACGTTCGCGGTTAGAAATGCTTTAAGTAACTAATGACTTAATGGCTGATGCTTCACGAAAAGTATCTAAGGATTCGCGTTTACTTCCCGTTTAGTTACTTACGCTTGGCATTAAGTGGCTAACGCATCGCTTTGCGTTATGTATCGTTTTGTTCGCGTAAAGAGTGAGTAAGGCTTCGCATTTAGTAACCAACACTTCGCGTTAAGTAATGCTTTGTTCGCTTTTAGAAAATCTTTGCGTGAAAAAACTTACACTTCGCGTTAGGTATCTAGCGCTTCGCGTTTACATACACTTCGCGCTAATAAACTAAATTTATTATATTTTCCACATCGTTTAGTGGAAAGCATCCCTTATAAAACCTTGAATTCATGTACCTAGTATACAAAAGTTTCAATAAAATAAAACAAACCGTATATGCCGAGTACGTATATATCTCCGCCTCCACTGCTATTTGCTCTTTTATGTTGGAGCAAATAAAATAAACTGAACTCAACTGAGAATAAAAAATGTGACGAACCCCGATTTTGGGTTCGTAATATGATTTTGCTAGAGAGTAAAGTTCAGCTAAAATGGAAAGATTTATACGGCTCCAGGATGCTAGCACCCCATCCATGGAATTTCGAAAAACCAATTATACCATCTAATAGGCCGCTAATTGGTCATAATAGGTCAGCTAGCTACATTATTTGGTCCGCGAAAGAAAACTTTTTATCGATGTTTTAAATTTTTTTCAAGGTCATGAAAAAATTTTAGCACCCCATATTCCATATTTGAGTCTGATTCAAGAATTAGATGTTCGAATCCGACTCAGGCCAGATCACTTTTTCATTCATTTATTTTTGAGTCCCACTAATAATTAAAGTGTTCGCGTCAATTTTTCTCACTCTCGTCTTAAATGACAGAACCAATGACACTGCCCTTCCTCCTTACGAAGAAAAATAACTCAATACCGAGAAGATTGTAAATCGACACCATTAGTAAGAAATCAATTGAAGTGATCACCACATGTAATTATCCATCGGTATTATCTTGTTGATCAGTTTATCTATCGAATTATAGCGTAATAAGACGTTGTTTAATCAATTGAAAGTGCTGTTAACATTACTCAAAACGAATATAGTTTTTGTGTGTTTAAAACAATTGTGTGTGTTTTTTTTTAATATTTGTGGAAATAACTATTTACGTTTTGTGACTGTTAATTTTCAAAATAATCAATAATTATATTGTGTTTGAACATTTGAATATTCATTTTGAACACCATTGTTTTTTGCTTGTTTATTAAACTAATAATAAAAGCTGTCAAATTATTGAATATCGAATCATTTCATCACCAGGATCAACTTATGCTTAGATGCTTGGATGCTTGGATGCTTTATATATAGAGAAAGAATAAAGGAACTAATCGATTGAGAATAATCCACTGATAATTGGTCAGTTAAAATAAATAATTTGTCAGACCTCTTTACTGGGAGACCGCCTAAATCCCTTTCATGACTTTGAAAAATTTAAAACATCGATAAACTGTTTTCTATCGCTAACCAATTCATGGGACTACCTGACCTTATATGGCCAATTAGTGACCTATTAGATGGTATAATCGGTTTTTCGAAATTCCATGGATGGGGTGCTAACATTTATGTATGACCTTGAAGAAATGAAAAGATCTTTAAAAATTTGTCTATCGCTGACCAATTAATGAGACTATCGCTGACCAATTAATGAGACTACCTGACCTTTTATGACCAATTAGTGACCTTTAAAATGGTATAATTGGTTTATCAAAATTTCATGGATGGAGGGAAATTCTTGACAGCACTTAAATACAAAAAAAAACGTGGCGTCGTGTAAAATGCGATTTTGGGAGTAGGTAGTTATTAAATCGTAGGTTGTAAGGCTAGTAAGAACAGAAAATTGTTCAATGGCATTCGAAAATTTGACCCGATGACATATTCGTTTATTGAAATTTAGCTTTTGCATTCGTTTTAATGATTCATATATATATATATATATATATATATATATAGAAAACTTTTTATCGATGTTTTAAATTTTTTTCAAAGTCATGAATAAGTTTTAGCACCCTATATTCCATTCTTTAACTTGCGTTTTCTATAATTCCTAGCACTGGTAAATACAGTCATATACATCTTAAATTGTTTGGTAATTCCAATTTGATACATTTTTTTTAACTTTACACATAGCTAAATCGTAACAATCACGCATATTGCACATACACCTACACTTACAGGCACGATCCATTGTGAGTATCAACCAACGTTTACGTATTATTAGTCGTAGCTAAAAGCGATTCTTATCTGACAGTATTTTTTCAAAAAAGACTGGTCGACCGACTATCACTGTAAAGAGCGAATAAAAGTTTTCACGTAAAAAATTCACCTGTTAAAAATGGAATTTAAGTATGTAATTGCATTGAGAACGTTAAGCATTAACAATGACTTGTAATGATCCATGTATTTGCATAAATATCCAAGCACTTTAAAAGTATTTAGACTCTGAATCAGATACTCTTAAGCGTTGAAGGACCGTTGTCACGATATTCAAAAAGTGCCTGGATTGATTTATAAATTTAGATAGATATTTTCAAAACGTGGAGAGATACAATCAAAGGATCAGAATACAGTATTTAGGTCAACAAATGAATGATTCTACCTTGAAAATTTCATTGCAAATTATAAAAATAAATGTCTCAAATTATGTTTCAAAGCCACAAATATCTTTAGTGTTTCTTTTATCACTTACAGTTTCAAAGACAGATATTCGCCTCCTACCATCCACTTGCGGGGATAAGATGTGTACTGACCGACTTTGAAATTGTTTCTTTTTAGAAAGAGAACAATTTTGTAGGTTAATATCTCATACGACATTAAAGATCGATACTATATCCCCATCCATCTCATTGGTGGTGGTAGGATGTACAAGGGCCAGATTTGCAAATTGTTAATTTTTAAAACAGGATATTTTTTACTTTAAATTTTTCTTGTACTTCTTACATTTTCAAAGTTAGATATTTCCCCAATTTTACACACTCACTTTTTAGCCATAGACAAGAAAAAAAATTAGTTCGTTATCTTACTCGTTTTTTAATTTCTGAATCAGTCGATTTTGACTGCTGTTTTTACCTGGCTCAATTATAACCACAATGTATTTTCAAAACTTTGTTTCCATTGGTGTTTATACCCCACAATAACATAAATTTGCATTGACTCAAAATTATATTATCTCGGATGCTTATATATACCACCACTCACAAATGAAGATGTCCTGTAAATTTATTATGTCTGTATAATTTAAATTATCTGTGCAATACGATAAATATCTACACTAATACAGAGACAAATTATATAAAAAAAATCATATTGGCCTACGAATAAAAGTTAAAGTGGTTGACTATATGGTTTATAAGTCTGATTATTATAGGGTACGAAAAAAATAGAATTGACGAGGCTATAGTACATTCAACAAGTGCTTATAGAGTATTAATGTCACCCTCGTTTTATGTATTATATGTGGAGGATGACAACAAAAATATCAGAATAAAAACAGTCCGGTTGAAGAACCCTTGGCGACAATAAAACTCAACTTATAGATATCATTATTACACTGGTGTAGTGTGTACTTAATAGTACGAATTATATATCAATGATATTTTTTAAAAAAGCTAAAGAGATTTATTTTTGTAGGGTTTATTTTATTGTATTTTTTGCACAAACGTATACTTGAATTTTTGAACTTTTTGTGAGTGGAATAAATAAAAATACTTTAATAAATTTTATGCGTTATAAAAGTCACAATTATACGTTTTTCGTCGGTACATTTTTATTACATGTTGATACAAGTGTAAGGAGTTTTCTTTACAAAATTTACGTATGCTCCACTCATATGAATTTTTTTTCCCACAACCTGAAAAAAATATAGTCTCCAGGTCGTGCGTTAAATAATTGATGAAAAGTTTCTAAGACTTCATAGAGTTCATACGTATAATACAAAACTTTACAAAACTTTACGTATAATACAAAATGATCATATAATAATAATAAATGTTTTAGTTTTTTCTTTCTTCCACAATAAACAATTTTTATTCCGGAAAATCTGTATACTATGAGAAATATCAATATCTCATGATTTGAACATACAGCAAGGCGAATTTTCGCCAACTTTCAAATTTGTAATATTTTATTCAGGATTAAAACTTTTAAGGACCGGTCTATAAAAAATAAGTGCATGTTCAGCTATAGCACATTGATTTCAAATGTGATAATTAAATTGTGTTAAAATATCTCTTATGGTTTACGGAAACATTAGGTTCTGATCTGAACTGAACAAACCGTTCTGACTGTTTTGTGATAAAATAATAATAGATATCAAATTTGTTTTCAAACAAGTAAGATGTTACGTTGTAATGCGTAGTAACTTTATAATTATTTAACAATGTATACCTTTTTTAAACTTTCATATTCATGGTGTCTATCTTCCACCAACTCAATCCAAAGATACTTAAGAACCACTCATTTCAAATCTTCAAAAGGATCGATGTTGAAAATAATCAAATTAAACGATTGAAAATATGAATCGCTGAAATAAACTTTTATTAATGGTGTACATAAAATGAGATAATTACATCATTTCTACATGTCTGTTTATCCGTCCTTCAGGTCTATCAGTCCGAAACGAAATGATCGCTTTAATAATTTTGCATGAAAGTTTTCATTTTCATGTAGATTCATGCGAAGAATATTTTTCAAAATTTCAGACTGATTCGTGATTATGGCGGCGCGGCATATAGAAGTTATCTTTAATTTTTTCCCGAAGCAATATCGATGCATAAGACTGCTTCGAATTCACAAAAAAATGGCTTGAAGGCAGCAAAAATTCTTAAAGGTACTTGTATATTAAGTCAAACTCCAGTACCTTCATATATATTATATTCAAATCGTTTAAATTTCTTTGAAAGTACATTTTTAATTCTTAATTCCTAATGAAAAAATAAATCCAAAACTATCCCCCAAGTTAGATAAATTTATTTAGCACATTTATCAACATTTTAAATTTTTAATGTTATTTACTTTATAATACTACTTTTTTCTAGAATATAAATTGAAAATCTACCTGAAATGTTGTTTTTACCAAATCCTCATCGGAATTAAAAAAATAATGTTACAAATAACTCAGTTAACTTTTTAAATACCCGGTATATACTGAGTTATATACTAATGTTTGAATTTTTAACAATTTTGAAAATTCAACGTTTATAAAATACTAGCGACCTACGGTTAAATAACATAGCGACTACTAGCACGGCTTCGCGAGGTTAATTAATACCATTTGATCTGAGCTGATTGATCGAAGAATCGATAACATACAACAGCAAAATATATGGTTATATCCACGCTATTACAACACCTCACATACGAAGCGTGACTCAACGCGAAGCATACTTAAACCCGAAAAGTTAATTAACTCGAAGCGTTTATTAACTTGAAGCGATAGTTATCCCGAACCCTTGGTTAAGGCGAAGCATTACTAAACGTGAAGCTTTACTTAACATTAATCGTTACTTAACGTGAGGCGTTGCCAAACGCTTTTCTTTTTGTTTTTATTGTCCCACCATTTTTTTCTCCATCCATTATGGTTTCAAAAACAGGTATATTTTTCACTTTCCAAGGAACGTTTCAGCACAAATTATGAGACTCTTTTAATTTTAAAAGAGAAAAACTTTTTATAATTACATTTTTTTTCTATCTAACGTTTTCAAAGTTATACATTTTGGGGAAACGCAATCTGACTTTTCCCATTAACGAACTGTACCTTACATTTTTTCTAAAGAACACACATACAAAATTTCAGCTCGTTATTTCTTTTCGTTTTTAAGTTCACAGACAGACAGACACACAGG
This sequence comes from Nineta flava, assembly GCA_963920215.1. Taxonomy (NCBI): domain Eukaryota; kingdom Metazoa; phylum Arthropoda; class Insecta; order Neuroptera; family Chrysopidae; genus Nineta; species Nineta flava. The sequence goes on from OY986040.1 coordinate 63,029,706, forward strand.
CAGGCAGGCAGATATGCAGAAATGGCCAAACTAGGCCATTTTATGAACACCAATTTATGCCTGCGATCAATATTTTCAAGCTATACAAATTCGGGACTTTAACTAAATATACATTGTATATTTACATATACCGAGCATACACATATAAAAACACAAAAACGATTTATTTATAAAACTGTTAACAAAAATAACAACAGATGCTTATCAAAATTTGTTACAAGTTGTTATAGAGGGATATTATGTTAGTTGACAAGATCAGATATACATTAAAAGTTAATTTGTCAAACAAGGATGAAAAGGGATTTATAGTAAATGCATACATGTACAGTTTATGTATATGCAATATTATTATTGCTGTAGATGGAAGTGTGCCTTGAAGGAATGTTCTCTTGTCACATATTTGACATTCTTTATTCATGTCTCCGACGATGTTATATAGGGGATTTTAAATCACACGCATACCAGTGGTGCAGAAGACTGACTGTAAATATTAACGAATGTTTTATTTATGTATTACACATATATATATTTATATATATATATATATATATATATATATATATATATATAAAATATATATATAATATATATATATATATATATATATATATATATATATATATATATATATATATATATATATAATTATATATATATATATATATATATTTATATATAAATATATGTATATAGATATATTATATATATATATATATAATATATCTATATCTAGAGCACGGTAGTGCGCAAGGCCGAGATTTAAGGGAGACTTTCGGACTTTTCACTACAGTGCTATATCTTATCGTTAATTTAGGCTCATTTTTTGGGTGCTGTATCTTTTGAACGGAAAGAGCTACAGGGTTGATATTTCGAATATAGATACTTTACGGAATTATAAGAACCAATGTTTTCAATCAATGTTAACGAATTAACCGTTAAAAAGTTATTTCACTTCAAAAACGCAAAATTCGTGGGAACGCCCACAATTCTTGGTAACTAATAGATCAAAATGTTTAGCTACTTCCAGATATGCTGTAAAGTTGATATTGGGCATGTAGATAGCTGTAGTACCCAAACCGACGGGAAAATTGCGAAAACTCGAAATTTGTATCGGAAAAGTGGAAAATTTAACATTTTTTATTTTTAAGACTAGTTTAACGCAAACTACCATGTAGAGAACGATATATCATATATACCTATTAATTTTTATACCATATAGAAATATACATTGCAATTTGAATACAGCAGTATGCGTTGATTTTAAAAGTTATGCAACGGAAGCCTCGGAAAATTGGAAAAACATCCTCCAAAATTATGTTTTTCTGTTCTATTAATGCTATAAAGTTTGAATTTTCACTAATCGACCCGAAATAACGTCAAAATTAACAGAATATTTTGAAAAATTTCATTACCTACATCGCAACCACACCGAAAATGGGAAAAACATCCCTAAAACTTATCTCTTTACTTCTATTCATGATAGAAAGATCAGTTTTTTTCCATCACAACCCTTCGAACTTGGTAAAAACACCCCCAAAACCAACCTTTTTGTTCTATACATACAACAAGATGCAGTTTTTTGCAATCGACGCTTAATAGCTACAAATTAGGAAGTTATTTCGAAAAACTTAATATATTTTTTTGCAAACTCCCGAAAAATTGAAAAAACACCCCCCAAAATTACGTTTTTCAGTTCTATATATGATGAAATGATGGAATTTTGACCAATCGACCCGAAATAAAGTCAATTTAACAGAACACTTTGAAAAATTTTTTTACCTATAACGCAAACCTCCGAAAATGGGAAAAACACCCCTTAAACTGCCTTAAGGCATTTTGATCAGACTAAAAATATGACCGCTAGAGAGTGATTTATGCATTCTAAGGAAATTCGCTAAGTTGACGCAGCTCTTGCGTAACGAATTTTTTTTTGTGAAGTGGAGCCAACGGGTCAAGTCATTTCTTCAAAGACTATAACGTTGATAATCAATTATCTGTAATAAACGATTAGTTTAGAAGTCATAATCGAAACAAATCAAATAACATCTTATATATACTAAATTTTATATAGTTATTTTAATAAAAAATATATCACTCTTATTTCACATTATGATATATGATCGATAAATATTATTATCAATAATCCAATGTATAAAATTTATGCTTTCTTTTCAGTTTTCTTTGGCAATAACACTGCTTGAATATTTGGTAATATACCACCTTGGGCGATTGTTACACCAGATAATAATTTATTTAATTCATCATTACGAATTGCTAATTGTAAATGACGAGGTATAATACGAGTTTTCTTGTTATCACGAGCTGCATTACCAGCTAATTCAAGAACTTCAGCAGCTAAATATTCCATAACTGCTGCCAAATAAACTGGAGCACCAGCACCCACTCGTTCAGCATAATTTCCTTTCCGCAATAATCTGTGAATTCTTCCAACAGGGAATTGTAATCCTGCACGACTTGATCTTGACTTTGCTTTACCCTTAACTTTACCACCTTTACCGCGTCCAGACATTTTTGTATTTTTTTTTATTAATAAAAAAAATAAATGGGTAACACTTGTATGTTTATTGTACAGAATCTCGTACAACAATGTTAAAATTTTAAGGTTATTCAATTAATTTATAATATTTATTATTTATCATATGTTAGGTATTAACCAGTAGTATTATAGAAATGTCATAGACCAATGAGCGCACAGCATTCATATATCATGTAAGATCGGTTTTCATATATATATATCATAAAACTGGGTAACTATTTTTCATTTCAGATTACCTAAAATATCCAACCTCGGTTGTCCTACTCATACCACATCCTTTTTCCTGTTTTCCACCGACGCACGTCGGGCGGGATGAAAATGACGACATCGCTGACGCCCCATCGGGCGAAAGCGCACTATCAGTTCCCAGAATAATGATCTTGGATCAAACTGGACTTTAATATCTGATTCATCCCGTAACTATTTTTATTGATAAACAGATTGCTTTGTGAGAAGTATCAATTGTTAACAAAAATGCCACCTAAAACAAGTGGAAAGGCAGCCAAAAAAGCTGGTAAAGCACAAAAGAATATATCAAAGAGTGATAAAAAAAAGAAGAGGAAGCGTAAGGAATCATACGCAATTTACATATACAAAGTATTGAAACAAGTACATCCTGATACTGGTATATCTAGTAAAGCTATGAGTATCATGAACAGTTTTGTTAATGATATTTTTGAACGTATTGCTGCTGAAGCATCACGTTTAGCTCACTATAATAAACGTTCAACAATTACAAGTCGGGAAATTCAAACTGCAGTTCGACTATTATTACCTGGTGAATTAGCAAAACATGCTGTCAGTGAAGGTACTAAAGCTGTTACAAAATATACAAGTTCAAAATAATATAATTCGAAGTGATATTTAATAAATATACAAACATCATCCTATGAAATCGGCTTTCTTTTTAAGAAAGCCATCAAATATTTTCAAATAAGTGTAAACTATTATTAATATCAAATATAATAATATTTTTATAATTTAATAAATATTTGGTTGTAAATATTATTTGATCATACATTTTTTTAAATATTTGAATTTTTTTGGATGCATTTCATGTCAATGTTGCAAATTTTGAAAAATCGGAAAATTTTATAAATATATATTTATTATATAAATAAATAATAATTACTCTTATTCGAATAATTTTATTTTATTTTTTTTTGTATTTTTTTTTTTTTGTTTATTTATTTAAAAAAAATATATTCGGGGGTTGGGGAGATTTTAATTAAATTTGAAATGCAAATCCCACCCATACCCCCGAATTACAAATTGTCCACCGCGACTGTTACGGCGACTATGAGATCCGTTACCGCGACTGTGTCGGCGACTGCGTGTGCCGCGACCGCGACTAAATCCATTACCGCGATAACTGGCTCTAAAACCTCTACTTGGAGCTGCAATAGGAGCTGCAACTGGCGCTGCATTTGGAGCTGCATTTGTAGTTGCAATTGGAGCTGCAATTGGAGCTGCAATTGGAGCTGCAATTGGAGCTACAATTGGAGCTGCAATTGGAGCTGCAATTGGAACTGCAACCTGAGCCAGAGATTCCTCTTGAACAGTTTCAGTTTCAATTCCTCCAACAGTACGAATATCTGCGGTTGCTGAGTCTTCTTTATCAACGTCCATTCTAAAAAATTAATGTGTAAATATATATCGGATATCAAAAACATAAATGTAAGATAGGGCCGAGTTTTCGGGTAAATCCTTAAAGTAATAGTTCCTTTTTAAAAAGGGATGATATGAGAGTAAGTACCGAGCTATTAATAAAGTAAATAGCTCTAGACTTCATATAATAGTTGCTCCTTAAAAAGTGATGATATCCCAATAATGATCCTATTTACAAAGAGGTATTATATACCAAATTTTTTTTTACATTTAAACAATTTTCCCTAATTACTTTTTTTGGTAGATTTAATACAAATTTAGTAGATTAATTATTATATAGTATTAATTATTATATAGTAGTAAATAAATATAATAGAATAAATTATTTTTAAATTACCATTTATATTAATATGTAAGTAAATTGCCATGTAGAAAACATAAAAAGTTAGAAAATATCATCTAAAATTCAATTATTTTTTGTCTGTTTAATTACAAACTAATTGATTGATTGATTAATATCGGGGTAAAAACTATTGCACTTCGACCCTATGGTCCATTGTGCACCCCCTCCTACCTCAGTCTGACGAGACTCGCTTCTCCCATATGTTGGCAATAGCCTGGAGCTTGCCTATCAGGCCCTCCCAAAGGTTCATATATTTGGGGTGAGATGCACCGAATATTCTGTATCTGTATCAGTTAAAGATTATGTGGCTGGATGTTTCTTTCTCCTCCCCGGCATCCAGATCAATTTAACATTGTTCCGTTTTGCTAGTTTCAGAAGTTCCTCTAGACATTCCTTGACTACCCTCGAGGTGACCTAAGTTCCAGAAAAGGCTTTTAAACCAGCTTGACTATTCGACAGAATACATACGTTCTGGTTTATGTAGCCTCTACGTAGGTTCTATTTCCCCAAGTTGAGGTTTATGTTTGCATTAGGTCTCTCACCGTAGATTCTTGCTCCTTGACAAACTAATGTTTTCATGTTAAGTTTTCACTACTGTCATGTAAAAAAACAAAACGAAATTTTGCATGACAGTAAAAAGAAGAAAACACAAAATATAAAATATCCCTCTTAATATCAGAACAATGGAAAAATGTGAAAAGAATAAAGTTGTATAAAATCAAATTTGCTACAATTCATCACCTTATCATTTTTGCTCAAACTCTAATGTGTACAGAGATATTAAGGAATTTAATTTTCAATATTAAACCGTCAATATTTCTGTAAATATTATTGTTACAGAAAAAATGATAAGAAACAAAATTACAGTAAAACTTAGTACCTACAACTTTACTTCTTAAAAAATTTTTCGATTTTTCAAATTTTAAGGGAGATATCTCAAATTTTATGTTTCCCCCTCCCTCTAAACCCCCCTTTCCCCTGGTCCGATTTTACCCATTAACGAACTTGACCTTTTGAATATCAAAAGCGCCTCAAATACCAAATCTCATCCCGATAAAATGAAAACTGTGACCGCTAGAGTGATGACAGACACATATATATATATATATATATATATATGTATATATATATATATATATATATATATGTCCATAGAGATATATATATATATATATATAAATTTTTCAGATGGTGATTTTTGACGTCTACTAGGTAGGATCGATGGACATTTGAAGAAATTTTTGCGAAATTTTGACTTCGGTACGGGACCAATAGCTCTATTTCCTTTCAGGAAATTCGCTAAAACACAAAAATTGCAGGACAATTTTTAATGCGTGTTACCTCAGAACTCCGTCATTTATGAATCGATTTTGATATTTTTGTTTTAAAGGGTTTGATTTCCCATTGTCCCCAATATTATACTACAACCATACTATATTGATGTTTTAGCCCTTCAAAAAGCGACCAGAGCCAGTTGACGTAATATAACGCGAAGCGGTCTCCTTTGTAAATGTGAATCTAAAAAGAGTAAAGTATCGCGAAGCGAAAGGAACGCATAGCATACGCGAAGCATATGCGAAGAGTAACAAAACGCTACGCGTTTTGTGCGAAGCCTTTGGCTTCGTATATTTAAGCCTTTCAAAAATTATTGATATCCGACCAAAAACATAAATGTAAGAAAGGGCCGAGTTTTCGGGAAAATCCTTAATGTAATAGTTCCTTCTTAAAAAGTGATGATATGAGAGTAATGACCGAGCTATTTACAAAGTAAATAGCTCTAGACTTCATATAATAGTTGCTTCTTAAAAAGTGATGATATGGAAGAAAGGACCGAGCTATTTACAAAGTAAATAGCTCTAGACTTTATATAATAGTTGCTTGTTAAAAAGTGATGATATGGAAGAAAGGACCGAGCTATTTACAAAGTAAATAGCTCTAGACTTCAGATAATAGTTGCTCTTTGAAAAGTGATGATATCCCATTAAAGAGCCGAGCTATTTACAAAGTAAATAGCTCGGTAAACTATTAACTAAAAAAAATAATGAGGGGTAAATTGATTAAATGTAAGAAAAAATTTGGTTTAAAATTATTTCATAAGTTTTCCCTTAGTATGTTTTTAAAATTTTATATAGCGCGGCAAGTTATTCTGATTTCCAATATTTTAAAACTTGCCGCGTTATAAAATTTTTTTTTTTTTTTTTTAGCATCCTAATTTTAACTATTATCAGTTCTAATAAGAACTATGAATAGACTGATCACAAGATAAAAATCGTGAATTGTGTCTACCCAATGGAAGACACAAGAATGAAGAATTATATACTAAAATTATTTAAGTACATTTATCACTAAAATGTCAAATAAATCTATATTTTAATTCTAAGATATTAAGTTTATTTAGTCTGTTTAAGGTCTTACTATTGTCAAGAAGATTAAGCACATACACATTTGGATGCGTTTCTAAACGATACATATAGTTTTCACTAAATCGCACCATTTCTTCACGCACTGTAGACACATTTAAACTACGATGTAGGTCATCGTTTCGAACGTACCATGGTGAATCACTTATCGCACGCAGCACTTTAGACTGAAAACGCTGTAAAATCTCAATGTTACTCACACTTGCAGTACCCCACAATTGAATGCCATATGTCCATATAGGTTTCAAAATGCTTTTATACACTAATAACTTATTTTCGAGGGATAATTTAGAGTTACGATTAAGCAACCAGAAATATTTATTGAATTGAATATTTAATTGTTTTCTTTTGGCCCATATATGCTTTCGCCAAGTTAAACGTTTATCCAGATGCATACCCAGATATTTGACATCTTCGTTTTGTGGAAGTATCGCGTTATTTAAGGTTACTGGTGGACAGATTCCCCTGCGTAATGTGAAGGTAACTTGGACCGATTTATTTGTATTAGCACGAATCCGCCACTTATGCAGCCATTGCTGAATTTGGTTTAAACTTAATTGAAGTTTTTCCGATGCTACATTTGGATCCGAATCTGATACTAGGATTGCAGTATCATCTGCAAAAGTAGCAGTAATGTTTTCATCGTTCACTGGCAGATCTAGTGTATAAATAAGATACAAAATTGGAGCTAAAACGCTTCCCTGGGGAACTCCGGCAAAAATAGGATGTATATCAGACAGTTCATTTTGAAATCTTACTTGATAATATCTGTCAGTTAAATATGATTTTAAAATGAGATAATACGAATCTGGAATGTTCTTTTTCAATTTATATAATAATCCAGGATACCATACTTTGTCGAAAGCTTGACTGATGTCAAGAAACGCTGCCGTACAATATTTTTTCTCTTGAAAAGTATTGTTAATGCCACTGACAACTCGGTGAACTTGTTCGATCGTTGAATGTTTGGATCTAAAACCAAATTGATGATCAGGAACAAGATTGGATTCTTCCAAAATTGGTAAAAACCTCCTTAGAAATAATTTTTCGAAAATTTTAGATAGTAACGGTAGGAGACTTATTGGTCTGTAGGATGTAACATCATTTATAGGCTTTCCTGGTTTAAGTATCATGATAATCTGCGATACTTTCCAGATTTGAGGAAAATATTTTAGGCGCAGTATGGAATTAAAGATAGTACACATCATGATAATACCTTTTTTTGGCAACTCTCGAAGAATTCGGGCAGTTACAAGATCATAGCCGGGAGCCTTTTTATTATTGATATTCCAAATGACCGATTTGATTTCTTTAGGTGAAAAGGAAACAATAGGGAGGGATAACTGTAAGGGAGCATCCAGAAAAAGGGCTTCTTCTTCATTTAAGTTTTCTCCAGGATTTGGCTGAAAGATTTCGGATAAACTGTCAGAAAACAAATCAGCTTTTTCTTTAGAACTTTTAGCCCAGCTGCCATTTACACGACGAAGAGGTGGTATAGGCTTTTGAGGTTGTTTACAGCGCCTAGTAGCTTTCCAGAGTGAATAGTCTGCAGCATCTGTTGGTGATAAATTTTTGAGGTAGTCTTGGATAGCTTCTTGTTTTAGTTTCTCCAACAGTCGTTTTAAGTTTTGAGCAGCCCTGTTGAATGCGTTTTTATCTCTAGCGTACCTTGTTTGCTGCCAATTTCTTCTCAATCTCCGCTTTTCTAGAATTAAATTCCGTACAGCATCGGATTGAGTAGTGTTAACTCTGCTCTTGTTACAAATTGTAGGCGTTGATTTAAATGCAGCTGATTGTAAAGTTTGTGTAAAATCTACTACCGCTATTTCAAGTTCCTCTTCTGTTTTTATAGGCTTTTGTAGAACTATATTTGTGTCCATGTAGTCTCTAAAATAATCCCAGTCTGTATATTTATTGAAAAGACATGGAGGTATATCTTTTTCAATAAGTTGCGTATTTATGGTGAGTAGCACAGGGGAGTGATCTGAAGATAATTCATCGCAGGAAGTGATTTTTAAGTATCTACGTGACATATTTTTAGTTATGAATATATCTAATAGATCTGGAATTTTATTAGGATCCGATGGCCAATATGTAGGTTCTCCAGTTGAAATATGGTCTAGACCTTTAGATTCTATAGCTTTATACAAGTTCCTACCCTTGGGGTTTATGAGTCGTGAGCCCCAGTGGGTATGCTTGGCATTATAGTCTCCGCCAGAAATGAATCTATGGCCAAGAGTGTCAAAAAAATCTTGAAAATTTACCTGATTTATTGCATGTCTTGGGGGACAGTAAACGGCAGAAAACGTCAATGGACCAATCCAATCTTCTACCACTACACTTGTAGCTTGAAGATATTCGGTACAGTTGTTAACTGTTACATGATGTTTCAAGCTATTTTTTATTATAATAGCGGTTCCACCTTGAGATCGACCACTTGGATGTTTCGTGTCGTAGACAGTAAAGTTTCGTATAGCCAGATAGCTTCTGTCCGTAAATCGGGTTTCAGATATAAGCGCAACATCTATGTTACGGTGTTCGAGGAAAGTTTCAAATTCTAAACGGCGGTTTATTAAACCATTTGCATTCCATAAGACAACATTTATTGAATGGACCATTATTTCATTTTAGAAACAAGGGCAGTCAAGAGATTGACCATTATGGTATTTTGTTTCATAACATCACGAAACATATCTTTTAATTCAATAAATGATTGTTTCATGAATATAATAAAATCGTCATTACTTTTTTCGTTATCAGTGGCGGCATCAACACTAATAGTGGGTTTTTGGTTACGAACTGCTTGTGCAAAACTAAAGTTTTGTTTGATGTAGTTGGGAGTTGGAGCACGAGAGTTAGAGTCTTCTGCTTGTTTTTTTCTGAGTGTGGGAAATCTTTTATGAAGGAGTTTTTTATACACTTCACAACCCCTATAATTTGCTGGGTGATTTTCACCACAGTTCACACAAACCGCTGGCACATCACGATTTTTATTACACGCACTGGTGCGATGGTTTTCGGTACACTTAACGCAACGATATGTGCGTCCACAATTATTCTGGGTATGTCCGAATCTTTGGCACTTTTTGCATTGAGGCACTTCTCGTTTTTTATTTGGTGGCTCAAACTTGACGATTTTGTTACCAAGTTTTGTCACTTCGTAAATTTGTTTGTTGTTTTCATTTGGCTTTAAATCAATGAAAAACATTGGTAGAGGTGCTTTAGTTTTGGCATGTTTAATATTTGCCACGTTTTCCACAACATAACCAAGATCCACAAGGTCGGTTGTTATATCCTCCTGAGTTGTGGTATGGTGAACGTTTCTTAGAACGACGCGGAAGGGCCTCTCTTGCTTCAGCCTATGAGTGTAATAACTCACGCTCCTAAGGTTGAAGTATTTTATTATATCCCTGTAAGTTGGAATATCGACAGGAGTAATCTTAATCTGGTTGTTCAGAACCTTGCACATATACTTATTTTTAAAGCCAGTTGATGTCAAGTCCTTTTCAAATTCTGTGAAGTTGAGTACATTACACACGAAAATTGATTGTACTTGATCTTTTTTCTCGCTAACGGCTGTTGAAGTTTTATTTTCTGGCGGTTGAGGAAGATTTTGCAGAACTTCAAAGCGGTTCGTAATTAGTACTGGACCTTGAGGAGTTCCTTTCTGCCGTACTCTCCTCTCTTCTGCATCTGGACTTCTTTTCTTTTTTCTTGATTCAACAATGGTAAAGTCATTACCTTGCCATTCTGGATGATTATTTTTTCTGGAATTTATTTCGGAGATATTATTTTCTTGTACCTTAGAACTAGAAGGATTTTCTTTTGTTGGCGTTATTGAAGCCATTTCTAGACTGTCTGGCACAGATGATTGAGAAGATACACTTAGTCTTCGGATAGCATTTTGTTTCTCAATCTCAAACTTTTCAGTTTGGCTCATATAATTGCTTATATTGTCTTTGAGTTTTATGACAGGTGCATTAGCACTAGCGCTTTCAGCATCTATAACTTCATCAAGCACGGATTTTCCCTCGATCGGTAGATATATTGGACGATATCTTAAAATATGTTTTGAACCGTCACTGGAATCTTGCATTACATTAGATTACACAATATTGAATTACACTTAGTATAATATAATGAACACATTGCAATTTTTATTTTATAAAAAATAAATTTTTGATGACTCTGCACGTCAATGTCAATGACACAATTTTTATAGTTGTAAACTTGCAAATAATATTTGAATTGAATTTTTCGCAACAAAGACACTATTCACTGTTTTTTTAACAAAAATTTGCACATCTACGTTTGACTGCATTCGAACGACTGGTTATAAAATTTTAAAAACATACTAAGGGAAAACTTATGAAATAATTTTAAACCAAATTTTTTCTTACATTTAATCAATTTACCCCTCATTATTTTTTTTAGTTAATAGTTTACCGAGCTATTTACTTTGTAAATAGCTCGGCTCTTTAATGGGATATCATCACTTTTCAAAGAGCAACTATTATCTGAAGTCTAGAGCTATTTACTTTGTAAATAGCTCGGTCCTTTCTTCCATATCATCACTTTTTAACAAGCAACTATTATATAAAGTCTAGAGCTATTTACTTTGTAAATAGCTCGGTCCTTTCTTCCATATCATCACTTTTTAAGAAGCAACTATTATATGAAGTCTAGAGCTATTTACTTTGTAAATAGCTCGGTCATTACTCTCATATCATCACTTTTTAAGAAGGAACTATTACATTAAGGATTTTCCCGAAAACTCGGCCCTTTCTTACATTTATGTTTTTGGTCGGATTTATATTTATTATATATATTTATATATATATATATTTTATATATAAATATATGTATATAGATATATTATATATATATATATAGTATATCTATATATATATATATATATATATAGTATATCTATATAGGGTAGATCTCCCAAAAGTAGGAATAATAGTTCAAATGGCTTATATGTTTTCAAGCTTTGTTTACGAGATACAGGTTGTAAAGTTAGTAAAAACTACTTTTAATTTTTCAAATGTCTCAAAAACTATTTTGGTGATTTCGATTACACTTAGGTCGCTTTTAGTAATTAGATTTGATGTAATCACATTTTATTGAATTATTTCAGAGCGGCGCTGGGGCTAGATATTGCAAAGAAAAAGAAAATTTCCCTGGGACAGTAAATTTAGTTTTACTAATAAAATGTAATAATACATAAAAATTAAACTTCTATTCGTCAGTTTCTGGAAAATGATTTTGTAAATTATCTGATCAGATGATGTGCCAGTGGACAGAAGAAATAATCAGCGGTTCCAACTTGACGGAGCACCAACTCACTTCGGACGGATTGTTCTAGAATGGTTGGACGAAAATTACCTCCAGCGCTGGATTGGTCGTTTAGGACCAGTTGCTTGTCCCCATAGGTCTCCTAATATTAGCACTTTGCATTTTTATTTTTTATCGTAGTAAACAGAAAAATGTATGAAACGGCTATTAACACTAGAGACGATCTAATTCTTCGAATCCAAAATGCATTCAACGAAGTCAAAGAAAATCTGGCCCAGATTTTTGCGAAGTTAAATGTGTTTGCCGTTGTAAGAAACGTGCTGATGCTAGAGGTGATCGATTCGAGCAGTTATTGTACTTTATTTTAATAAAACTGTTTAATTTTTATTTATTATTTCATTTTGTTAATCAAATTCTATGTTTTCACGTATAGAAAATGTAAACAGAAAAAAAAATTATTTTAACTTACTCAATCTAAAAATAATATTAAACTTTGAAAAAAGCAATGGCGTACTCAAATTTTTCTTGAAAATATCTAGTTAGGATGGTCTAGTGCTGCTCTTGGAATAATTAAATTAAATTAAATACTGATATGAAAAAATTAACTCGTCAACCAGGAATCGAACCTCGGGAACCATCGTTATGTTGACGCTTAAGTATACACAAATAAATATAGATGAATTAAATTAAATTTAATTGTATCAAGATAATCAACTTACTTATTACTAAAATCGTGCCATGTGTTATCGAAATCAGTTAAATAGTTTTTGAGACATTTGAAAAAAAATCTTTTTATTCACTTTAACAACCTTTGTCTCAAAAAAGAAGCTTAAAGTTCATATGAACTTTTCCTCTTATTTTTGGGAAATATATCGTCTATTTTATTTTCCGAATAAAAATTGAGGACACCATGTATATGCATATTGAATTGGCTGCAAAAATTACGCTTTCTTTTCAAAATTTTTTAGTGAAATTGTACCTTATTTATTCGGTTTTCTAAAAAGTTGTTCATTATAAATATACTACTTTTTTTTATTCGAAACAGTTTTCCTAAAACCGAACAAATAAGGCACAAATAAATTATTTAATTATGAAATGATTGCAAGACTTTTGCAACCGACTTCATGTATACTCCCGTTCATAAAAATTCAACCACCAGTAAGTCACATTCGAGCGTATGGTAATACGAAATATATGTATATTACATACAATAACACTTAGAATGTTTTAACTAGTTCAATTTTTATGAACGGGAGTGTGGGCACAAAAGTTTGTCATTTTTTAAATTTTATAGTTGATTTGTGTTGATAGTTGATAAAAGTTGTTACTGTGTGTGTTCTAATGAACAAATTTTATCCGATGCCTTTTTTCGAAAATCGAATCAATAAGACACAAATCAATTATAAAATTTAAAAAACTTACATCAACTTTAAGGACGTTCTTATTTATGAACGTTCATGCGCTACGCTAGAGCAAAATGAGTACTATCTTTAATAAAATTTATTTAGAATTTAAAAAAAAATGTCAAGTATATCAACAATCTTACAACGATTTATAACCTTTTTGTATTTGTCCCATATTTTAAAAGTATTTATTGTAAAATAGCAGTAAATGTAAATTAGAATTGGTTTAACTTGATTTGACTGATCTGACAATTAAATGTGTTTTGTAATGTCGCCACATTATATATGTGTATATGTATGAGTATATTTATTACTGTGCGCTGTCGTCAGTTTTAAAAATATGGTGGCAAAAACAAACCTAACAAAACAGTTTGAGTTTTATTACATAGTTAATTCAAACGTTCAACACCATTTTTAATGCAATTATATAATATAATTATATAATATATTATATATTTCAAAGAATATTTATAAACATTATATATTATGGTATCTGCATTAATAATATAAATATTATAATTTTAAGTACAAAAAAAAATATGTTCTCCATAAGACGCTGTGTTAAGTTTGATTTTTTATCGCTAATTACTCTTTGAAATGATCGATGACAGATGATCATGATCATTTTGGTTGAGGTTCACCAGTAAGCTGTTCACTGCCAGGCTCCACAGGAGTGGGGATAAGACACCACCCTGCAAACATCTCTTTGCGGCTCTCACAGTGGCATACTTTCCAAGAAGGGAAGTTTGTATTCATCATCCTATCAACATAGATTTTATCTACCTGCAATAGGTGTTTTCTACTCCGTGTTGACTTGCAGAATTAACCATGGAATTGTAAGAAGCATTGTCAAATGCCCCCTATATTTCAAGAAAAACGCACAAGGTGGTTTGTTTTCTTGCGAATCCCTCCTCAATCCTGTATATTAGGTTGTGGAGGGCTGATTCATAGGATTTTCCCATCTGATACGCGTGTTGGTTGGCATGAAGTGGATTTCTCGACAATGCCCCTGGGCCAAATGAAATCCTATTAGTCGTTCCATTATTTTCAGTAGAAACGATGACTGACTAATAGGTCTGAAATCCTTTCCTGTGAAGTGGTTAAGCCTCCCCGGTGTTGGCAAGAAGGTCACTCTTACTGACTTCCATACTGTTGGGATATAACCCGTAGCCAGGCTTGCCCTGATGTTATGACCAAGCAGAGTTAAATGATGCTCTGCTCCTTTTTGTAAAAGCACTGGGTATATTCCATCTGATCGCGGTGCTTTGTAGGGGTCGCATGAGTTTATTGCCCATTCGATCGTTGAGCGGTTAATGGCAATCGCCGCTCTTCTTCAGTCCTCGCTGGTTAAGCTGCTCTTGAGAAGCATTTTCACCGTCCACTGCCACCGAATCCGGATCAGTGTCTCAGTGTATCCTTTACGGAGCTAGTATACTCACCATCGGGTTTACGAAGTGACCCGATGGTGTCAGCAGGTTTCTTCGCCAGGGTACGATGGAGTCTTGCTCTCCTCTCAGATGTGTTTTCAACATCATGACAGAGCTTCCTCCATGAGTCCATTTTGGCTTTCTTCAGAGACGTTTTGTATTCGGTAAGGGCTTCATGGTAGTTATACCAGTCCACCCCCCTCCTTGCTCTGTTAAATAGCTAGCGAACCTTTCGCCTCCGGGCAGTTTTCTTGGAAGGAGTTAATTATTACATGCTGAAGCTCAGTTACAGTAAGCTCAATGTCCAATACTGTTTTAACTTTTTTCGGGATTGGGGCGAGTTTGAACTTCAGGGTCGAATTATATTCGTCCCAATTTGTTCTCCTCGAATCCCGATAGTGTATATTACATTGGTCCGTTCTCACCTCCACATTGTAATAGATATGTCTGTCATCTGATGCAGATGGAACATGTTACTTTCAATATGAAAAATATACGAAAATTTATTTATTTAAGTAGAAAATTGAAAAGTCATTAACGATAGTATGAAGTAAATATTAAGTACTATTCCTTAATTTAAATTCAATTTCCTATATATTTTCTGCTATAGGCAATAACGATAACTTAAAAATAGCATATTTCACAATTTCTTTTTATAGAGACAACACACACTATTTTATCAGGTCCAGGATGTATTTCAATCACTCTGCTCATTTTGCATATTAAAGGTGAAATGTTATCTTTTTTGATGACGACAAGCGAACCAATTTGTAAGTTGGCTGATTTTTTTTCCATTTATATCGTTGTTTTAATATATGCAATTACTCTTTGCACCACCGTAACCAGAATTGTTGTAACATGTACTTTGCATATTACCATCTTGAAAGCCGAGTTGCACGTATGTTTTCGAATGAAGGTTCAGGCAACTTTGTTAGATGAAAAATGAACGAAAATTAATTTATTTAGGCACAAAATTGAAAAACAAAAAATCAAATTCATTAACGATAATATGAAGTAAATATTCAGCACTATTCTTTAACTTAAATTAAATTTACTTTATTTTTTCTGCTATAGGCAATAACGATAACTTAGAAATAGCACATTTCACTATTCCACTATTTGTTTTTATAGAGACAACACACACTATTTTATCAGGTTCAGGACGTATTTCTGAACCAACCAAAACATTTCCGGGGGTGAGGGGAGCTAAATCATTGGATAGTGGGGTAATATGTCGGAATTTTAAACAAGCTTCAATTTGTATGATTAATGTGTTTAATCCTTCTAGAGAAACAATTGTTTGCCTATAGTTCGCCGAAGATGATACTTAACAGATTTTACTAACGAGTCCCAAATGCCTCCCATATGAGGTGATCTTGGGGGAATAAAATGCCAGTTTAATCCTTGAATAGTTAAAGGTTGTAATTTTATTTTGAAACTTTTCGATTGAAGTATATGAACAATTTAAAGCAATTTATTTTTAGCACCAACGAAGTTTGTTGCATTGTCGCAATAGATATTAGAGCACATTCCTCTCCTACCAATAAATCTTTTTAAAAAAGCCAAAAAGCATCACTTGTTAAATCGTTAACAAATTCCAAATGAGCAACTTTAGTGGCGAAACAAACGAAAATAGCGATATATACTTTAATAGATTTGTTTCCTCGTCGTCGAAATGGAATTACTAAAAACGGTCCATAAAAATCTACCGTTTGATATTACCGGTATCCAACGGTTTACTGTATGTTATGCGGCTAGTTGGCAAATCTCCCATTTTTGGAGAAAGCAATTTTGCTTTGCATATGAAACAAATTGTACAATTATGTATGATTTTTTAACGGAATTTCTTATACACAAAAGCCAGTACTTTTGTCTAATAGAGGTAATTACACCCTGAATTCCATCAAGTAACAATCTACAATATTCGTACCGAATTAATATCAGGGTATAATGACTGTTGTTCGGCAGAACAATTGGGTGGTTTAATGCCAATGTCAAATTTGATTGCGCTAAACGCCCTCCAACACGTATCGAACCTAATTCATCTATGATTAAATTTAATGAACTCTGAAGCGAATGAATCACCCTATATAATTTGAAGAATGCAATTGTTTCGAAATTTTTCAGAGTCAATAATTGATAATAAACCAAATTTACGATTTTCAATGAAAAAAAATTTTTTTTTTGTTTGCAGTTACGTGTAAAGCGTATACAATAACCTATAACTACACATAGCTTTGTAAATGACGAAAATTTATGAATTATTGATAAGAAACGAAAGAAACTAATACCTTTCGCGTCTCTATATTTACGGGGGTCCAAGATGGTTCTGGCCATTTTTCTGGACTACTACTGCGCCATGATGGACCATACACCATAATTGCGAATTAATTAACTGTGCAACAGGCATTCCTCTGGAAATTATGTCACCTGCATTATGTTCCGATATAACACGATACCAATCAGATATATTGGTCAGAGATTGAATGATCTACACTCTATTTGCTACGAAAGTTTTCCATTTACTAGAGTCTCCAGTGATCCATGACAAAACGATAGTCAAATCACACCACCAATAGCATTTTTTAATATTTAAATTCAGTGGGTTAATTACTTCATTTGCAAGTTTTGATAAAAGAACCCCAGCGCATAATTCTAACCAAGGTAGTGTTAATTGTTTCAGTGGTGCGACACGAGATTTAGAACAAATTCATTATAAGATGACCGTAAATAAGAAACTACTCCATATGCCTTTAATGAAGCATCACAGAAATAATGCCTCATAATCCAGTCAAAGAAATGTTTGTAGACAGACTTTTTGATATATTTTGCTTTATTTTTTGGGCCTGTTTGGAGACGATTTTACCAAAAAAACCCAGTCGTACGGTTAATGCTAAGCTCGTGGCGTAGCGAAACGTGTCCGTTTTTTTGGTTAAGATCTGTAACATCGAAACAGTGCATCCTACAGCAAAAGTTGTTCTTTATAAAACTAAAGGGAATTGAATACCCTATAACATTGAATTGCAAGCAATTTTTCTTGTGCTAAACCTGAATGATTGAAATGAGTTACTAGACGTCTTCCAGTAGCAATCATGTCTAATACTTCAGCTTGGACCTGCATTGACTCATTAACAACTCGCTGAAGCGAATGTATAAAACATCTAGCAGAATCATACTCTGCAACTCGAGCTCCTTTCACCATATTAGCGCCACTATCATGGATTAGTAAGTGAATTTTATTTTACTCAATATCCCAGCGAGCAATAGCGTTCAGTTCCTTTGCTATATTTTCTCCAGTGTGTGATCCTGAAAACGGTTTCATAGCAAGAACGCCGTGTTGCAGCTGAAATTTCGGAGACAACCAATGGGCTGTGAAACTCAAGAAGCTGGAACTATTGTGCAGGCAGGTCCAAATGTCAGAAGTAACAGAAACTGCGATAGCTTTTGAAAAGTTTGTTTTAATTTAGTCGTATATTCTGTTGTAGATATCGGGAATAATTCCTTGAGTAATATAAGTGCGACTTGGTAATTCATAACGAGGTAGCACTTGTTCTAGAAGCCTTTTAAACCCGACTTTTTCTGCGATACTGAACGGCTCGTTATCTATAGCAATCATTTCTGCAATTAAATAATGATATTTCTTGGCTTTGGCATCATTCACATACCAAAGTAATTTTCTTTCAAACGATTCCAACAGTGTTAATTGCTTTTCTGCTGATGTTGAAGATGCACTTATGCTGGGAACGGCATGGCCCGATGCCACAACCGGCTTTAAAATTTCACCCGTTTTACTTTTATTTATCAATTTAAACTTCAAATGATTACTCATGGCTGAATTACCTGATGAATGACAAAAACATACTTTCAAATACTGTACCGATCCACAATGTGCATACATAAAAAAAACTGGCCAAGTGCGAGTCGAACTCATTTCTCGTTTCATTCGTCATTTCGTCATTTCTCGTTTCATTCGTCACGAACTCGTTCATCATTTTTCGTTTTACTACCTTTTCGTTCTATTGAAGCAAAAACATAACCTCTAAACTTACGTAACTGCCTTTTTTCCTTCACCACCTCAAGAAATTTGAACCTGACAATAAACATGCCGCGTACTTGTTATCGTCACTGTTTATATCAAAACAGTTTATATATTGCCAAATTGGCGATCGTTTTTTTGATGATGACCTTTCTTGTTAATCAATCAAACATAAAACCACGACGACAAGTGAAGAAACAATGGAATAAACAAAAGAACTGAGAAACAAATACAAGCTGACACGCGCGATAACACTCGAACGCCCCCAGGTCGTCCCTATCCCCGCTCACGTACGATAACACCCGAACGCGCCCGAATATTACCGATCTCGTTCACCGCGCCTATATTCAAATCAAACTGATCGCGTCGTGTAACGCGATAAAGGGCCGAATATCCGGTAGACGTATATCCGGCGCTCCGGCCTCGTAGCTTGCCGAATATCCAGTATCCGGTATCCGGTCAAACCACTATCCGTTTCAACACTACTGAAAATGTGTCGGAATAAAAATATAAGGCATTAAATTTTCTTTAAGATTCACCTATTTATATTTAATTTTTTTTTTCGTTGTTATGAAAAAATGGCCATGTAAGAATATAAACTTTCCAGGAAATTAATGTTATGGGGGTCGTGAGATTAACTTTAGGCGCTAATAAGAGCCTAAACTATTTTTTTTAGAGATAAGATTTAAGGAAAAATTAAAATTTTTTCAAATAATTTTAAGTATTTAAATTTGCAAAAAAAACCAGTAGGTGGTGCCAACTATTTATTTGTGTATAGTTTAATTTGTTTAACGAGGCCAGCCATGTAAACAAATACACGTGAGCACTGCATGCTTATTTTCATAAATACAAATGCTTTATTCAACCGATTTTTATTTACGTTCGTGTATTAATTGTTATGTATGTTTAGTACTAAATATAGTACATGTTTTGTTGCGATGAAAATACGGGGATGACCATGAATGTAAGCAATGATTTATAAATAAATCTGGGAGAAAACAGAAATCAATACTTATAATTTTAAATTTTTTTAATCATTATCAGTTGATATTAATTGATATTAATAACAATTGTTTCTTGAATGTCATCAATAATGTTATCTAGCGTCCACATTCTATCCTCAACCTTTATAGCATGTTCAACGCATTGTTGCCAGTTTTCAAAGGTAACTGACTGTATTGCCTCTTCTAGCAACGTTTTAACTTCTGCTAGCTTAAAAGTTGCATTTTTTTAGCGACATATCCTTTAACTTTAAAAATTTTCTATTATCTGTAGTACTTAATCCAACTTTAGGAAGTCGAAGCTAAGAGCTTACCTGAGTTTACCCACGTTTCATCCATATAATATATGTTGTAGCCTTCTTCTTTATATTTTCTAATTTCGGTTAAATATTTACGACGCCACAAAAAAATTTCACTGCGATCCATAAGCATACTATTCCTATCGGAAGGTAGATGGCTTGAAATTTAGTAGATCTTCGTCGTTATTAACTTTCGCCAAAATTTTAGCAAGAGTTGGTTGCTCATTTACAAAAAAAAACTATGTACGATTCAGCGGACAACATTCAATGTAAAATCGTCGACAGATTCCAGCATACTTTTACGTGTGCAGGTTTTGGGTGGTGAAAAAAATTTGCCACTGCTATACTCCTTAACTACGCGACGTACCGTTCTGGCCAAAATGCCAATGCGGTTAGCTACTTCCATTTCTAGTTCGAAATTACAATAATCCAGATTTTCCCTCTATGTAGATTTTTATAAACATTCAAAACCATATCCTTTGATCCTGTCTGCATAGCAGTTTTTTTTCGGTTTTTGATTGGTGAAAATGCTGTTTGGCCAATTTCGTTTGAACATCCCGGTTAGATTCCAACTCGATATCACTTTCAGTATCCGACATATTTCTTTTCACCTTTCACAAATTTTACAAATAATTGAAATGTTCACAATTTTTTTTTTATAATTTGAATTGTTCACAATTTTTTTTCTATAAATTAAATTGTTTACAATTTTTTTTTTCACCAAAATAAAACAAACACAAATATAATAATTGAATCAAATAAAAATCGCTCGCTTAAAAAAAATGTATACTGAACTAAAAGTTGCATACGAATGAACTAAGACTTGTATTATTATTTATTTATATGATCATATTGTCAAATTAACCAATCAAATAGTACCATGTGCTTGTTCACGCAGTGATCATGCAGTCAGTTTATCTACCATGTTGGCCCAGATAAAAAAATTAAAGTATAGTTTCGAATTGAGTTTGCACCTAAAATGCATAGGCATAAAAACCTATGCCATTAAATGTTCTATAAAATTCGTCTATATTTAATTTTTTGCGCAGTTACGAGGTAACGGCCAGGTGAAGAAAAATAAATTATCCCGGATATGAATTTTAGGACGGCCTTTTGTATTTTGTAAGTTGAAGAAATTACAAAACCTTATCCTGCAACATCATGATTTATGGAGAGAAAGACAGATAGAGAAAGAGATGAAGAAGAACGTGTTCAGGGGTTGTATGTTGTGTTAGCTTACAACATACGCATTTTCTTTATTGGGCCAGCGATTGAAAATTCTTCCTCCTTCGGCTCGTTTGGGTAGGAAGTTGAGTCAGGGATTAGTTACGGAAAAGGCTACGAAGTTTCTGTCTGTTCTTCGTCTGTATTGTAGAAGTTATTGAGACAGTTCTTTTGGCAGTTGTGGCCTACTGCAGCACAGCTTAGACCTGTTTTACGGCAATTAAATTTAGCACTGCCGCAACCTTTCAAACATTTTCAGAACAACATATTCAGTATTTTCTTTGGCGCTATCAAGTTTTTGGTATATACTGGCTGAAGCTCCTCATCTCCTGGGTCGTTGAGTCTTTTCTCACACCCCCATTGTTCAGGAGGAAGCTGACACCGTAACCACCTTTGCACTTGGTGGCACACTCTTAGGCTGTGCTATTTCGAGGCACCTTCAGTCGGCGGCCAAGCTGAAATGTCAGGCTTGACGTT
Organism: Nineta flava; assembly: GCA_963920215.1. Classification (NCBI taxonomy): domain Eukaryota; kingdom Metazoa; phylum Arthropoda; class Insecta; order Neuroptera; family Chrysopidae; genus Nineta; species Nineta flava. The sequence goes on from OY986040.1 coordinate 63,051,859, forward strand.
CTATACCGAATGCATAAATGAGAAGTATCGATATGTACTTTGGGAATGTCTCATTGAATGAGGCATCGTACCACCTCAAGAAACACGTCCTTCCCGCATTTTCTACTTCAGCGGGGGTCAAAGAATCGTTTAGGAAAGAATTAGCTGCAAGATGTAGTTCAGCATTTTTCTGGTACAAATTTAAAAACCGAATTTTTCCCTTTCGATAAGTTGCAGATGTTGTATCACATCCAGTGAAAGCGTGTATGAAAAGGATGTGATCAAGACTAAGTTGTTGTAGATTCTTAGATGAAAATGTGACGGCTTTCGTTTTTTCTCGGCTAGATTTGAGAAACATAACTTCTGGCCGCGGTGGGGTTAATCCCATTAAAATAACCAAAAGATCGATATCTTCACCAATTATAACAACGTTGGATGACTTTCCTGTAGCTTTTGAAACGATAAGAGTTCGGCATCGTCATCAACCATTTCAGCGATTACGCCATTAGTTTCAAGATATAGTTTTAGTAAGGCAATTTTTAGGGACTTGTGCTGATTTGGCAGAAACTGATCCTGCTGAATGGTTATTACGGCGTCTTCGGTGCAGCTGATGTTCATCGACTTTTTTACACGATAGCGTCTCCTTTGTTTAGCACATTTTGTGCTGCTGGACGTGTTGTCATAACCATCCAATATAACCGTGCGACTCTTGCCTGAATAGTGGCGTTTGACGTATTTCAAATATGTATCACATATAGCCGATATAGTGGATAATATCGACCATGTAACCCGATGTAAAAGGAACCCTCCATCTGTAACAATATAAAATGCAGGTAGTATAAAGTCTGGGATTGGTTGAAAAGCACTGTACATTTCGGATGTTTGGGTTTTCCTCATTCCAGCATCATTAAATAGAGCTAAAGGGTACGAGGCCAACTCATGTCTTAAATATGTCTTTTAGTCGTCATCAGATTGTTTACTAATCGATATCCTCTGAAACAATACCAAGGGATCAATGATTACAGGATCCCGTTGAATCTTGATTGATGCTGTTACGCTGGATAAAAGTAAGGCTTTGTCTTTACGAGACAATTGTATGTCTGCAAATAGTTTCCCGTGTATCTTCATCATAGATTTATTATCCACTTCGACTGATTTGTAGCAAGTGGTTCTAGCATGCCCCACTACTCCTATTTTAGAATGCCAAACTGTGTATATTCCCACTCATGACAAACATTATATAACACACAAGTCAAGCAAATTTTGTAAACTTCGTTCTTTTACGGGGTTTGTTGCACAAACGTGTTGCACACACAATTTTTTGTAGAAAATCCCGTGTTTGACAGTCGATAACTCCTAAACAGTTACTCCTACGGCAAAAGTGAAAAGAATTAATGGAAATTCAATTTTTTTAAATTTCGTATAGGACAACTTTTTCTCTAGAATGTACCGTTTCAATGTTACAGGCGCTCAACCAATAAAACGACACGCTCACTACGCCACGAGGTTAGCATAGACCGTAGGCCTGGGGACTTTTGGTAAAATCATCGTCAAACACATCCAAACATACGTAAAAAATAAAACAAAATATATCAAAAAGTCTGCCTACAACCCATTTTTGATCGTTCGTTGACTGAACTATCACGAGAGTTGTGGCATGTGATAAGATCATCTACATATAAATAATTCTATTCGTTCCGATTATCTTCCAAAATGCACCAAAACCAATGAACCTATCGATTGTACCGGGTTGATAGAAATGAAGATCTACTAGTAAGTACAATATTAACTGGAAGTTTTAAGTTGTGCGTATTTAATGGAATTGATGGTAGTTGACGTGTTATTTCAGGAACAACATATCAATCTAAAGTCACTTGATAATTATAATGTAACGCTTGTATTTTTATTGTAGTGAAATGAGTCACACAAATAGACGAGTTATTAATACCAGATTTGGAATATTAATTATATTTAATGTTAAATTGTATTTTTTAAAAAACGAGAAGCAAATGAAATTACTCTGAGATCAACTATCTAATAATACGCGTGATTTTATTACATGTGCGTCGCTTACTGCAACTACAACAGTTGATAACATCACTTCTGAACTGTGTCACAATATTGTTTTCATGATTATTTTCCATCTGACCAGAACTGATCGATATTTGATTGTTTTTATCTAAATTATTAGGATTTATCCTATCAAAATGTAAAATACTATTATGTTTCTTGGAACACTTAGTACATGTACTTTCGTACATATTTCGTTTCATGTATAGTACATGTGCTTTCGTAAATTTGATTTTATCATAACGTTGTTTAGGATTTAACGCTAGAAATTCTGGACATGAACTAATATAATGAGCTCCTTTACAAGATAAACAATTATATTTGAAAAAATGGAAATTATTGACCCCTGTTTTATTATGATTAGCAGGCTTATAAGATAATCGATTAGAATTACTGTTATTATTGTTTAATTTACGTAAATTTGATTTAATATCAATCGTATGTTTATTCTTATTTTGTGTTAAAGCTTTTATCACTTGGCATTTGTGTGTAAGAAACTCCATCAATTGTATATAATTTGGTAATTGAGTACCTTTTAATGTATCTTCCCAATCTCCCTTAACACGAAAGTCTACTTTCGAAATTATTACAGGAATTAACAATGTATCCCAAAGTTCTGTAGGCTGCTTTAAAGCCGAGAAAAAACGATAATTTTTTGTATATTATCAATTAAATTGCGTAAAGAAAATGATTCCTTGTTTACTGAAGGTAATTCTAATAATGCTGTTGCATAATTATTAACTATTAATCTATGATTATCGTACCTGTCTTACAAGATCCCACGCAACAAGATAATTTTCATTATTAATTTCGATTGATTGCACCAAATATTGTGCTTCCTTTGTTAAACTAGACTTTAGATAATGAAGCTTTTAATATTCGACAATGAAACATCGTTATGAATAAAACATTTAAATGTTTCCGAGAATGAAACTCAATTTTCCAACGAACCATCAAATCTAGGTAAAGGTATCTTTGATAGATTTATTTTGCTATGCACAAGAGTGCCTAATTGTGTGCTATTAGCGGTTGCTGCACCTGCTGTCTCCATTGCCACCGTGATAATTGCCAACCGACTTCATTGCCAACCGAATTTGGTTCTGGTAACGTATGCTCTGCTAAAATGGTTTCAACTTTTTCTGATAGTTCAAAATATTGGTTTTCAAAATCTAATCTCTCCGAACATTCTGATTCTTTCGGATTTGTCAATTCTATTTGAAATTGCAATAGAAACTATTTTTGCAATAGAAACCTCCATTGTAGGTAAAACTAATGAATTTATTACGACGCAAGTAATTGTAAATCGGCCTTGCGCACTACCGTGCTCTAGATATTGACAACCGTTTAATAATCTTAATCGGTTACACGAAGATGTATGTTATAAATTGAAGCTTGTTCAATTTATCGAAATATGATAATAAATGATCGGTACAAAGGTATTGCTCATCTGACCCCCAAACGATGCTATGTTAATGATTGACTTATGATTGCAGCAAGCGCAGCACAATTTCAATTGAAATGGCTTTAAGCACATTTGTAGCTCGGTAAATTGCCAAAAGCAGAAAGAAGTGAGTGTGTTTAAAATAGTTGATGGGGGAATGGGAGTGCTGAGAAAGTATTTTGAGAGCAACATGAGAGAGCAAACAATTCGCTATACAATATTTTATATTACAAGTATTTATTATCTGTTTACCTTTGCAGAATCAGGGTCTAATATATCATCTAACAGGTTCCTTGCGAACGCGGAATAGTGACTACAAATTTTTGCAAAGATAGGCTTCTCGCCAATACTTCCAACATAGAAGACTTGGAAGAAATAGAAGAATTAAATAATTTAGACATAGAGACAATAGTAAACAGTGAGTTATAAAAAAATGATGACTCAACCGTAGATTCGTTAGAAGTAATTATATAACCGCAAAATTAAAAAATTAAAATGTTAAATTTAAAATATCGTATTAAGTGTGAAGCTATTCCGGGCATTTGTCTCTCATTATTGTTGTGTTTTTTTTTTTACTTTAAGGTAACTAAAAAGATAATATAACTCGGCTAATAACTAAACACAACATTTATTAATTCTAAGGCGGTACGAAGTTCGCCGGGTCAGCTAGTATATATATATATCTATATATATATATATATATATATATATATATATATATATATATATATATTGCATTTTCAAAATACTCCTAAAAACATCATTACTTTAAATGTTTTTTAAAGAGTGACCGTTCCCATTTTATATGTAAAAGTCATTTCCCATCTCTTAAAATATGTTTGTATATCTGACATGTTATTCGAATTTCATTTATAAAATCGAAATAAGAAAAAATTTTTGGAAATGTAACTAGTGCTTCATAATGCAATACGATAATAGTATTGAATCAATGACCACATCTAAGCATATAATATAAATCGATTAACGCAACACATAATATTTTATATGGAATACAGTTTTTAAGTCCTTATTCACTCTTTAAATCCTTGTTCAGATTTCAAATTTTTTTTCAAATTGAGCTCGAAAATGATTGAGATATATTTTTTATCATTATTCTAGTATAAGTTAAGCCATATGTGAATCTTGTGGTGAATCGTGGCCTTCGTTATATTTTTGAAATATTCTGACCTAGAACCATTTCATCAAGTGCGCACGTATGAACCCGGTGGAGGTTATATTCAGAAAGCGTAAATAGAATTGGCTGGGGTACTCACTTAGGCACAACGACAAAATATCAACAGTGTCGATCGAATGAACCTATAAAGTGCTAGAAAAAGAAGTCGGCCTATAGCAAAATGGAAGTGCTCGTTGGATACAGTAATAAAAAAAGACAGGTCTATCATGAAATCAACTAAGAGTAGCATATTTGGACTGCAATATTACATATTTGAACCTTTAAAAGTAAGAAATTCTAAAATACGGTACCCTAAAAATAATCTTGAATTTTAATATTCAAGTTAAACTACTTTTTGGTACCTAAACCTATAAAACTATTATATGGGTTTTAAACTATTTTATATAAAGTTCAATAATAATATAATAATTATATATGGGATCTTAAAAATAAATCCAGGTAATTTTTAATTGGATGAGTTTAATTACTGTCATTGGAATTAATATTCTTTTTTAATTGCCCTAACTATAATTTTTGTTTTTTATTTATTTTTATTAGGTGGATATTCAAACATGAGAACCATATGTCCCTGACGTTGTACCAGCACCTAAAACCAAATCCAATGAAAATGATACATGCATTTTTCACAAAGTAATTACAATTAGTGTAAACCAGTATTCAATATATGACAGTTACCATTTTCCGTAAATGAGGTGTGAGCTAGAATGACGACGCTAGTGCTACACTACACCGATAAATGTATTTGTTCCATCGTTTAAACTAATATCAATATTTTTGCAAACTTATTACAATTGATTACAACTCCAGAAACATTTTTTACATTTTTCATATTGCTTTAAAATGAAAATAACTAACACTTCGTGTTAACTAACGATTCTCGTTGACTAACGCTTGGCGTTAATTTTATGAAAACAAATTTCAAACAAAATTTTGTTTTTTTTAGAAAAGGAAAATTTTTGTCTTGAAACTTTTCTCTTATTATTTTTTAGAGAGATCATTGTCTTACGAAGCCTTAATAGAAATTGACTTTAGTGTTGTATTGTTATACCTAAGTATACACAAGGAATAAATAATATGTGGAATAATAAGTTAATGTTGACTATAAAGTAATACTGTCAATGATATGAAAAATTCATTCATTCATTAAAATCATCCATGGTTTAACGGTTAGCACACTGGGCTACAAATCCATAGGCCCAGGGTCCATATCAATATTTAATTAAGCTATATGTAAGCTATATGTATGTTCGGTGAAAGGCAATGGCAACCCATCGGTGTACCATGCTCAGAACGACCACTGCAATGCATAATGAACATGATCTACAACAAAACCGAAAGAATAAAAAGAGTTATGTAGTAATTAGGGACAAAAACTAGAAAAAAGAAGAAAAATTTCACATAACTACCTGGAATGTTAGAAGTTTGTATAATAGCCTAAATAAAACAAAACGCAATTCATATAACGGGACTAAGTGAAGTACGCTGGACTGGGCACTGAACTCTCATTTAAGATGGATTTAAAATATACTATTCTGGAAACTCGCAACATTTGAATGGAGTAGGTTTTCTAGTAAATCTAGAAATTGAGCATATGGTTGAATAGTGTATTCCTGTATCCGATAGAATAATTATTATCAAGTTAAATAATGACTCCATCAAAATAAATTTAATTCAAGTATATGTTCCAATCACTGATTCTCCATTATAGAAATTACGGAGTTTTGCAACGTATTGCAGCAAACTATAGGAAAGTGTAAATAAAATTAAAGATTAAATAGGCGATCTAAATGCAAAATTAGGCAATGGTAAAGTGAAGTAGAAAAAGAACTAATGGGGAAGTAAAGAAACGAATGAGGCCAAATATTAGTTAATTTTTGTCAAAAAAAAAAACAACTTGTCATAAAAAACACTCCCATTTTTTTAAAGAAGACTATACACCTGGAAAACTTAAATCAACGGCAAATTCACATCAACATGCAGTTAGGAACCAAATAGAGTACATCTTGATCAAGCGCAGGTTTAAAAACAATATTATAAATGTAAAAACAAGTTGCGGACGTCGGATCTGATAACAATATTTTATTGGCGACGATGCGAATTAGATGTGTACAATTTAAACAAACAAATAAAATGAGATCAGTATCACTCAAACAGTAGGAAGAGCAATACAACAAAAAGCAATGTAACAAAATTATACAAAATTAACTGAGAACAAAATATAATGAAAATAGCAATATAGAATAAATATGGGAAATTATAAAAAATGCATTAATACAGCAGCTGAAAAAGTGTCAGCATTAATAGTTAAGAGAAGAAATAAGAATGGATGATAGAAGATATTATAAAATTGATGTGAGAAAGAAAACTATAAAAAAATAAACGATACCCAATATAGAAGAATCCAAAAAAATATTCATTATGAAATTATAAAAATAAAAATGGCAAAAGAAAAATATATGACGGTAAAGTGTGAAAATATTGAGCCTCTGATTGTAGCGAAAAATGATCAACAATTATACAAGGAAAAAATTCGATTCATATCATAATAGACACAAAAAAAAGGAATAACCAGAGATACAGAACAAGAGAAGCATCGATGGGAAGGATATATCACAGAAATGTTCAATGCAGAAAGAAAACTGACCCATAGTATTGAAGATTATAATAAAGGAGGAGAAAAAAGTATCAGTCGAATATTTAAGTATAAATAATGAAAAATGTATGAGCCCATTATTGCTTTTTTTCAGTGATATCTATCACTCAGGTGAATTACCGAAAGACTTTGTTCGTTCTATTCACTATCCGTTACAAAAAAAAAAAAATTAACGCAAAAGAATGTGAAGATTACCGGACCATCAATATTATCATCATATATTAACCAGAATAGAAACAGTAACTGGGAACAATCGTTGAAAGACATTTGGAAAACAACTACGATGTGTATGCTTACTTTATAGACTATCGAATAGCTTTTGATAGTTTATATTTGAATGCGAATAACTTTTTAACCGTTTATTTCTTAACGAAAATCAAAAACTTGTTCTCTTATAATTCCCCAAACAGCTTATATTCGAAAACCAGCGCTGTAGGTCTTTTCGTTCACAATATATTTCGGGGTCAAATTGCCTCTGATTTTTGTGTAGTCTTTTTTTTATATTATAAATACGTATTTCGACTACAATATAGTCATCATCCGTATAAATTAGCTAGTCGTAATTTACTCTTTGACAATTAGAAATAGATAGAAAGTCGAGATCAATAGACAAAAATAAAAATAAATAGAAAATTAACCAAATTAAAATATACTAAATTTAAAATATAATAAATTTTAAATTATATTGAAATAACTCTTGTTAAAATTTCCTTCATTCACATTTATTTCTGTTAACTTTACTCTTATTAAAATTACTCTTATATTGTCTCAGGATATGTTACTCGTCGCTAACTTGGTGACAATTTCACCCACCAAATTATCACCAAATTAGAGAAATACACGTAATAATAGAGAAATACACGGATCTGTTTAATAGTATTCACGAATCTGGGAGGATACCAACAGAATTTCTACGGTCGACTTTTCTCATGACACCAAAAACACCAAATACTTTGGGCTCTGAAAATCACAGAACTATAAGTCTCATCAATACTTCAATGAAAATACTAAGCAGCATTATCTTTGATGGAATAAAAAACAAAATTACAGATCATCCAGAATCAGTCTAGAATAAGTTGGGTTCAGAAAAGGTGTTGGAACCACGAATACGTTGTTTATTCTTGGCAGAACACTAGAAAAAAGCTTAGAAGTGCAGAAGATTATATATTTGTGCTTTTTAGATTATCAAAAAGCCGTCGACCTTGTTCAACACGATAAACTAATAGATATATTGTTGAAGATTGGTGTCGATGGCAGAGACCTTAGACTTAACATAAATATATACCTGGCAACAAAGTGCAATTATTAATGTCAAGAACGAAAAATCAGAAAATATTCACATCAAAAGAGGAATAAGGATGTATATTATCATCTATTATCTTTATTGTATACATAGAATCCATATTCCAACATCTTAGTGAACTAGAAGGTATTAAAATCGGTGGTCTGAATATCAACAATATTCGATGCGCAGATGACACCAGTTTAATTGCTGATAGTGAAAATAAACTACAGTTAATAAAGAACTTGGTATGGAAATAAATGTGAAAAAGACGGTAGGAATGATAGTGCCCAACAAAAATAATAATAATAGTAAACTTATAACAATTAATAATACACGCATTAAAACATTCCATATATTTATCTAGGCTCGCTTATAACGAACGATGGGAAATACAACGGAGAAGTGAGACGAAGAATCGCTATTGCAAAAACAGTGTTTATGAAATTAAAAAAAGTGATTTGTAATAAAAATATTAGTGTCAACACTAAGCAAAGAGTTCTTCAAACTTGTATTTGGTCAGTGATTACCTATGGCTGTAAGTGTTGGAACCTAAACAAAGCTGTAATAAAATCTCTAGAAGCATGAGAATTAGGATTCTGGAGACGAACCCTCAAAATAAATTGGGACGATTTTATTAATAATGATAAGATGTGGAAAAGAGTTGGTCATAGGGCACAATTAACATATAAAATCCATCAAAGACAATTATAATTCTTAGGCCACGTAATACGGAAAGGAGAATTAGAATCGCTAGTATTAATGGGAAAAGTGGAGGGTAAAATAGAGAGAGGAAGAAAAAGAACATAACCTACCAATAAGAAATTTATCAAGACAAAATATTCTACACAGGACATTTGATCGAAAAAGGTGGAATAGTTTGTTGGTCAAAGCCGTGACAACGGAATGAGATGACACTTCATCATCATTGCTGTAAAAGTATTTTGTACACTAACAGCAAGTCGGTTACGAATCATTTAAAAAATGATTCAATTCTATAATATTACCAACTTCCACATCAACTCCCAAGTTAAACAAATCTATAGAAACACAAATACATTCAATCACACTTTTTCCAGTCTTGGACATATACGTTCATTTACCATTTGCAACATCAAAAGGTCTACTGTTCAAAATAATAAGTTGATTTTGTATAAGAGATCCTACAAATTTTTGGAAATCATTTTTACTTTGTCTAGTGGTAAGAAACGCATTCCATATTCCCATATTTAAGCCTAAAATCCGAATATTACCATGTATTATGTCCCCTTCAATTTCTAATTTCAACATCCTATTTATGCGCCCACCTATGTCTTCTTAAGGTTACAGATAAACTAATTTTATCAAAAATTGTCTTATTTTCTCTGTAAACAACACCCACATTAGGGTAAGAGTTTTCCTCATTTTGTAAAATCTGAAAGTTTTTCTGCGCATGCACCCAACAGAGTTAGGAACGATCAGCGACCATGAAGTTTGGATCATGGTGGCTTTGGCAGGTAACAGGTAGCAAAGGTGTATAAAATTGCTAATAACTTTCTCCAAAATATAAAGCGAAATTTTTTTTTATTTCCTTCGGGATAATATTAGAAATCACGTCATTTATTGCCAGACACATTGTATAGTGGCATCCCGCCGCCAGATACTCTTAAACTTTAAAAAAATGTTATTCTACTTTATTTATAATATAAAAGCTGAATTATATATATATATATATATATTAGTTGGGTAACTATTAAAAGATGTTTCCTTAGTAGCCAGACAGTTTCGTCAGTTCTAACAGTTCTAATATACATACAAGCGGGTGCGAGTGAGATATTTTTTGGATTTATTGGATAACTTCATTATATAGAAATATTTATGACTAAAAACATTCGTTACGCAGGAACTGCGTCAACTTAGCGAATTTCCTTAGAACAAATAAATACTTTCTAGCGGTTACAATTTCTAGTCTGATCAAAATGGAATGTCGTATCTGGAATAACTTTGGTATTTGCAAGGCCTATTATATTAAAAAATGGGGAAAAGGGGGCATAGAGAAAGAAAAAACACAAAATATAAAATATCTGTTCTAATATTAGAACAATCGAAAAATGTATAAGAAGTAAAGTTGTAGAAAATTATGTTTTCTATAATTTATTACCTTATCATATTTGCTCAGACTCTAATGTATACAAAAATATTTAGAATTTTAACTATCAATCTTAAATTATAAATATTTCTGTACATATTAGTGTAACAGAAAAAATGATAAGATACAAAATTATAGTAAAACTAATTTTCTACAACTTTACTTCTTTACTTGTAAGTTCTTCAACATTGCAAAACACAACACTTGATTTTTGATGATGAGTGCTTCTTATTTGGCGTCGTTGGATCATGTTTACTTTTTAATTTCATAAGTTATTTTTTATGTCTGAGCGTATTCTTCAGAAGGCTGAATCATTGATTGATTGATTAATATCGGGGTAAAAATTATTGCACTTCGACCCTATGGTCCATTGTGCTCCCCCTTCTACCTCAGTCTGACGAGACTCGCTTCTCCCATATGTTGGCAATAGCTTGCTTATCAGGTCTTCCCGAAGGTTCATATATTCGGGGTGAGATGCACCGAATATTCTGTATCTGCTGTAACCCAGAGGTTCGCAGTCAAAGATTATGTGACTGGATGTTGCTTCCTCCTCGTCACACAATCTGCACATAATGGAGCCGTTATGGAATCCCATTGTGTGCTGATGCTTCCGCATGGGATAATGCCCGGTAATGAACCAGGTAACCCTCCGCAGTTGCATCCTGTTCAGCCTCAGTGCATCGAGAGATACCCTCTTTGTTGCACTCTGAAGCAGTACCTTCCCGAGCTCTTGCCGCGGTACTTTTTCCCAGTGATCACGGCGTTTAGCATTTGACCACTCGTTGATCACTTGTTTACATGCAATCTTTGGAATTCCTAAAATAGGCTCTGGGCCTATGAATGGCATCGACTCCCTTCTTTGCTAAGGTATCCGCTTTTTCGTTTCCTTCGAAACCACTGTGACCCGGCACCCAGATCAATTTAACATTGTTCCGTTTTTCCAGTTTCAGAAGTTCCTACAGGCAATCCTTGATGTTTATGGTTTATGTAGCCTCTACGTAGGTTCTCACGGATGCAAGGCAGTATGGCGTAGACTTCTGCTTGGAAGACCGTAGCATATTTCCCTAAGTTGAGGCTTATGTTTGCTTTTGGTCTCTCACCGTAGATTCCCGCCCGGTCCCTTCTTCAGTTTTGGATCCGTCTGTAAACCAGACGATTCCTTTCCTGAGGTAGGATGGTTCTCCACCCGACCACATGGCCCGATCACATACTACAGTGAAAGGTTTTGAGAAGGAGTATGTCTTGGGAAGTATATCTGTGCCCATTTCAAAGACGGGGTCTGAGATAATTGATGTTCCCACGATACATGCATGTCCAACCTGATTTTTATTAATCCAGTTGTTATTGCAAGACAATCTATTGGCGCGGGATCACGCTTTAGCTGTTACTACAATTCTTAGGGGAGGCAGCCCCAGTATGACTTCCATGGCAGCTGTAGGTGTACTGCTCATGGATCCAGTGATGCACAAGCAGGCCAGTCTCTGGATCCTGGACAGCTTTTTGCACGCCGTAATCTGTAGGCTGAATGATTAGTTTCTTGGTATCATGCGTAAATATCACTACATTAAATACCTCAATTATTTAGGAAAGTTCCTATTGATGTGTACATCTGTATCTTTCAGTTCCTAATCTTTCGTCAAAATTATTACTCCTTGTTCGAAAGTCTGATAGATGAAAGCGTATATGCTTCGGGTCAACTTTTGAGTTCTCAATTCTGTACACCTGTTGCAAGTTTTCATTTTTGAGATTTAATTCCAATTTTGCATTGAACATTGGAACCTTATCTTGTGATATATTCATTTTTTTCGTCATCGATTTCGTGGTTTGTAATGTTATTATGTAATTACTATTATGTAGTAATGCTCAATTTCTGTTTAAATCGTTGCGTAACGAGACGAAAATTGTAGATTCGTATCATGCGTAAATATCACTACATTAAATACCTCAATTATTTAGGAAAGTTCCTATTGATGTGTACATCTGTATCTTTCAGTTCCTAATCTTTCGTCAAAATTATTACTCCTTGTTCGAAAGTCTGATAGATGAAAGCGTATATGCTTCGGGTCAACTTTTGAGTTCTCAATTCTGTACACCTGTTGCAAGTTTTCATTTTTGAGATTTAATTCCAATTTTGCATTGAACATTGGAACCTTATCTTGTGATATATTCATTTTTTTCGTCATCGATTTCGTGGTTTGTAATGTTATTATGTAATTACTATTATGTAGTAATGCTCAATTTCTGTTTAAATCGTTGCGTAACGAGACGAAAATTGTAGATTCGTTCTACAATTCGAGACATTTATTCAGTAGCTGGTCGTTCATCTCTTTTATGATATTGCTTCGCTCATAATTTTTAGGAATACATTTGTTAATTAAAAATATCAACGGCAATCAAAGAACAGAAGAGGCGACCACTTTCACATACAATCATCTCAAATTACCTGTATTTGTTAAAATTTCACATTAATTTATATACTAGGTCACATTGTGTTCTCTTATATATATATATATATATATATATATATATATATATATATATATATATATATATAAATATATATATATATAAATATATATATATATATATATATATATATATATACAGGGTGAGTCAAACGTCATGGAGTTTTTTGAAAGAGTGGATAAGGGATGAAATTTTAAGATGAACAGTCCTTGGACATTTTTGCACCTGACCCACGGTTAATTAGATATTAATTAATGAAAATAACCAATAAGAGAAAGGCGTTAACGGAAAAGATATGGTGGGGAATTAACGCAGTGTCAGCAGAGATACGTGAGAGGAGCGAGATTTCCCCATCAGTAACGTAGAGCGAGTCAACCTTATGCCTTTCAATTCCGGTACAGTTTTTGGTAGAATTAAAAAAAATTTCGGAAAAAAAAATATACCTATTTTTTTTCCGAAAAATCGAATTACCTGAATTATTCAGTTTTTATTAGATTGCTTACGATGAAATTTTACGGCGGCATTTGACTTTGTATTTTGAAAGTTAATAGCAGGTTAGATTTTGGAATTCCTTAAAAAATTTTTTTTTTTTTATTTCATTTCTGGGATTATCATTAACACAGTCAGGATAGTTTTTACGACCTCAAAAATTCAAGATCTTATAAAAACTTAGTTTTTGATAATCAGACTGAAATAAAAAACTTCCTAATATTTGAAAACCTTCAATTTACTTAACGAAAAGTTGAAAGTAAGTCTAAATTGCAATTGATTTGATCAGTGCAAAAAACATTAATAAATTCTTAAGTATAATTTTTTTCAATATTTTTGTGAGCTAAACCATTGGTGATTCGTTGCTTAAATTTTTTATTGAAAAATTTAGTTTTCATGTATATCGCTGCGTTCAATCCCCACCATTTCTTATTCCGTTAACGCGCTTATCTAATTGGTTGCTTTATTTAATTAATGTCTAATTAACGGTGGGTCAAGCGCAAAAATGTCCAAGGACTTTTCATCTTGGAATTTCATCTCCTATCCACCCTTTCAATAAACTCCATGACTTTTGACTCACTTGTATACATATATATACATATATATATATATATATATATATATATATATATATATATATATATATATATATATATATATATATATATATATATATATATATATATAAAATTGTATATTTAAAATATGTTTAGAGTACTATATGAAGTTTGGATTTTTATTAACCGCCTCTCTAATTATAGGTGTTGTTATTTTGTATTCAAAGTCCTTTTGTCTTTTTAATGAGATTACGTGACACCAAAGAGTAAACTTCAAGGTTTTATGGGATGGGTTTTGAAACTAACTCACTCACACACATAGAACAGATATATGAAATAAAAACCAGATGGTTTATAAGGTAATATAATTTACTTAGTATTTATTATAAGTTATCTACATATTATTTATGTATGTGAATCTTTTTATACCCAGTATATGTGTATATACAAGGTATATTAGGTTTGATCACGACTTTGTCCCGCTAAAAATATTGATCGTAGGCATGAATGTTTGGTATATGTGTTCATAAAATGGCCAAATTCGGCCATTCCCGTATGCCCGTCCGCCCGCGGATCCGATAACTCAAGAACGAAAAAAAGATACCGAGCTGGAAATTTTTTGTTTTCTAGAGTAAAAAATTAAGGTGAAGTTAGTGGGAAAAATCGGACCATGTTTGGTGAAAATGGGCAAAACCGCCTATCTTTGAAATCGTAAGAGATACAACAACAATTTAACAGCAAAAAATATCTTTCTTTTTAATCTAAACAACTTTTGTTTGAAATTTTTTTCCATAAACTCAATAGTTTTCTCAAAATTTGTGCTCAAAAATTCCTTGGAAAGCAAAATGTAGGACCATCTTTAAAACCATAAAAGATTTTTTGTAAATTGTGGAACAACTCAAAAATTGTTAACAATTCAAACATTGATATACCACTCAGTTTATACTGGGTATTCAAACAATTAACTCAGTTGTTACATTACTTGTTTTGTAATGATTTGTGTTTGATTGGTATGTGTCTTTGAAATCACTATACTCATACATTGTAAACACTTGAACTTTATAGAAAGAGAAGTCGGGATGATTAAATAAAAATAACTAATCGTAACTTTAAGGTTATTCAAACATTTATGATTTGTGAGCGTGGAAAAAATGTTAAGTGGCTACAATCCAACCTCTAAAAACTCATGAACCTCGCAAACATGGTTAGCATGTTTGTGGCGTCGTGTCGTCTAGTAAAGTGGTTTTTCTACATTTATATTGCCGGATTAGCCACACAACAAAAGTAGGAAAATCTACAGTGCCTAAGAATTCAAATATTTTTCACTTAGTTAAAAACTGAATAACAGTCTTTTGAAAAAACCTACTATAGGTCCATATGTCAACTTAATCTCGCACTCTCTTGACATCATCGTTTAAATAAAACAATAACTAAAACAATTCCTTGGTATACGAACTTAGTTACTTAAAATATTTAATTTGTGTTTTTATTTTCTCTATAAATTACCTGTATCATCTACATTGACGAATAGATATATATTCGTAGGAGAGTTTAGAAGCAAAGTAAATTGTGTTTTAAAACTATCTATTCAAAACTTGACAAGCTAATTTTTTTTCAATCAATTAAATATTTAACTGTAGGTACTATTAGCATTTGGGATCAAAATAATATCATCCAAAAATATACAATAACCAACATGTAATTTCTCAAAAAAAATTGATAATGATAAATTAAAAAAAGAAGATTATTAAAAGTATTTTGAAACCATTAATTATCTTAATTAATTTAGACACGTAAATTAAATGAATCTCGTCATATACAGAGATTTATAATATTAGTGAAGGTTACAAGAACACAACACATTCTTAATAAAAATGTTATTTATATACTTTAGATGGTTTACAGGCAGGTAGTATAGTTTTTTCACATGGTAATTGAATTTCAAATGATAAAAAATAATAGTTTTTTTTTTGTTGCTGTAGTTAATTCAAACAATATTTATAATTAATACTATAAAGTATTAATAGAAAAACTTATGTCAACGCTAAGTATGATATTTAATATAGCTTTAATGTATAATGATAGATCAAGTAACTGGTAACATCAAGAACTTAATATTTATTTATCCTGACTAGAAATTGCCCTACATGTCCGGACCCAATAGGGAATCAAGAGGGCATGCCAAGTAAGGTTATCCCAATCGGGACCCAATAAAAATCTAACTTGGATATCCGAATGTAAAAATGGTTAAAGTAATATTATTTTTTCTCCTTTGGATCCATATCGGAACCCGTTAGTACAACCCAATGTAAAAATTAATGACCTGACATTAATTTTGCCTAACTGGGATTATTTCGGAAAATTATTGGGAAAACCCAACATAAAACTTAACAATCTGGTATCCGTTTTACCCAACTGGGATCTATTTAGGATATGACAGGGATAACCCAATGTTAAATCTCGAATCTGGTATAAGTTTTGCCCAACTGGGATCTATTTAGGATATGTTTGGGAAAACCCAATTGAAAATAACGAATCTGATATAAGTTTGCCTAACTGTGATCTGTTGGGAATATTATTGTGAAAACCAAACATAATAAAAAAGAAAAAATAAAATAAAAATTTGTAAATTTTTTTTTTGCTATTTCGGTGGACCTATTTTGTGTGAATTTATATAAATTACAATATAAGTGGATAAAAAACTTCAAGATATTGAATAGTTTTTGAAAAATAAATAAAAATTATGAATAGATTCTCGCAAGTGACATGTTACTATGTAAGAGTATATACACTCGTAGTTGAATAAACATTAATATATAAAATAAATTATTAAACAAATAAACTCACTTTCGCATTTATAATATTAGTAATAGTAATAACCCCTTAAACTCGGGCAAACGCACTTCCGCCGTGCTTCCAGATAATATAATAATAGTAATAATAGTAATGGTTATAATTAGTTTCTAGTGTTATGAGGATCAGATAGGGATCCCCGATCGAACCCCAAGACTTATAACCATTACATCCCAATTCGGGATCCCTATTGGGCAAGCTAATAGGTTCCCAAGCGGGTGTACACGAAAATTTCTAGTTGGGATGTTGAACGAAATTGTTACAAACCAAAATTACTTGAAATTTGGAAAAAAGCTGTGGCGACCTGAAGGACTGAACATAGTCCTTCAGGTGGAAGCGCACACTGAAGATATATGCCTTTGTCTAACTAGTACACAGTTTTCAGTTGTCCCTAAATATCTCAAAAATTAAAATAAGCATTTATCGCAAACTTTGTCATCACAAAAATTATACTATATTAAACAAAAGTTATAAGTATTTCTGTAACGAACAACTTTTTAAATTAAAGTTTTGCTCTGTTCCATCTTTTCCCATAAGCAAAAAAATTTTAGGTATTGGGGATGGGATGAGGTATAAAGATTCTTTAACTGAGGAGCTAAAGGTTTTCGAAGGAGCTGTGTGTCAAAAGTAAGTAGCTAGAACAAGGATTTGAACATTAGAACATTGTACACCTAAGTGTACAATGCTACTTACACTTATATGTTGCAGCCCTATATACAATTACTCGCTCTGCTCGCAAGTGAGTTCCCTCCTTGACCCCCTGGCTCCACGTCACAGAATTTAATATTACATTAATTGTAAAAAGAATTAATGGGGGGGGGGAGGAGAATGTTTTTGGGTTATTTTTTGGAGCGGAACTTTTTTGGAGCGAATTTTATTCATCTGGGGGTAACGATGAATAAAATTCAGTTTTTCGAATTAACCTTTTAATTTTCAGTTATTCTGCGTTGAATGCGAAAAACCGCATTTTTTCTAACATGTAAAGTAGTTAATGGTTTTTGGGGGCGTTTTTTTCATTCTTTAAATTAAGTTTATCGACTAACCTCATTAAGATAGTCCCCATCAAATGCAAAAACCCCATCTTTGCATGAATAGCAGTTAAAAGGGTAGCTAAGGGGATGTTTTTCCCATTTTTTAGGGGGAAGCTATGCAAAATTTTAAGTTTTTCGAATAACCTTCTTAATTTGTAGCTATTTAGAAATCGCATTTTGTAGCATGTATAGAAGAAAAACGATAGTTTTGGGGGTGTTTATCCTGTTTGCAATTGGTAGCGATGGAAAAATATATATATATATAAATATATATTCTGTCATTTTGAACCAGTTCCATGACGAATGGAAAAAAACCCGATCTTTCTAACATGAATAGAAGTGAAAAGGGCAGTTTTAGGATTTTTCCCATTTGGGGGGGGGGGGGTGGTTGCGATGCAGGTGATGAAATTTTTAATTTGTTAAAACTGTTAATTTGCAGATATTCTGCGTTGAATGCAAAAAACTGCATCTTTCTAGCCATTTTTTTGGGAAGACGCTATGAAAGTTTTTAAATTTTTTGAATTATCTTCTTAATCTGAAGCTATTAAGCGTCGAATGCAAAAAACTGCATCGTTCTAGCATGTACAGTAAAAGAGGGGTAGTTTTAGGGGTGTTTATCCCATTTTCGAAGGGTAACGATGGAAGAATTTACGTTTTTAAAATAATCCTGTTATTTTAAACCTGTTCCACATCGAATGGAAAAATCCGATCTTTCTATCATGAATAGAAGTGAAAGGGGCAGTTTGAGGGGTGTCATTCTCATTTTTTGGGGTGGGTTGGGATGAATTTTCAAAATATTCTGTTAGTTTGACTTTTTTTCGAGTTGATTGGTGAAAAATCCATCTCTCTAACATGTATAGAACTGAAAAACGTAATTTTGGGGGGTGTTTTGACGAGTTTGCTGGGGATGAAAAATTTTAAGTTTTTCGAATAAACTTCTTAATTTGTAGCTATTTTCGGTCGAATTCAAAAAGTCGCATCTTTCTTGCATGTATAGAAGAAAAGGAGTGGTTTTAGGGGTGTTTATCCCAATTTCGAAGGGTTGTAATGGAAAAATTTACGTTTTTCAAATAATCTTGTTATTTGGAAACTATTCCATGCTGAATTGAAAAAACCTGATCTTTCTAACATGAATAAAAGTGAAAAGGGAATTTTTAGGGGTATTATTCCCATTTTCTGGAAGTTGCGGTGTAGGTAATGAAATTTTTCAAAGTTTTCTGCTAATTTGACTTTATTTCAGGTTGATGGGTGAAAATTCCATCTTTCTAGCATGTATAGAACCGAAAAACGTACTTGGGGGGGGGGGGGGGGGTATAGCATGTATAGAACAGAAAAACGTAATTTTGGGGTGGGGGATTGCAACCCCCCGATTTTACGGGGGGTTGCAATGAGAAAAATGAAGTTTTCCGATTTTTCCTCGTCGGTTTCAAGCAATTTCGCGTCGAATGCAAAAAACCGCGTCTTTCTAATATGGCTAGAAGTACCTTAGAGTTCTTATAGATCAGTCAGTCAGTCAGGCAGTCAGCTTCACTTCTAGCTTTATAGTATAGTAGACTCGCTCTGCTCGCAAAAGGGTTCCTCCCTTGACCAGTTGCCTCAACGTCACAGAAAATAACATTACCTGAATTGTAAAAAAAGTTGAAAAAAATACTTACCAAAAAGTACACACCATTAGAGAACTAATGGGGCGGGGGAACTTTTGGGGGGATATAATTTTTTTTTATTTGGGGGGGAGTTCGCCTAGATATGTCTCATATCACATTTTTCAAATTAACCTGTTAATTTGCAGTTATTCTGCGTTGAATGCAAAAAAAAACGCATCTTTCTAGCATGTAAAATCGTAAATAAGTGATTTTTGGGGACATTTTTTCCATTTTCAGGGGGTTGGCGATGGAAAAATTAGAGTTTATCGAATAACCCCATTAGTTTGAAGAAAATTCTCCACCAAATGCAAAAACACTCTCTACCATTAATAGAAGTTAAAAGAGTAGTTCAGGGGGTTGTTTTCCCATCTTTTTAGGGAGTGGTGAAGAAAAGTTTTAAGTTTTTCTAATTATCTTCTTAATTTGTAACTATTAAGCGTCGAATGGAAAACACCGCATCTTTCTAGCATGCATAGACGAAAAAGGGTGGTTTAAGGGATGTTTTTTCCGTTTGCGAATGGTTGCGATTGGAAAATTTACTATTATAAATTAATCCTGTTAATTTAATCCTGTCCACGTTGAAGAAAAAAAACCCGGCCTTTCTAACATGAAAAGAAGTGAAAAGGACAGTTTTAGGGGTGTTTTTCCTCTTTTTGGTGATTGCGATGTTGGTTATGAAAGTTTCGAGGTATTCTGTTAATTTGACTTTATTTCTAGAAATAAAAAAAATTGCTGAAAATCCAAACTTTCTACCATGAATAGAAGTTAAAAGGGTAGATTAGGGGGTGCTTTTCCCATTTTTTTTTTGGGAGGACTCTATGAAATTTTTTAAGTTTTTTGAATTATTTTCTTAATTTGTAGCTATTTAGCGTCTAATGCAAAAACTGCATCTTTCTAGCATGTATACAAGAAACGGGGTAATTTTAGGGGTGTTTATCCCATTTATGAAGGGTAACGATGGCAAAACGTTTTTAAAATAACTCTGTTATTTTAAATTCGTTCAACGTCGAATGAAAAAAACGTGATCTTTCTAACATGAATAGAAGTGAAAATGGCTGGTTAAGGGGTGTTTTTCCCATTTTCGGAGATTTGCGATGTAGGTAATGAAATTTTTCAAAGTAATCTGTTAATTTGATTTTGAAAAGAAAATCCCATCTCTCTAGCATGAATTGAAGTGAAATGGCAATTTTACCGGTGTTTTCCTATTTCCGGGGAGGGGGGGTTGCGATCTAGGTAATGAAATTTTCAAAGTATTCTGTTAACTTGACTTTATTTCGGGCAAATTGGTGAAAATATCATCATTTCAGCATGTATAGAACTGAAAAACGTAATTTTAAGGGGTGTCTTTTCAATTTTCGGGAGGGTTGCAATGAAAAATTTTAAATTTTTCGAATGAACTTCCTAATTTGTAGCTATTTAGCGTCAAATGCTTAAAATCGTGTCTTTCTAGCATGTATACGAAGAAAAGGGTTGTTGTATGGGTGTTTTTCCCAATTGCGAATGGTTGTGATGGAAAAATTTACTTTTTTCAAATAATTCTGTTACCTTGAACCTGTTCCACGTCGAATGAAAAAAACCGGATCTTTCTAGCATGAATAGAAGTGAAAAGGGCAGTGTTAGGGGTGTTTTTCCCATTTTCGGGTGGTTGCGATGGAGGTTAAGAAGTTTTCTGTTAATTTGACTTTATTTCGGGTCGATTAGTGAAAATTCTTATCTTTCTAGCATGTATAGAACAGAAAAAACGTAATTTTGGGGGATATTTTTCCGATTTTCCGGAGGGTTGTAATGAAAAAATTAAAGTTTTCCGATTTTTCTCGTCGGTTGGAAGCAATTTTGCGTCGAATGCAAAAAGCATCTTTCTAGCATGTCTAGAAGTGGGTACGGTTTTATATAGATGAGTCAGTCAGTCAGCTTCACTTTCAGCTTTATAGTATATTAGACTAGCTGTATAGTATAATAAAATAAGATAGATTAGTGTGTCAGTCAGTCACCTTCATGTCTAGCTTTATAGTATAATGGCCACAAAAGTAGGGTTTAATTTGTGTAAATCACTCGGTTTTCTTCTATTTGAAATATTTGTCAAAAACTAAGAAAATAAGGCTAAAATCAACTATAAAATTTAAAAAAACTAACGTTTCTTTGGGTTGTCCACAAGCATCCTATTGTTTTAAAGTCTTTATCAGGGCTGACCACCGTATTTGTTACCCATAATAATAATAATTAGAAAGAAGGGTACTACAAATGAGTCCCATGCACCTAGACCAAGGAGTCTTCTGTGCCGTCCTTAAGAACAGCGTTTCATCCGAAGGCGAGACGTCTCCGAGTAAGAGGTGCTATTTTAAGCAGATGAAGCTATTGGATTCTGTTGAGGCCAGACGCCACACAGAAGGCCCACAACTGCTCCACCGGGATTGCTCTCAGAAGTGATTGCTACCAGAGTTTCGGACTCTAAACATTCGATACCTGACACCCTGCAGGTTTCTGCAGGTGCAAATAACATGAAGGTTTTATCGTCCCCCATACAGGCTGTACAAGTGGGATCATCAGAGATCTCCAAATTATGAGGGTGGTAGTTTCATTGACAGTGTCCTGTCAAGAGCCCCACCACCCTTCTCAACTGCATTCTATTGAATTTCAACCATTCAAAGTCGACAATGGTCTAGCTGTGCTTATGCACAACTTAGCCTGTCGCATGCCCTGCGCAAAGTCCCAGTAATCGAGATGAGCTTATCGCAGCCACCCCTTGATTCGGTAAATTACAGAGTATCTTGCTATGTGAATGACAGGCTCATGTGAAATGAGGGGCCGTTTGAGATGACCCCTCTCGTGCCAACGAGTCACCTACGTCGTTCCCTTTAACGCCAGAGTGACCCGGTACCCAGATCAGTCTAACTGTGTTATTCAGTGTCAGGTGGATCAGTTCTTCGCAGCATTCATAGACTATCCTCGGTTGGAATCTTTACGTCTCAAGGGCCTGAAGTACTGCCTGGCTATCTGAGAAGATGCTGATATGTGCCCCAGTGTAACCTTTCGTTTAACAAATCTGGGCACGTCTCAGCATGGCGAAGATATGTGATTGAAAAACCGTCGCATATTGACCAAGAGGAATCGATGCTTTTATTCTACGTCCAAACACCCGCACCAGATAAATCTCCGGTCTTTGAGCCATGCGTATAAAGATATGGTACGGGAGGGGGTGAACAGCTTGGCACGTTTCGATCATATTCCTCACGGGAATGCACGATTACACTAAATTTGCGGTCAAAACGATAAATCGATACAACGACGAGAAAGTTTGTCGTGAAGTATCTGCCTTTCGGCTCAACCTCCACTATCCCCCATGGGAGCGGGATTGGTATATGCCCAATCAGCGCATCCTATGATCTGAGTTTCCTTCAGGACTACCAATTGCTTGGTTTGGCGGGGAACTATATAAACCTCTATTAGCTCTGCAGGCTAATACTCGAGTTGTAGACTCCCCTCCTAGCCCACGATGTAGGCTTTTACCACTGCCACTATGAGTCCATCCCAAATGCTTGACGCACAGAAGCAGTGCAAACCAATGTGCGGGGCTTGGACCAACCAACCCGTAGTACCAATTTAACCCTTGGTGAGGGCGTTCCCCAAGCGGACCCATAACTGAAACTTTGGGAACCCTGGACCAGTTCAGCGTCCTTTCAAATGCATACGCATGATAAAAAGAACATAAATAAAATAAAAATGAAATGATGAAGATGAAGATGATAAATGAGGTTATCGTTTGTACCGATTTGTACTACCGACAAATCGTTTGTACCCATTCTTACAGATAATTATATCGTTTGTACTGCTTTGTTCTACTGACAAATCGTTTGCACCCCTCTTAATCGTTTGTTTCCATTATTACCGACAATAAATCGTTTGTACCGGTTTGTTCCATCGAGATATCGTTTGTACCCATTCGTACCGACAATAAAATCGTTTGTACCGGTTTGTACCACCGTCAATACGTTTATACCAATCATAATCGTTTGTACCCTTTCGGACCGACAATTATATCATTTGTACCGCTTTATACCACCGACAAAGCGTTTGTACCCACTAGTTATCGTTTGTACCCTTTCAATCCGAATATAAAGTCGTGTGTACTGGTTTGTACCACCGAGAAATTGTTTGTACCCCCTCGTTTTTCTTTGTACCCATTCGTACCGACAATAAAATCGTTTGTACCTATTCTTACCGACAATTATATCGTTCGTACCGGTTTGATACACCGACAAATCATTTGTACCCCTTTGTAATCGTTTGTACCCATTCGTACCGACAATAAAATCGTTTGCATCTGTTTGTACCACCAAAAAATCGCGTTTGTACCTGTTCGTACTAATTGTGCAATTGTGGTGTAAGTACTGTTGATATCGTCGAGTAATTAAATGCGATAAAAATGAAATCTGCATTCGACCAAACGTGTAGAAACTATTGTCTTTACAAAAACGTTATCAAATATAATTTATTCCTAAACAAGACACGAAAGAAACAAACAAATTAAAAAAAAAGGAACTAATTTTTTTTTAATTGTTTTTTTTTTCGCCAGGGAGGTGGACGTTGATGCACAGAGTGTGGGACTCCTGGCAGCCAGACTACCCCCTAAAATCCACTCTCTTTTGGAGCTTCGAGAACTTGCTCATTAGCCCCCGCAGGTTAAAAAGGAAAACAATAACAAAACTTAACAATATCTCAACACTACCTAGTCAAATGAATTTACTATGTAGGAATTGAATAAAAATATATAAACTATAATAATACAAAAATAACAAACAAAAATTAACAACAACAACAAATAAGAACGTTGCAGTGAAGGTGTAAAAATCCTTCTGCAACAAATAAAAATACTTAAAAACTAGATAACAATATTTAAAAAAATTTAAAGACCTAAAAACTAGATAACAATAAAACGTTTTAAAAACAAAAAACTATAACAACGTGTAATAGTGTGGGTGTAAATAGCCCACTCTATTACAATAAAAACAATCGGTAATAATTGTTTGCCCAAATAAACGACCACGAATTCCAAACGTTGCAGTGAAGGTGTTAAAACACCTTCTGCAACAAATCAAAATACTTAAAAACTAGATAACAATATAAAAAAAATTTTAAGACTTAAAAACTAGATAACAATAAAACGTTTTAAAAACAAAAAACTATAACAACGTGTAATAGTGTGGGTGTAAATAGCCCACTCTATTACAATAAAAACAATCGGTAATAAATGTTTGTCCACACAAACGACCACGAATTCCAAACTTAACATTAGCTATAGTACGGTGGTTTTTGATGAGACTATTAATGACGATAGGCAAAATTATGACGAAATAACTTTGGATTTACGAAACAAATTAGCTCTGGCTGAAAGTTATGGTAGATATATAGAGGTACATAGAGGTACACAACGAAGTGTGGAATTCCAAACCGAGGATATCAAGATAGGAAATATTTCTACCCAAACAGATAATAATTCTACACAACCAGAATCATCGGAGCGAGTAGATTTTTTTTTTCAAACCAATGTACACGTAGTGCATAAAGAGCTTCAAGTAAATACAATCGATATTATCAATTCGATTAATGGATAGGAATCGATGAGTTTGGTAGAAAATGTAGAAATAGCAGTAATAACCGAACCTCAAAAATTATTAAGGCAAAATACTAGAAATATTTGTCGAAAAATACCATTTACAGAATCTGTTTCGATGGGATGTGAAAAAATAGTTAGATTTATCCCTCGCAGTACGCCTCAAATATTGATTGTTTCAGATCAATTAGGTAGGGATAGTCTAACCAAAACATTACACGGTTTCCTCGGTAATTAAAAGTAATGATTTGTTTGAGAATATCATAAAATTCACAACGTCTCGCATCGAGAATTTCACGAAATCAGATTTCGTTCTTGTGATGCTCAGTTCTTATCATATTGTCCAATAGTGAAACTCATAATAGTGTCATAAATCTAATGAGTAAAAACACTAACTTAATACTGTCGACAATACCTTTCAGAAGGGGTACGAATCATTTTAATCATGTCACCTACTCGGTAAATAAGTTTATGGATTCTGAGCTATTTAAGCAACCTAATACCTTGACTTTGTATATGAATAAAATCTTGATTCCTACTTATGACTATCATAATAATAGTATAGACATTAAAAGAAATTCAAAAGCAAGATTTAATAGAATAATACATAAATATGTACTCAAAGAGATAAGCGATGATCGCTTGGTCACTCAAACTGTCCCTAATTTGGCTCAGACTGTCTCTAATTTTGATTTAAATGGAGCAAATGATGTTATCTTGTCTCCATCCAAAACTGGTTGTGCAGAGGCTGCTCCGACTGTAAAGTGGGTTTCCAAGCAAATAAAAATAAAAAAGTTAATTGCATTTACTATTACATTCTGAGAAAAATTGTTTTAGTTTGATACCTTGTGCAAGAAGATCCGCCTGGAAAATTTTAACTTTAAAGAATAACAATAAATAGTATTGGCCAAGTAATGGGATTTTGTAAAGCAAAATATAAAAATGGCGGTTCTATAATTTTATTTATTTGTACCAAACATACCGCCCACCAAATTAACTTTATTTAAGTTATTTGAGAGAAAAAAAAGGAAAAAAAAGATAGTTATTCAAGGGATGAGGAACTAGGCCCTAGGTAATACTACCAACTTCTTTAATGGTCGTGTTAAAGAGGTGGATCCAATGCGCACAGTGGCAACACGGACGACACCATCCCTTCCAGGATGAAGAGTTTGAATACGCCCTATAGGCCAATTTAAGGGAGGCGTACCAACACCATTAAAGAATACTACGTCTCCAATTTTTTATGCGGGACTGTTTACGGTCCATTTCTGGTGCTGCATCAGCGACAAATATTCGGATGACCAGCGAGACCAAAACGTTTGATATAGATGAGTGATGCGTTGCCAACGAGTGAACAATCGAGTTTCATCATCAAAAAGGGTTTCACGAGGTGTCAGCAGAGGTCCGCCAATTAAGAAATGACCAGGATTCAGATAGTCAGGACCGTCGTCGGGATCGTTGGAGACTGAACATAGAGGTCGGCTGTTTAAGCAGGCTTCAATGTCTACCCGAAAACAAAGTGCTCATCTCTTCAAACGTCAGATTATGAGTTTTTAAGAGCCTATTGAGTAAATTTTTAGCGGATTTGATACCGGCATCCCATAATCCTCCGAAATTTGGAGCATGAGGGACATTGAAATGCCAAGTGACTTGCCGAAGGGCTAAATTTTCAGAAAACTCCTGTTGATTGGTCTTGAGAAAGTCATAGATTTCTTTTAGCTGACGAGCAGCTCCTTTGAAATTAGTTCCACAGTCGGAGTACATGTGACTACATAGACCCCGACGTGAAACGAATCTCTCAAATGCTGCCATAAAGGCAGAAGTTGGTAACTCGGAAACGAGTTCAAGGTGTACGGCCTTTGTCGCCATACATACAAATAACAAGGAAGGCTAGGGGCATTACGACATTTGGTTTCCTTGATGAGAAAGGGTCCACCAAAATCAACACCAGTGTGAGTGAAAGCACGTGATATTCGAGTTCGTTGGGAAGGAAGGTCTCCCATTATAGGTTGAACGGGTTCAGCACGAAATTTATGACAAGTGAGACATTTACATATTCGGGTACGAACTAGAGATTGTAAAGAAATTATCCAGTAATGACGTTGGATTAATGCCTGAACGGTTCGAGGTCCAGAGTTTATCGATGCTAGTGGTAATGATCACATAACAAGGACGACAAATGACAACGCTTTGGCAAGAATAACGGATATTTAGAAGAAGCGGGTAATTCAGAATGCTTGAGTCTACCGCCCACCCTCAACAACCTTTCGGGATCAACGATTGGGGTTAACCTTTGAAAAGAAGATGAAATCATTCTTGAGTTTTTGATACCTTCTACCAACGCGAAGAGGGTTTGGTTTTGAGAAAGCGAAACACACAGTGTTAAAGCTGCGCGTAGTTCATCCGCAGACAGCGGGCCACTAAGTCGGGTTTAAGGGTTGCGAAGGTTGTGGGTGTAGCGCCAAACGTATGCGTAGCCTCTCTGAAGTCTACTTAGTTCTGAATAAGTCGTCATACGGTCGTAGAGATAGTTGTCCTGAACCTGAGCAAGTAAAACAACCGGAGTAGATTTTACCTCGAGATGACTGTTTTTTCAGTGATTGGAGAAATGGGCCAACAATCGATGGGTTCCTTTAGGAATGGGGAACCTTCCGGCCATAAGGGGTGATTAACTAAAATTGAGGGAAAAGAGCCTCTTGAAGCAATGTCAGCGGGATTTCACTCGGATTTCACGTGAGTCCAGCAAGTAGGAGAAGTAGGTTCTAAAATTTCTACAATCCGATTTGCAACAAAAGTTTTCATTTTATGAGGAGAAATGCCGAGCCAGGTGAGAACTATTTTGGAATCGGTAAATAGATGTATCCCTTCAAAATTGAGAGTAGAAGAGAACATTGACATGGAGTTTACGTGACGAGAGAGTAACAATGCACCAGAGAGTTCCAATCGAGGAATACTCGAGTTTTGAGAGGAGCTACTGTAGTTTTAGCTTTTAAAAGAGAACAACAAACATTATAATTGAGAGAAACACTACTAAAATAAACCACTGCAGCATATCCTTTTTCGGACGCGTCGCCGAATCTTATCAAGCGATGACAAAATTTGTGATGGGAAGTATGCCGAGGAATACTTATTTGTTCGATCAGGTCAAATTCTGAAATGAATTAAGACCATGATTCGTCGAGAATTGGGGGTAAAGAATCATCCCAATTGAGACCAGTGAGCCATAACAATTGAAGAAAATGTTTCATCCAGGATATCAGAGGGGAAAGCCAACCTAACGGATCGAAGGTACTGGCAACATAAGAGAGAATAGTACATTTGGAGAATGATTTATCAAACTGGACTACTTTATACTTAAATGAGCCTGACACGGGATTTAGCCCCAAAATATTGAATACATTATCATGCGGAGAAAATTTTAAAGGGTTTTCCAGATATTCCTTGGGCAGATTTTCCAAAAGTTTCGGATGATTGGTTGACCATTTGTACTTCAAACTTTCCTAGACCAAGTAACGTGATTAACTCGGACTGGAGAGTTCGCGCTTGCTCAAACGACGTAGCACCTGATACCACATCGTCAATATAAGTTTGATTCAAGATAGCTTTAGAAGCTAAAGGATATGGATCACCTTCGTCAAGAAAGAGCTACTTCAGCACTCGTTGAGAAAGAAAGGTGGAAGGTGTCAAACCATATGTCACCGTATTTAATTGGAACTCGGTAACCGGATCGGTCAGGTTTCTGCGCCAAAAATATGTTGAAACATTTTGTCATGAGGGTCGATTAATATTTGATGATACATCATGCTAATATCTGCACAGAGAGCAATAGGATACGTACGAAATGTCATCAATATTTCGGAAATGTCCTTTTGAAGTTTGGGACCCGACCTCAATTGTTGATTTAAGGATTCCCCGGTTTTGTTAAAATATGATGCATTGAATACAACACGAATCTTTGTGACCGAACTGGAAGTTTTGAATACACAATGATGCGGAATAATATACGGAGAGATAGTGTTTGGTAGATTCATGTGACCAAGTTGTTCATATTTCCGCATGAATTTTTGATATACTAAATACGTTGGTGGTGATTTTAACAAACGGGATTCGAGATTAAGAAGACATTTTAATGCGTGAGAACGGTTATTTGCTAAAGATGACGGGGTGTCTACAAATTTGCCCACGTAGCGTCCGTAATTTGAACGAGTATGAGTAGAAGTGAAGTGATTCTCACACTAAGTGTCTTCTGGTGATTGTATCGGAGAAAAATTGACTTCCTCTGATTCCCAAAATTTATATATCAACAGTATATTATCAACATTGATGAATATATTATCAACATTGGACATATTTAATAAGAGAGAAGTTTTGACACCAATGTGAGCGGATAGGAGCTTTACCGATAATATCCTAGCCGAATTTGGTGTTGACGGCAGCAGGTTCACCTTTGACGAAGGTAGTACCCTGATCTTCCATAATTTCGGAATGAAGATCAGCACCGATGAGAAAGTCAATAGGACCTGATTGATAAAATTGAGGGTCTGCCAGCTTTATTTTGTGATAATGAGGAAGCAAACGACGAGAAATAGAGACAGACGGTTGTTGAGTAGATATCGTTGAGAGAATTACAGCCGAAGCCTTGACCTTTTGTGAGAGGTCATGAATGGAGTGTAAATTACAAATTACTGATTGTTAAGCGGTCACTTCAGAATTGGATATCCCTGACAATGTTATGGAGAGAGATAAACGTTTGAGTCCCAATGTGTGAGCACAAGATTCGCTGATTTCAGAAATCTTCGAGCCCGGGCCCAATACTGCACGACATTTGCGTAATATTCCACAAGAATCCTCGATCAAAATTTGAGCAGTACCGAGTAATACGATGGATTAGTTTTTTGTGGTTTTTACATTACATGAAAGAGCTAGTGGATTAAAGAATTGAGAACGGTCATCGAGAAGTTTTGGCGAAAGGCTAGACGTGGTTGAAGGGGTAGAAACTTTCGATGTGGCTTCATCACGATGTAGTAATAAATTGTGCGTGGTGCTGCTACAATGACGACATGATTTCGTTGCAATCGGAGTTGCAATCGGATCTATGATGCGCACCCAAACAATTGAAACATCTATGGAGGCGCTTCATATCGCTATGGAGGCGTTTGATATCGTTGGTCAATTGATTGCTTGTTCAAATTCGGACAAGCGTTAATGGAATGGATGCCCTGGCAAACAGCGCACGCGAATTTTGGAGAGAGTATAACCGGAGATTTGACATGGCTATTTTTTATTGGGGGAGTATTAGTTAAAAGGACATTTTTACGAAATGGCTTGCTGTATTGAGTTATTGACGAAGTGGGTTTTGAGTCCGTTGAAAATAATTCAAACATCCTACACTTATCTGCAATGCAGTCCTTCAGCTCTTGGTAAGAAGGTATGACAGGGTAATCGTGATTATCTTCAAATAATTTTCTTGTATTTGAGTCGACATTGTACAAAGAAATGTGAAATAAAAGATAATCAGCCAAGTCAGGAATTCCCAAAGCTTTAAGAGAATTGATCGAATTAAGATGCGTACTTAGAAATTTTTTAAAATTGACGTAAAAAGGTGAACTTATCGTAGAAAATTCTCATAATTGATTCACCTAGAGATTTGTGAAACGTCTTTTATTTTGATATCTATCCAATGTGCTTGGTAAGCATCTGGATAGTTTTCAGGTACGAAATGAAAACTTGAGATTATTGCTAAAGAATCGTCCTTTAATAACGATCTTAAATGTTGGAACTTTTCAGAAGCTGACAAAGCTTGATTTTCATGAATGACTGAGTTAAACAACGAATGAAACTCAGGCCATTCTTGGATACTGCCGTGATACTGCCGAGTTTACTGGCTGTTTTGATCCTTGAAGCAACGCGAGATATTTTCCACGTGTAGTCAATAATAACTGATCAACTTTGAATATATTAGATAGTGTTGAGCTATGTGTGAGAAAATTGTCCTGTAAATTTTCTAATTTGGATTCAAGATCGGGTGTTTAATTTGTAAAATGGTCGGCGATCGTTTGCAATTGTGACAAACAACGTTCACGTTTGCCCTTCAACAATTTAAAACGATGTAATTCACTCATATTGAAATATTAAAACCTTCAATTAAAATAAATATAATTGCAAAGAAAATTGAATGTTGCTTCAAAATCAAAACAAAAAACCAGGTGAAATATTAAATTATAATTTAATAAATTATACAAATAATTATGTAAAAAAAACACTAGAGTAATACTTTGTGATGCTATGGTATGACGTTAGCATGTACTAGAAATCAATTTTATTTCAAGAGATTAATTTACACTACGAGAAAATAATTTACGTGTAGAAAAGTTAACGAACAAATCTATTTTCGAAGGACCAATGGTAATTATACCGATTTTATCCGGCTTGAAGGACCAAAAAATGTAGCGAAATCGTTACATTCAGAGAAAAATTGTTTTAGTTGGATACCTTGTGCAAGAAGGTCCGTTTGGGTAATTTTTATAACATTAGAGAATAACAATAAATAGTGTTGGCCAAGTAATTTGCAAATATAATAAATCTTACCTTGATTTGGAGACACCTCGTGATGTAATTGTAACACAATTGTTTTTGTTTTTTTACAAGAACTATCAAAAACACTGAGATATTTTTTAACTAAAAAAAATTGATAACAAAAAGGCACTCTTATACAAAAATTTGTTTGTTAACTTAAAGTTCAATTACGAATGTAAAAATAGGCAGAACCGTATTTGTACCAAACACTGGGATAACGCCTGATAATTCAACATTAATTTCTCATGTGAATATTCGAAGCCTTTGAGCAAATTATCTTCTTCGTGAAGAGTTTGTCGCAAATAAGTTTGTAACTCTACCTATTTTTATCTGTTTAAATGAGCACTGGTTGAGAAAACCCTAGGAAGACTTTTATACAATAAAAAACTATTACCGTGTAACGGGATTTTGCAGAGCAAAATATAAAAATGGCGGTTCTCCAATTTTAGCTTCGAATAACTTTGCAAACAAAATAAAGGTCAAGTACGAATTGAACAATCTGAGCATCGAAAAGATCTTAGAATGTTTAGCCTTAGAAACCATTATTGACAAAAAAGTAATTGCACTGGTCTGCATTTATAGGCCACCTAGCGTTAATGTTGAAATTTTTTTGAAGGATTGGAACAGTGTCTGGATATTTTAAAAAGTGAGAAATACCACTTTGTTATTTGTGGCGATTTCAATATTAATCTACTTGATATTGATGAGTAAACTGAAAACGTTTGTGTATTTATTAGCTTCGTTCGGCACTACTTTTGCTATTACGGATAAGCCTACTCGAATAACTTCAAATTCTTCAAGTTTACTAGAAAACTTTCTGGTGAATTATTCTAATTACTTTGTATATACAGAAGATTGCGCATTTTTAGATCACGATGCAATCATTCTGAAAACTAATAATCAATTGTCACAATTTGCAAACGGCGTGATGATTTTAAAACGGCACATTACTGACAAAATTATTAACGGTCTAAAAAATCATTTATTTCTGTAGCACTGGAAACTGGTATATACATTCATGTTTTACTATGATTTGTCATGCCCTTCTTCTGCCATCACTAAAATTGGTAAATTGGTAAATTGGCCCGGGTGGATCTCAGCTGGAATAATAAAGACTTCACAGACTTTAAAGGTATTAGATATATGTAGAAAAACTTCTAATATAAATTTTCATAATTATGTGAAGAAATACAAAAGTACTTATAAAAGGGTTTTAACTGTAGCAAAAAGAAGGCATCTGGTCATTAAATTGAAAAATGTTAAAAATAACCCCAAAAATGTGTGGAATATTATTAAAGAGGAAACATCTACCAAAACAAGGGAAATTTCAAGTATTGTTCAGGATGGGGTTGCTATAAGCCACCCTCCTTTCATTGTCGATGTTCTAAATGATCATTATTTAAATGTAGGTTCTTCATCAATTTCTTCCAATTCAATTAAGACTCAAAACTTTGAAAAAAGAATTTTCATGAACGACACAGATATCAAGTCAAAAAGTTCAATGGATTATTTGGGAATATCTAGTAATGTTTTCAGATCTGTTTCTAAGAATTTATTAATTCCTTTAGCTCATATTGCAAATAAAATGGTGTATGATGGAATTTTTCCCGACCTTGGTAAAATAGCTAGAGTAGTCCCCCTTAAAAAAAATTAATGTCTACGATCTAGGTAATTTTAGACTAATATCTTGCTTACCAACTTTTGGTAAAATTTTGGGAAGGATTATTTTCCATAGAATTTCTAACTTTCTAAGGTCAAGTTGGATCTAATATTAATGATAATTTTTATTTTTATGAACAATCAAATAAGATATTAACATTATTTTGTATTTGTACTTATTATTTTTATGTATATTTATTTGATTTGATTTTTAGAATTAAAAACGAAACAACGATGCCGTATGCCGTATGGAACTTGCTTATCATCTATCCTGTTCATGGTTTTTTCATGGTTTTCCCGTGAATTTTAAGGCAAATGTCGAATAGAACACACACAGTCAGCCATGACTGCACGTGGACATTTAGTCCACCCGAATACAATTTTTTTTCTCGAATGATGTGTTTTATACAATATTTGTAATTGTCAAAAGAATAGGCAATTATTATTATTATTATTATTATTAATAAAACTTAAAACTATGTGTAATAAAATGTGATATTGTGGGTGTAAAGTGTTCACAATATCAGAGATAAAATCAATACATAATATAAAAACACAAAACATTTAAAAAAGAAATAAAAGAGATGAATTTTTTTAAATATGAGATATTTCCCCTAGAGTCTCCGTAGAAGGTGAGATTCATTAAAAAATATAATCATCCTCTTCACGGAGCTATACGATAATGCTCGTGCTACATTCTTTCGAATCCGTAGTCTTTGCCGTAAAGGTTCAAAGACTATACATTCCTCAACAATATGCCTCACGGTTTGCATTGTCCTGCAAACAGTGCACCTTGGCGGATCCTCACCGCAGAGAAGATATGCATGCGAGATTTGAGTGTGACCTATTTGCAAACGAGTAAGGGATACATTCTCTACACATCTCAGATTTACATGTGCCGGCATCTTATTCATGCTTGGCTTCACCTTTTTGAGCTTCTCCGTAAGGTTTTTCCACTAACGCTGCCATTTTTCATTAATTCTAATGCGAATGCACACTTTCAGGTCCTCTGGGCGTATTTTGATTTGACCCAGGTGGTCTAAATCAGCTGCGACCCGCGCTGTTTCATCAGCTACCTGATTCTTATGTATACCCACGTGACCCGGCTTCAATACAAGAACGATCGATATGTGCTGGAGCACGTGGAGTATCGTTGGATGTTTTGCACCAGAGGATCCCTTGAACGCGTGCACATTAGTGCTCCCAAGGCGCTCAACGAGTAGGAATGTATTATCAAGGTTCAAAAACTCTTCATAATATCGCAGGGCTTGCAAAAATGTTTATAACTCAGTAGTGTACACGGATGCCTGTGGGGAGAGCGACCAAGTGTGTGAACTATTGCTAATGGCAATAGCGCTCCCACACCAGAAATGGTTTTAGATCCATCCGTATACACGCACAGAGAGTCAATGTATTCGCTAATCAGTTGTTAAAAGCAAGTCCGATGGAACTGGGAACTGGTCTCTTCTTGACGGTGAACAGCCAGGTCAAAGCGGTACCTTACCTTAGCGATCAGCCAAGGTGGTACTTTATGAAAAGTATAAGGTACCTGAGCAAATTCGAAATTTAGACTCACTAAAAGCTTCTGCGTTCGAACGGCCAAAGGTCTTGTGACCGTGACACGTCTCTCACAGAGTCTCCTCAGAAATCTTGATTTTCTGAAGAGAGCCGGGAAGTTGACATGATTGGGCTTAGCCCATATCCCCGCGATATATTTGAGGAGCAGGCGCTCACGCCTCAACCCGACCCCGACGCTACCCGATTGCCCGACGTAGAGTCGGGCAATCCCGACTCTACACAAAGACTCATAGAGGTACTCTTTCGAAAGGCTCCTGTAGCAAGTCTAATGCCTGCGTGGAGAATAGGATCTAGGATTTTGAGCGCTGACATCCGGACGGAGGAGAAAACTACATAGCCATAACCCATCCTGGGCAGAACCAGCGATGAATCAAGTCGCAGTAGCATTTCCCGGTCCACACCCCACGATGTACCAGCCAATCCCTTAAGCACATTCATTGCCTCGCGGCAACTCGCTGATAGGGATTGGAGGTGTGGACGCCACGTTAATTTCTTGTCAAAGACAAGTCCCAGAAACCTAATAGACTCGGCACATCCAAGGCGTGATCCCTTTTAGTAAAGAATCAGTTCAGGATGTGCCTTGCCTTTTCTGCAGAAATGGACCACTTTAGTTTTAATTGTGGAGAACCGAAAACCAATTCTTGCAGAATGCACCTCTTCATTGATGCCCTGCTGGAGTCTCGTTTCAATTGTACATACAGACATTGACGAATCGGAACTGAAGCTGCGAAGTGATTGACCGCTATAGCAAAAAAGGATGACACTAAGCGTCGAGCCCTGGGGAACACCATTCTCCTGGGAATGGATCCCAGAGTCAGTGCCACCCACCTGGACACGAAATTTGTGGTTGCATAAAACATAATGGTTACATAGCATAAAACTTGAACTGAGGCAGAGATCCTCTTAGACCCCAGCCATGCATCTTACTGAGAATGCCACACCTCCAAGTCATATCATATGCTTTCTCCAGATCGAAGAAAACTCTCACAAAGTTTTAAATCCGGAGAAAGTTGTCGTGAATCGCATTCTCAAGGCGAACAAGTATATCCTTTGTCGAATAGTATTGGCGGAAACCTGTCTCATATTGACTTATCAGATGATTCTTTCCAGCCACCAGAGGAGACGTCTGTTCACCATTTTTCCAATATCTTGCTGAAGCAGCAATTCAAAGGTATTGTACGGTAGCTTGATGGTTGCGATGAATATTTACCCTCTTTAAGCAGCGAAATAATTTTGGATTCCCGCCATTGCTGAAGGTAAACGCTCTGCCGAAAAATATTGTTGTATAGATCCAGTAATCTGCACTTACTAGGATAAGGCAGATTCAGGATCATGGCATAATGTATTGTATCAAGGCTAGGTGATGTATCTGTTGACCCCTTTAGCGCCTCCAGTAATTCTTGCATTGTGAAATCGTTGTTATAGTGGAGGGATTCATCCGAGAAAAAACCAAGATCATCATGCTGTTCGTGATGCATTTTGACCCGCATGAAATCCGGGTCATAATTTTGAGAACTGCAGACGTGCTCGAAATGTTCCACTACATGATCAGCGATTTCGGCACGCGTCGATACGAGTCGGCCATCCAAGTTGAGGAGGGCTGGTGCCCGTGATGAGGAAAATTACCCCAAAATTGCCTTCACCATCCTCCATACTTCGGAAGATGGTGTGGAGGTATTGTTATAGATCTTGTTCTTTTAAAGGCTATAAAATTATCCTACGTGGGCCGTTTTTTCAGTTTGTTAAACGCCATCTTTTTTTCTGTAACCCCTACTCTCACAACATCATTCCACCAGGGAACTTTTCGCTTAGGTGGAATGCCGGAAGACTTAATTATAGCGTGTGTAGCTGCTTCAATGACTTTGGAGATTATTTTGTACTCATCCTATTATACGTCTCTCCCCAACGTGGGAACTTTGGGGGGTTAACAAGGTTAAACGTGCCAGATCTTCGATATTCCAATCGAAGTCCGGCAGATAGATTGTGCATACTGTGAGTTCGAGCGATCCGTACATTTTTACAGCTATAGCTTGTAGGGAAGTGTCAAAGCGAAGGGCCTGGTAAGATAGGCCTTGTTTATTAATATTGCGACACCTTCCCTTGCTCGAATATCTCGAACACCTGCCGGCGGACGGTATAACCCTTCAGGATATATGTTTCCGCAGGTCTAAGATGTGTTTCTTGTATGCATACACACCATGGTGCATGGTCTGCCAGAATCATGTTTGGCTCACAGTTGCGTTGTTCAATACCATTTCACTATAATATATTTGCCATTTATATTGGCTAGGATGGCTTGCCCCAGGAAGTTGTGGGATCACTTCCTGGGTTTCCCCTTCAGCCAGCCCTTCGATCTCTTCTGGTTGTCTCCTTGTCGGAGAAAAAAACGAAATCCGAATCCGTCTCCGACGTCACTTTGCAGGGAACGACGACCCTTTTATCATGGTCCGGGAGGCTACTCGAGCGCATCTTGTGCGATGGTCTGCCACCCGGTGAAGCTGAAGCCGGAGACCTGGACCTCTCCGGCTTCGGTGAGCTCAGCTCCGCCTGCTGAGCCGGCTCACGTCTTGATGTAGATGGAGGTGGGGTCTTTTCACGATATACCTCCATCCTTTTTTTTCTGAGGTAGGCTTATTTTTTGCCACAGTTTTTCATAGCAGTTTTAGGAGGAACTTGAAAAGGTCTCTCCTGTGTAGTTGGAATAATTTTTGCTGGCCTTGCTGACCCTTGGCCTTCATTATTTTTATTTAGAAACTAGCTGATGATTTTCAGTGGATCGAGCTTTTGGCCAAAGTTGAAGCGTCAGCTGAAGGGGCGCGAGTAGCTGTGATGCAGGCATAGGAGACGGCAGGCTGAGTGCGAGGGCCGGAGCTCATCACCCTACTGCGCGCCTCAGGATAAGTGAGCTTATCCAGAACTCTGAGTTTTTGGACAGCCATCTCCTCCTTGTGTTTTGGGAAAGTTATTGATTTTGCCGAGTGATTACCCCCACAATTAACACATGAAACTGGCTCATTGCACGGTCTTCCATCGTGCCATGGCTTCCCGCATAAACAAATTTGAGGCCGATCACATCTACCAGCCATGTGCCCGTATCTTTAACACCGATAGCATCGCATTCGAATTCAAATATTCATAGTTAAGACAGGACAACGTCTGTCGGGTCAGCTAGTATAGATATATAAATATATATATATGTATATATATATATATATATAAGTATATATATATATATATATATATATATATATATATATATATATATATATATATATATATATAAATATATATATATATATATATATATATATATATATATATATATATATATATATATATATACGTATATATAATGTGTAGTAGACACACTCACAACAACACAAAACATTAGTAAAAGTTTACTCAATTTAGTCAGTTGGACAACACGCACTTTAAAAAAAATTAAATAAAACAAAATATTGCACGTCGTTATACTATATTTTTCGTGGATATATATATATTTTCGTTCATAATAAAAAATTGTTTCAATTGTTTTTTGAAAAACAGGCCAATTGTTAAATTCGTGATTAAAATTTGGAATTTGTCCAAATTTCCATGCGTTGACTAATTATATTATATACATATTTAATATGATAAAATCGCAAGAACATTAATATAAATTTTTTTTAACTCAAGAACATTTTTACTGTTTCAATATTATTAACACAAAATTAACATCTACAAATAATTCATATTTTATAAACATTGAATAGGCAGAACTGTTGGCAATTCAAGCATTGATTTACAACTCAGTATAAATTGGGTATTCAAACAGATAATTGAGTTAGTTGTTACGTTGATTGATTAATATTGGGGTAAAAACTGGTGCACTTTGACCTTATAGTCCATTGTGCTCCCCCTTCTTCCTCAGTCCGACGAGATTCGCTTTTCCCATATGTTGGTAATAGCATGGATCTTGCTCATCAGGTCCTCCAGAAGGTTCATATATTGGGAGTGAAATGAACTGCATATCCTGTAACCTAGTAACCTAGAGGTTCGCAGTCAAATATTATGTGGCTGGATGTTTCTTCCTCCTCGCCGCAAAATGTGCACGTAATGGACCCGTTATAGAGTCCCATTGTGTGCAGATGCTTCCGCAGGGGATAATGTCCGGTAATAAATCCGGTAACCTTCCGAAGTTGCATCCTGCTAAGCCTTAGTGCATCCAGAGATAGCCTCTTTGTTGCACTCTGTAGTAGTACCTTCCCGAGCTCTTGCCACGATACTTTTTCCTAGTGATCACGGTATTTAGCATTTGACCACTCGTTGATCAAATGTTAACATGCAGTCCTTGGAATTCATAAGATAGGCTTTGAGCCACTGAAGGATATTCCGACTCCTTTGTTAAGGTATCTGCTTTTTCTTTCCCGTCGAAACCACTTGACCCAGAACCCAGATTAATTCAACATTGTTCTGTTTTGCCAGTTTCAGAAGTTCCTCCGGACAAACCTTGTCTACCCTTGAGGTGACCTCAGTTCCAGAC
Source organism: Nineta flava (assembly GCA_963920215.1). Classification (NCBI taxonomy): domain Eukaryota; kingdom Metazoa; phylum Arthropoda; class Insecta; order Neuroptera; family Chrysopidae; genus Nineta; species Nineta flava. The sequence goes on from OY986040.1 coordinate 63,091,592, forward strand.
AAAGCCTTTAAAGCAGATTGACTGTCTGAAAGAATACAAACGTTCTGGTTTATGTAGCCTCTACGTAGGTCCTCACGGAGGCAAGCCAGTATAGCATAGACTTCTGCTTGGAAGACCGTGGCATATTTCCGCAAGTTGAGGCTTATGTTTGCATTAGGTCTCTCACCGTAGATTCCCGCCCCGGTCCTTTCTGTTTTGGATCCGTCTGTATACCAGACGATTCCATTCTTGAGAAAGGGTGGTTCTCATTCCGACCACATGGCTCTATCACAGACTACAGTGAAAGGTTTTGAGCAGGAGTATGTCTAGGGAAGCATATCTGTGCCCATTTCAAAGACGGGATCTGAGACAGTTGATGTTTCCACGATCCTTACATGTCCAACCTGATTTTTATTAACCAGTTATTATTGCATGACAGTCTATAGGCGCAGGATCACGCTTTTGCTATTACTACAATGCTTAGCGAAAGCAGCCCCAGTATCCAAGTTCCATGGCAGCTGTAGGTGTACTGCTCATGGATCCAGTGATGCACCAACAGGCCAGTCTTTGGATCCTGGGCAGCTTTTTGCATGCTGAAACCTGGTGAACTTTTGGCCACCATACTAGAGCAGCATAGGTTATAATGGGCCTAACTACGGTTGTGTAAAGTCAATGGATCATTTTGGGTTTAAGACCCCAAACTTTTCCACATGCTCTCATGCAAAGCATGATGAGAGAAGATTTGCTCTTATTTGTTATATATTCCAGATGAGGGTTCCATGTTAGTTTAGAGTCCAACATTACTCCTAAGAACTTGGCTTCCCTTGTGATCTGTAGTCTTTCACCGAAGAGGATGGGTGTTTCTATGGGGTTAAGACACCACCCTGCGGACATTCCTTTGCGGCTCTCACAATGACAGACTCTGCAAGAAGGAAGTTTGTATTCTTCTTCCTATCATAGAGTTTATCTACCTGCAAAAGGTGTCTTCTACTCCGTGCCGACTTGCAGAATCAACCACGGAATTGTAAGAGGCATTGTCAAATGCCTCCTCTATGTCAAGAAAAACGCACAAGATGGTTTGTTTCCCTGCGAATCCCTCCTCAATACTGTATTTTAGGTTGTAGAGGGCTGATTTACTGGATTTTTCCACCTGATACGCGTGTTGTTTGGCATGAAGCAGATTTCTCGACAATGCCCCCTGAGTCAAATGAAATCCTATTAGCTCTGAGTTTGCTGGCAAGATCTTTTTGTATATCTTTAATTGGACAGAACGTCCTACAATTTCGTGGTGAAATGGTTCCATGTGGGTTACATCAACTTAATTACTACCGCCGGAAAACGCTAATTCTTGATTTCTTGGGTAGTGGGACTGCTTCATCTTGTGAGCGTTAACGCTTTCTAGAATCCGTCTAACGTTTGTCATATATCCAATTGCCAATTTCTTTGAGCTTCTATGTTGATCAGACAATCTCTTCTCTGAGATGCACTTATGATAATCGATTTGTCAGTAAACGGCTCTACGATCTATATACTCCAGTAGAGACGGATCGATCTTCTTCTAATCCATCGAATGACAAAGTGGTGGGGAAAAAAAATTGTAAAAAAAATTTTTGTTCTTAAAAACCCTTAAAAATAAAAATAAACATTTTTCAATTTCAAGGACAAAAAGGACTTTTTCCTGTTGGAATCACTTTCAATGGTCCTAACAAACCATTTTCACCCATTTTCAACTACTGAGGGGGCGGGGCTTTAAACGAATAAGATACAAGTTGTCAATAATTATTGCTAAAAAATATAGATTGATCACATAATTTAATACGGGTGTACTTCAAATATTTTTTTTTTTTTAAATAACTAAATAATTATAACCATTAAGTATAAAAATGAATTAGCAAGTTATTTTTTTAAATAAAACTAAAAACATTAATTTATAAATATCAACAAAATTATTAATAATTATTACTTCACAATAATTACCTCAATTATTAAAAAAAAAAAAATATCAAAATGTCATTGAAACAAAACATATACAAAAAAAGTTTGGAATATTTTAGACAAAAACGTCCTTGGATAATTTCTTACAAGTAATAAAAAAATAAATGTGTCATAAATGGATTATTTTTACAAATGTTAATAATGTATAGATTTTTTATAATTGCACTTAATTATATTTTTCTTTAAAATAACAAAAATTTTATAACATAAACTTACCATATATTATTCAGTATTCTATTCTGAAAAGAGTATCAAAAATTCAGTTGACGAGCATATACATAATTTCATTTGTGGTAAAAATCAGATATTATAATTTGAATATTATAATATTCGTCATCTAATCTCAGTCACAAACAAAATAAAAATAAATACCGTAAATAATAACCGTATCTGTTATCGAGAATGATGGAACAAATGAAACATACTGTTCATTCATCAAATAATACAATAGAAATTGAACTAAAAGCAAGAGTTGGGAACAAAAGTAAGTGTAATGTATCAATAGATATAGTTGACCCTGTTTGTAATGAAATTGAAAAGGTTTTAAAAGTTTGATTACTGCTGTGATAATAATTATATAATTATATTATATTATTATATAATTATATTATGACAATTATATTATGATGAGCTTCTTTACCAATATTCCATTATATTATAGGGGACAATTGACCAAAATTCTATAAGAAAATTATTTGTTAATGTCATGGAACAGTTGGGGGTTGCATAATTATTTCTTCAGAATATGCAAAAAAAATTTTAATAGGTACTTTCAAATAGTTTTATTTCCTAAGTAGTAACGGTGCTGTGAAACCATTGAGAATTAAATTACATAATCCTATAATACACTGACCTCTGTATAAACTGGACAGATTATCTTATGTTACGCCATTAGCCCCAATTGTAGCGCTACTCAACTAGGTGAGGAACTAACTTTTGCTTTTACGCGCCTGCGTCGCATTTTAAATATAAATATACCAGTGTATATTTCAAAATATAAAAATACAAACCAAAATTTTACATTATTGATATATTTACGTTTCAAAAAATTTATAACGGGTGTTTTTTTAAGAGGGTAAGAACTTTGAATAAAAAATAAAAATACAAAATGATTAATTTTATTCATGAAATTTTTCAAAGTTCAATATATGCCATTGTGACGAAATGTTTTTCGCCACATAAAATATTTAACATCCGTGACTTTTTCTGGATGCAATGATGTTTCCAATATCTGTTCTGGATTTGTCTCATCACTAAACATAATTTTGCGATAAAAAAAATATCTGCGTCCAACTTTTCCAGAGTAAAATTAACAAACGTACTTCGCTTTAAATGATCTTGAGTCTTTGATTCCTGCATCATCTGGTTCTTATATGGATGTGGGCAAACATCTTTGTGCAAAATTTTCCATATTGTGGACGGACAAAGTCCAAGTTGTTGCGAACGACGTCTAATCGACAACTCTGGATCTTCATTTACACTATCACTTACAGTGGCTTTTGTTTCTTCAATATGAACATTTCTTTGACATTTTGTTGGCCTTGCATAAAGTAGAGTAAATTTGGTACGAAATTTATCAACAGTACGACGAATTGCTTCTTCTGATGGACGATCTATGCGTTTCACGAATTGAAGAATGATTTTCAAAGTAAATTTTAATAATTTTAAAGCGCTATTGACGCGTGAGTCTTTCCATGATGAAATGGAAAACTATAATGAATACAAATTTAAAAAATATTATTCTTATTTTTATAAATATATCCCTATCGGAAGTTCTATCATACCAAAAAAACATCCTATATTTATGACTACGCGAGACGATAATCATAAAATTATTATTATAAAATTTTAACAACACCAAAAAACTAAAATACTAATTTTCAATGAGATAGATATTTTTCAATATCACTTTGAATATATTAACGATTAAAAAAATTTGTATTTAAAACTAAACTATCTTTGGAGCCGTGATTTCACGTTTAGACACAAAAGCACAATCTGTTTACTTTTTTATAAATATGTAAACAGGTCAGTGCTATAATATATACAAACCTTAGTGTAACTGACTAACTGACTGCCTCAACACACACTCAATCTTTGACTCATCTATGCAAAATCTAACCCACTAATAGACATGGTAGAAGGATACGGATTTTGTATTCGACGCGGAATAACGGAATAACAAACCTACGGAATAAATTTAAAAACTTTATGTTTTCTAACGCACCCAAAAGAGGAAGAACGCACCCCCCCCCCCCCCGAAAATGGAAGAATAACCAAAAATACCTCCCATACTTATATTCATATATATTGATGCGATTTTTTGCATTTGACGCCGATTTATTTCTACATTATGGGAGAAATCTAATTTTTCAAACCTGATTTACTTCAAAATCTACGCTTTACTTTCAGATATCTTAGAAAGATGCGGTTTTTTGCGTTTGACGTCGTTTTACTTTGTTAAAGTTGAAGGAAAAATAGAGTTAAAGTTGAAGGAAAAATGAAGGTTTGTTGTTGACGTCAACAACAAAAAATATAAAAAACCCTTGTATTATAGAGTAAGGACCTCTATAATTATCAGATAGTGTAGGTTTAACATGATCCTCCCGTATAAAATCCTTTTTTAAAGAACCCAAATATTTTGGTAAATACACATTTTTGTTCACGAACCATTTAGTAAAGAAAAATTTTGAGTTGGCTATTTTGTTTTTCAACACTTGAGTGGATTGTTGAACAGCATGATGTATATCAATTTTTTCCAAAAAAAAATAATATGGTAATCAAAGCAAAATCCCATATTATATCTCTGCAGAAGAAAGATTTATATCCTCACCGACCGAGGTGGGCAAATTTAGAAGGACTCAAGGTAAAATTTTGTACCAGATATTTTTTTTGACAAGTTAAGGAAATTTTGAGAAATCGATTAAACCTCTAGATAATACAGTTGCAGAGAAGACAAAAAATCTTTCCACGTATGCGATTCACATTGTTTACCTTGATCACTACTAATCCTCGTAGGTAAGCCCAATCGTGAGAACCAAAAAGCGATCAAATTATTATTAACTTCTTCTGACGTGATCGTTTTGAATGGGAACGCCTCGATCCAACGAGAAAAGCTGTCCACGATAGTTCTTCAATCGGCATAAAATCACTTTTGGTATGGCGGTTCTTTTTGTGCATGTGGTGATTATCGTATACTGAATTCGGTCACGGTCCCTGACAGATATCCAATTCCAGGATGATTTGTGATCAACATTTTTCTTAGATTTTTCTTAGTTAAATAATTGGGGGAGGTATGTAGTGGACTCGCTACTATATCTCAAATTACATTTATATTTAACTACCTTTGAGGAATCTCTACATATGGCCTCTGTTATTTAAGTAATATATGTTGTTACCAACTATCAATAAAGATATTCAGACATTTATATTCGGAAAAAAATAAAGATTAAATTGAGTCCTAAATTGTCTTGAACTAATATTTCTTAGAATTAGGTTTAAGGCAATTGGATTCTTATGTTTCCTTAACCATCATTGGTGCCCGAGCAAAAGTATACGTTTAAAAGGGTGGTGAATTCCCTTTCGTAATTTTTCCATGCAGGTATTTTTGACTGGAAATTGGGATTTTTACTCAGAAAATAGATTACATTACCTAAAATATTTTATAGGAAAGTTATGCATTATTACTTAAAAGTCTTAAAAATTTATTATTTCGACTTCTGGAAAAATATTTTTACGATTTTTTTTACATTTCATTTGTAGTTCAATTTTTCAATTCTAAAATTTTAATCTGGCAGCTAGGAGTCGAAATATAATTGATTTGCCAAATTTGGAAACACCTCCAATAAATCTTCCAAATTTACCAAAATTACCAGAATTCAATGTAAAAGACATTGAATTTTGGGTAATTCAGGTTTCTCGTTTCTTCACTATTCAATTACCTGTGGATTATTTTCTATACCTGTGGATTGCACTCGTGTTAGAGATATCATTGTGAATCCACCTCAAGAATTTCAGTTTGAAGCACTCAAAATTATTCTTAAGGAAACTTTTGGACTTTCTCATAAAGAACGACTTAATTATTTGGTTTATCTGAACATGATTTCGATATTCCCCATTTATTGCATAATACAATGATATCTCTATCAAGTGGTCTAAATATTAATTCACGCTTCATTCGGGAATTATTTATTAGTAAATTGGCCATGCGAATTTAGATTCCACTTATTGACGATACTGTTGATCAAAAAACCGTTGTAAAGTTTTCTAATGAAATTCATAACTTAAATAATGTTTCTAATTTCAGGAATTCAAAAAATCGATGACATCAAAACAGATTTTATTATTAAGAATAAACTCGCTATTTTGAAACTTCAAAAAGGTCACCTACAAAGGCCCATAATAATTCAAACATCAATTTAGATAAAATTCAAGTGGATACAGTTTTTTGGTACCCCAAAAAGGTACCAACAAACATGCAGTGGTTGGTACCACTGCATGTAAGGGTATTTTACCTTATTCTTTTTCTTAATTAAATACGCGAGATAAAAATTCAAATCAAACTTCAAAAAATTCTAAGAGCATCTGTTGTGTTGGTCAGTAGCTCTATTAATCATAAAATCCAATTCAATGACACAACATCATCATCGTGCAACTTAATCTTCATGTACAATCTGTTACATGAAGGTACTCAATATGTAGTTGACACTGGAAGCACACTATCTGTGATTCCAAAGTTGTATTGTGAATCGTGTAAATTTACTAATTTACCTTTTTCGACCATTGCGGAAAACAATACCAAAATTACTACGTTTGGTACTGCTGAAATTATTCTCCATTTTGGAAATGATTTGGTTTTTCGTTATTGGTGATGTTATTCATGGCATTCTGCGTAAAGATAAAAAAATTTATTTTAATTTGAATATCGACTTTAATAATCGAACATTAGTAAGGCCAATAAATTAATCCGTTGAAGTGATCTCACTTCAAAATGAATTTACAAAAATCTTAAATTCCTTTCCTAATTTAACCAAATCAGAAAAATCAATCTTGATGCTAAACATAATACTCGACATCGCATTGTGACAAACCCATACCCGATATTTTCTAAACATAGCAGGCTGAAGAGTTGTCAGTTGCTAAAAATCATTTTCAGGAACTCATAGATTTGGGTGTTTTCAATCCTTGGAATTCTAAAGGATCTTCACCTCCAGTCTTGAAAAAGAAACCAGACGGTTCGTTTCGTGCATGTGGTGATTATCGTCGACTGAATTCGATCGCGGTGCCTGACAGATGTCCAATTCCACATTTATTCCATTTCAATGTGAAACTACACGATAAAAAGGTATTGTCTAAGGTTGACTTAAAAAGAGCTTATTATCAAATACATATTATCAATTACCTGTACACGATGATGATGTCCCAAAAACTGCCATTATCACTCCTTTTGGCCTGTTTGAATTTTTGAGATTTCTTTTTGGTTTACGCAACGCAGCTCAAACGTTTATCGATTTATGGCAGAATTATTTAAAAAAATACTTTTCGTATTTACATCGCGTGTGAAAACCAGGTAAAACACCCTCAAGATCTCATAACCGTTTTCAACATTTTCAATGAAGTTGGAATTTTAATAAATTTTTCGAAATCTATTTTTGGCGTAACCGAATTAGATTTTCTAGGACCCACGTAGATTCTGAAGTAATCGCACCTATTCCTTGCAAAGTAGAATCTATTTCAAATTTTCCTATTCCGACCAATCAAAAATCACTTTGAATTTTTCTAGGGATGAATAATCGGTTTATCCGGAATTGTGGTGACATTTTTGCTCCATTGAACAAACTTGTTGAACACGGTATTACTTCATTGGAGTCAGTTATTTTTGATGAACGTGCAATTTAAGCTTTTAATTTGGGTAAGCAAAAATTAATTGATGTTGTTAAATTGGCACATCCTGTTTCGAATGCCGAAACTTGTATTCGAACTGATTATCACTCCTTTCAAACAAACTAATTCTAAATCAATTCAAACAAACCCTGTAATTCACAACAATGACGAACCAAAAATTACACCTAAAAATAGCGTTAATACACAGGATCTTTCTACAGGCAGCGATTGTGATGATGCTGGATTTAAAACAGTAGTATATAAAAAAAGACGAGGAAAAGTTGTTCGTGGAAATGACACAACAACAGAAAATCTCATTTGTGCTGAATCAAAATTATGGTTATTCTTAGGGCGTTGTAATAAAAATACTACGATCGACGGCGTATCAAATTATTTGAAAAAAAAGTTTCCAGGAAATGATTTCGCCATTGACGACTTAGAAAGTAAACGATTGTATAATAGCTTCAGAATTGGAACCAACGTATCGTTAAAAGACGACCTTTACTCTGGCGAAAACTGGCCCAAAGGTGCAATTGTGAAGCGTTTTACTTTTCGCAAGCAATCAGCAAACTTTTAGTGAAGATCTAAATAAACGTTCTCTGCATCAAAATGTACCTCAATTAAAAATAATGCATCAAAATATACAATGTATTACTAATAAAATTAACAATTTAGAAACTACTCTTGATAGTGAGAAAATTAATATATTACTTATATCCGAACATTGGTGTTCGGATATAAGTATACAAACTATAAATATTACCGATTTTCATTTAAGTGCCGAATTCTGTCGTAAAAATTATGTGCATGGTGGTGTTGGAATATGGGTTAGAAAGGAACTTTTACAGTCCTGCTTCAAATTAAATGATTCCATTTCGTGTTTAGAAAAGTGTTTGAATGTGCAATAATTAAAATTAAAACAGATAATAATACAGTGTACTATATATGTGTAATTTATAGGTCCCTGATTCAGACATAAACAAATTTATTGAACTTTTCGATGAAATGTTACATAAAATAAATGCCGAAAAAAATTGTAACCTAATTATCATGGGTGATTTAAATATCGATTTTCTCAAAAACTGTTCAAATCTGAGGAAACTTATGGACTTATTCGACTCTTATAACCTGTTAAATATTGTAAAAAGTGCAACACGTATTACACAAACTTCATCTACAGGCTTAGATTACATCATAGTACATAAAACTTTCAAATACTTAGACTCAAATATCATAAATACTCTATTATCTGATCATCAGGGTCTAACCTTATCAATAATGGCAAATAAATGTAAACAAACAGATCATTGTACAATACGTCAGAGAATATTTAATCCATTTAATTCAAACTATATGTCCTACATGCTAAACGCCATGACTCTACCTGACATGATGCCAACGAATCCAAATGAAAATTTCAATAAATACTGGGAATATTTTCAATATTGTTTTGATGTCAGTTTTCCACTTATAAAGAAAAATGTCACATATAATAAATTCTCATATAAATCATGGGTAACTCCGAACATTATAGAAGCTGGTAGGTTATTAAGAGAATTGTTTAAAACTAAAACCGGTAATGTTGAGTTAGAAGAAAAATACAAAGCTTTAAAAAACCAACATCAAAAGGATATTAACCAGGCCAAAAAGCTTTATTTTTTGAAAGATATAGATCTTTCTACATGTACACAAAAAGAAATCTGGGCTGGTATAAACAAAATATTGAATAAAAATTCGAAAACAAGACAAAACATTACTTTGTGTCATGATAGTCTTACTATAGAAGATACCCAGGAAATATTGAACATGTTCTCCAAGTTTTTTCTAAATTCTGTGCGGTCGAAACTATTTGTACACTTTGGTAATGACTTATCACCACAGGGTACTATATCCAAGAAAAATAATTTACAATCAATATTTCTATTTCCTACAACGGCCAAAGAAGTTTATAATAACATAATGACTCTTCCTAATAAGAAATCAACAGGCTCTGATGATGTACCAAATTCGATCCTTAAAGAAAATGCAAATATTGTTTCTCTACATTTGGTGCCATTAATAAATGAGTCCATAGAGTCCGGTGCATTTCCAAACAAATTTAAAACGTCAAAAATAAAACCCCTTTTTAAGAAAAGCGATCCTCAAAATATCGAAAATTATAGACCAATATCTTTACTATCCGCTTTTTCGAAGATTTTCGAAAAAATCATCTGCGATAGAATTGTAAATTTTCTTGAAAATAAAAAGTTACTGTACTGTACACAGCATAGTTTTCGAGCAAATCATTCAACAGCCACAGCTATTTTCGACTTTTATGAATATCTCACCAAATCACTGGATCAAGGCTTGTATGTTATCGGACTGCTTTTTGATCTAAGTGCAGCGTTCGATTGCGTCAATCACAAGTTTCTGCTGGAAAAACTCCACGCAATGGGAATCAGGGGAATTTGCAATACTCTAATCAGCTCGTACTTGGAAAATAGACAATTTTTCGTCCAAATTGATTTTAAACGTTCTGAGTTGCAAAATATTAACATAGGAGTCCCTCAAGTACGTACACTAGGTCCACTTCTTTTCAATTGTTATGTCAACGACCTAAAAGGACATTTAACAGTTGGAAGACTCATAATGTATGCTGACGATGTAACCGTTTTAGTGTCCGCAAAATGCATAAACGATGCACAACAATTGGCAAAAAAAGCAATTGACCAATTCAAGATATGGTGTTTTACCAACCAGTTGATGATGAATGTTGAAAAAACCAGTATTTTAGATTTTAGGTTGAGAGTGTGTAAGATGTTACAAGCATTTGAAATAGACAATTATGTATGGAATCATAAAACTAAATTTTTGGGTGTTGTGATAGACAATCAATTAAAGTTTAGTGAACAGGTCGCGATCGTCTGTTCAAAATTAAACAAATTATATTATCAAATAAAAATCTTAAGACAATTTCTCGAAATTGATCAGTTGCTTACTTTCTATTACTCGAACGTCTACTCCACATTAAAATATGGAATTTTAATGTGGGGTAGAAGTGCAGAAATGGGTAAAGTTTTTGTTATACCAAAGAAAATATTGCGCTGTATTTTTAAAATTGGTCAACGGGATTCATGTAAAGATATTTTCAAAACAAACAAAATAATGACTTTTTGCAGCATATATGCTTACGAGTTGCTCACTTACATGAAGCAAAAAAATTATTTCATAACAAAAAATACTTTTTATGATACGAGATCAGTTATTGCATATAACTTCGATCACCGTACTACCTTTTTTGAAAAATCACCAGTTTACACGGGTCAAAAATTGTATCAAAAACTTCCTTCTAAAATCCAATTGTGTAATGAGATTACTCAATTTAAAAGACTGCTCAAATTTCATTTACTAGAACTAGTGTCTTACGATATAAACGAAATAATGTAAACAAATTTGTAAACAGATATAATATGTTTTTTGTTGTTTGTATACCTGATTGTTTGACGTTTGTATACCTGTAAGGGTCTGAAAACAAATAAATTGATTATTATTATTATTTATTATTATTATTACTTCGGTATTGGCATTGGTGCAGTTTTCCAACAAAAAATTCATAACGTCTGGAAGCCACTTACTTTTACATCAAGAAAACTGACAGATACTGAAAAACGGTATAATACATTTTGAAGAGAATTGTTTTTGCCATAAAAAAATTTCGGTATTTCGTTGAAAAATCTTATTTTTTTATTCAGACTGATCACAAACCTTTAATAAATGCTATTAATTATCGTAATGAAAATCAATTAAATCGTGAGATACTTCACTTTAACTTTATCAGCAAATACACAACTGATCTTTGATACATTAAAGGTAGTGAAAACATTCCGGCCGATTGTTTGTCTCGAATTATTACTATTGCACTGCCTTCAGATATTGACTGGATTGAATTAATATGATTTATGATCACCAGAAGTGTGATCCTCTTCTTCTTAATTTATTACATAATCGTAAGTAATTCGCAAATTCTTTTTTCAATATTTATGTGAAACTTCTTGGAAATTACCCAACTTTCACACCTAATGTTGACCTCGAGGATGTTTGGAAAGCAGTCCACAATTTCAGTCACCCATCAGTAAAATCTTATATCGCGAAACAATAATTTTACAAGGTCGTGCCCGATCTGCCAGTTAAATAAAATCACGCGACACGCCAAAAGTGATTTTATGCCGATTGAAGAACCAGATAAAATTTTCTTTCTTACATTTAGATATTGTGGGACCTCCTCCTCCTAGTGAAGGTTATCGGTATATCTTCACTATCGTGGACCGATTTTCGCGTTGGGTCGAGGTTATTCCAATCAAAACGATCACGTCAGAGGAAATTATTAATAATACGAGGATCACTACTTTTATCGCTCGTATTTAATTTAGAAAAATGACTAGGAAAAATACACTTACATGCAGTGGTACCAACCACTGAATGTTTGTTGATACCTTTTTATGGTACCAACAAACTGTATCCACTTGAATTTTATCTAAATTGATGTTTGGATTATTATGGGACTTTGAAGGTAACCTTTTTGAAGTTTCCGAAATAGCGAGTTTATTCTTAACAATAAACAATTCTGTTTTGATGTTATTGAATTCCTGAAATTGGAATAGAACAAATATTAGACACATTATTTAAGTTATGAATTTCATTCGCAAATTTTACAACGATTTTTTGATTAACAGTATCATCAATGGTGACAAGTTGAATATAAATTCGTGTGGCCAATTGACCAATAAATATTTACGAATGAAGCGTGATTTAATATTTAGACCACTCGATAATGATATTATATTATGCAATAATTGGGGAGTATCGAAATAATTTTCAGATAAACCAAATAATTTATTTAGACATTTCTTATTAGAAAGTCCAAAAGTTTTCTTCAGAATATTTTTGAGTGCTTGAAACTAAAATTCCTGAGGTTAATTCACAATGATATCTAACATGAGAAGAGTAATCCACAGGTATAGGTAATGAAACAAGTGTGAATTTGGTTCCATCGTCAATAATATTTCTAATAGTAAATAAACGAGAAACCTGAATCCAAAATTCAATTTCTTTTACATTGAATTCTGGTCATGGTAAACATGGAAGATTTATTGGCGTGCTTCCAAATTCGGCAAATCAATTATATTTCGATTCCTAGCTGGCATATTAAAATTTTAGAATTGACAAATTGAATATAAAATGACAGTTATGGGAAAGAATTTCTAATGATGTGTAGGCAAAATGAATTAGTTATTTTAAATGGTAGGACTGACAGCGACAGCCAAAGAGATTGGACATATGTATCAAGTAATGGATCCAGCGTTGTCGATTATGTCATAGTAACACCGAATATTTGTTATGATCGTATTGATATGAAACTAGGTGATATTTCAGAATCACAACACTCTCCGCTCGAAGTGATGTTCAGGGAGGTTGATAGTAACAAATATTTGAATAAGCGAATTACTGCGAAATCAATTAAACGATATTAATGGAAAGAGGAATCTGTGGAATCTGCGGACGATTTACTCATACTTTCATGTTCAGTGGGGGGCATGAATAGAGCAATGTATGGGTTATAACGTTATTCAAGTAAAACCAAGCTAATGGTAAACGTCGGCAAAACTAAAATGCTAATCGAAGTATCGAAAACGTAAAATCATTTCAATACCTTGGTGTTCATTTGGCATATAATGGAAAATGGAACACACTTGTTGAAAAAATGAAGCTCAGGGCCAGCAGAGCGTTGATGGGAGTAAGGAAACTCATTTATAAGTACAAAGACTTTCCTGTACCAGTTGCATTGAGCGTGTTTAGAACTGTTATAGTTCCTGTCTTGTTATATGGTTACGAAATTTGGGGAATTAATAATTATACAGACAGGAATGTAGGAGTTTTGAATTCATTGACTTGCGGCTTTTATAAGGAGATTCTGGGAGTAAAAAAAAATTACGCCTAACTGTGCTGTAAGTTTGGAATTGGGTGTATAATGTTTTACAAAGGGGGTTTAACTTTACTAATGAAATTATTGAAAGTGGTAAAGAACTACAAAAGCTAAGTCTAAATGAAGGATAGAAGAAACACTTGAGTGACCTTTTTATTAAACTTAATGTCAACGTCGATCAGCAAATTGGTAGTTTAAGATTGACAGATATAAAGAAAAAAATTTAGGAGGCTTCTCTGGTAAACTGCCTGAGTCATATGAGTACCAAAGCTAGTTTAATGACATATTGTCAACTGATCCATTACCAAAGAGGTGCTTGGTATATTCAAACAGCGACTAAAAATCAGCATCGAATAATTGTGAACTTTAGAATGTATCGATTTGCTTGGGAATGTGAGAAAAAGAATTGAGTTAGAGTTTGTGTACTGTGTGGTGTGTGCGAAAGTGTAAAGCATCTGGTAGAGGACTGCCGAGGTACCGATGGTCCTAAGAAAGCGAAGGTTAATGAGCTGCGTCTCACTGATGTAATATTTATATTAGGGACATATAATGCCGAACACATGTCGCTGGTTACTGACTTCTTAAGCAGGATCTTAAAACTAAGAAAAGACAGACTATAACCTGACCTCAAGTTTAAAATATTATTATCCAATTGTTACTTGTGTATGAATTTATTTTACTTTTTTCTTTTATTTCTTTACTTTTTTGTTTGTGTTATGATCATATTCCATATTTTGAGAAATTATGTATATTTTGTTATTTTTGTTAAGTATTGTAATTATTTGATGTAGCCGAAGAGTAAGTCAAATGTACATTATTATTATATAAAATGACAAATTGAAATGTCAAAAAATAATAATAAAAATAATTTAATAACAGAAATCGAAATAATATTTATAAGCGTAAAAAATTAAGAAAGGAATTCACCCTTTAGGAATTCACCCATTTTTCGCGTTGGGACAAGGCGATCCCAATCAAGACGATTACGTCAGAGGAAATTATTAATAATTTGATCGCTTGATTCTCACGATTTGGTTTACCTACGAGGCTCACTACTGATCGAGGTAAACAATTTCAATCGCATATGTGGACAGATTCTATGTCTTCTCAGGGAAATAAGCATATTTGGACAACTGCTTATTTCTCTAATAGCAACGGTATTATCGAGCTGTTTAATTGGTCTCTCAAAATTTTCTTAACTTGCTGCAAAAAAAAAATTAACTGGTACAATATTTTACCTTGGGTACTTCTAAATTGTTGTGGTTATCCACGGTCAAGGAGGATATTAATTTTTCTTCTGCAGAGATTCTGTTCAACAATCCACTCAAAAGTTGAAGAACAGAATCGTCAAGGCAAAATTTTTCTTTACTAAACGGTTCGCGATTAAAAATGTGTATTTACCAAAAGATTGGGATTCTTCGAAAAATGTTTATATACGGGAGGATCATGTTAAACCTCCACTATCTGGTAAATATAAAGGTCCTTACTCTGTGATACGTAGGTTTTTTCCATTGATAGGCGTAAACCTGCGTCTTTATTCATTGTTAATTTTTCATTAGTCTACATTTTTTTTTCATATTTGTAAAAAATAAAATAAATTATCTTTTAATTTTTTTTTTCATAGGTACCTTATACTTAAATATATGGTTGGTCACCAATTGAAAAAGTTTTTTTCCTCTGAACAAGGATATTTTGTGATCAACCTTTTCCTTTGTTAAATAGTGGGGGGTTTTCAGTTTACTTTTATATTTTGTTACCTGTGCGGAATCACTACGCATGCCCTCTGTCATTTAGTTAATATATGTCGTTAACGCAGTAACTATTAATTTACATAGTGAGACATTTTTATTAGGAAAAAATATAGATTCTAAGAAAGACAATTTAGGATTCAATCTAAGCTTTATTTTTTCCTGATAAAAAATATCTGAATATGTCTATTGAAAGTTACTGAGGTAACAAACATATAGTTACCTAATTATCAGAGGGCATACGTAGTGATTATACAAAGGTATCTAAATAAGAAAGTATATTGAGATTTAGTAGCGAGTCCACTACAACTTTCACACTAAGGGGAATACCAACTTTAAACATTTCAATCCCCCCCTCAAAAAAACCCTCTTATTTTCAATTTCGGATATGCTTTTGAGAGAAAGACAGTTTTACTCAATGTAAAGAACTCATTTCGCAAATTAAATTTGTCTATTTATGCGTAGTTGTAAAATACGAGGTTAAGTGCTAAAATAGAACAACCCCTACGCAAATGTGCAGTTTGAGATATATGTATGCGCCAATTTGTAATTTGAGTCAATCAATGCTCGGTTATGTATTATGGGTTCAACTCGTCCGCAGAGGTGTTCCATGAGGTCCATCTAACTGCCGTAATAGAAAATGAGGTCAATCTCTGAGTAGTAGTTTGAAATAAGGTCAATATTTTCAACCACTATCTTTAACCCTCACTACCTTTAATGTATACTTTTCATTATCTGTTAGACGCCCTTTGACCTTCTTAGGACCCCCTGAACTTCCTTGATCTTGTTGGACCCACCCGTTTGACTAATTCTTGCCTCCCTCAATCACCTCTTGAGGAGAACGAGTCTAGATATTCCTTGAATTTTATGGTTCACAGCCCAAGGTTCCTTGATCAGAGCTTTGGAAATTCCCCTTTTCAGCACATTTTGACAGATGACAGAGGAGGCCGCCTTTCTGTGCTGAAGTTTTATCTGAAGCATTCGAAGATCAGACATTACTTTTTTCCTTTGATGTTTTTATTGGTCTAAGGTTGAGTTGACCAAACCCGAAGTATAATTTAAACTCTCGGTTCTGAATCAACCCCAGATCCGCTGCACTCGCTTCCATCACGATGGTGTGTTATTGATTGGTCCTCGTGCTGTCCTGAGGGTGCAGGTTTGCATTCTGCGCTCCAAGAATTTTGAGTATTTTTGCCCGTTTCAACGGAGTTATAGATCTGGGGAACATACAGCAGAACTTTTGATATGTTCATCAGGGCTCTTGCATCCTTGACGACAAATTCCGCTCCATCCCATGGACTGATATTCGGGACGTTCACCATGAGCCAGTTTATGGATGTTGTTTTTATGCACCGCACAATGAGGGCCCCCCCCCTGTGCAGGTGGCAACCCCGATATTGTGGGCCCTCAACGAGCTCTTGGCTAATGAGGGTTTGTAGCATCGAGAGTTGCACCTCTTCGGATTGTTCCTGAGTCATTTTGGCCTCAGGATACCCCCGCAATGCAATACACATCTTTGTTCTTGAGGCGTTTTCAGCAAAGTTATTTATAGCACTTGCCTGTTCCCTCTTTCTACGTTTATTAGAGATCTGTTTCGGGCTTGGAGTCCCATCTTCAGATCTCGACCTCTTCTCCTGTGGGTTTTCCTAGTGTTGATTCTCTGAATCGGCTTTTACTTTCCACCTTCAGGAAAGGATTATGGAGTTCATCGTCCAGATTTTCTGCTGGGCTGGTTGCACCTGTAGTTTTTTGTGTCTCGGTGAGGTTAGCTTGTGCAGCCTCGGTTGATTCACTTTTTGAGGGGATTTGAGCCACAATTATTATTATTTTTACTGTTTTTTACCATTTTTTGTCCCACGAGTAAATCGGGCCGTGTACTACCCCATCGGCCGCTTGATGGGGAGGGCATTGATACAGTGGAATTCGCCAGTTGCTCCAAGGGAATTGTTTATGACAGCATTTGATCCTGCTGCCCTACCTTTTGGCTAGTTCTTTAGGTACAATGCCACGCATCGTTGCTTGGGTTTTGCATGGTTTCTTGGTCGTGCTTCTCAAGGCTATCCTGTCCGGCGTGGGTATTCCTGCCAGTAACATACTTACCGACGGCGTAGCATAGCCCTTTATCGATGCACTTAAGCCTCTTCTCCAATTACAAGGTCCTACCATGCCTAGGAGAGGAATCGTAACGGAGCGAGAACGCCTATAATGTTGTGCGACTAGTAGATCATAATTATACGCTACTTCCAAATATCGTATAAAGTTTATATTTAGCATACAGATAGATCTAGTACCAAAACCGACAGGAAAATTATGAAAACTAGAAATTTATATCTAGAAATAAAAAATTTTTGCTTTTTTTGTTTTGATAAATTTAGCAATATTAAGTAATATACCTTATATAGTCCATTCTGTTTCGTTGATATTTGTTGATAGTCCCTTCTGATAGGATGACGCATATAGTATACATATTGACAGGTTTATTTAAAAATCATTGTTTATGAATATTCCAAAGGGGATACACGTATTGCTCTTTGAAATTGTTTAATTAATATACTGAATTTTAACGTGTGTTCATATAATTTTGTTTATATGAACAAAATTGTTAATTTTAAATTACTTTAGTTTTGATAATTCAACAATTTTTTGGTCAACCGAGATCCACCACTCTTATCTACAAGGGATAACGAATTCATTTCAGGCCCAGAATTGAATTCAACACTGAATTGCTAATTTCCCCTTCTGTAATCTTTTGGTTTAGCTATGCTATTTCTATTTCACACATAACTTTTTGAAATTGTTTGTAATTTTCAGTTTAAATTTATATTTATTTGATAGCAAATCAAATAAAGATTTTATTCATTTGCAATTTGAGTATAATTACTTTACATCAAATTTGTTGGATTTAATTTATTAACATCCAACCCATAATTTGATATATTTACCATGAAATGGCTGCTTTACATTCAATGATCCATAGACTAGTGGTCGTCCCGTTAAACAATGATAAATTTAATTCTAAATTAAACATCATTCAAGAAACCGCCATTAATAATGGCTTAAACTCTAAACTAGTCGAAAATCTGCTTGATAAGAAACTTCTTTAACAAGCCCACCAGCTCATTTATCCAAAACTCGATATCCAGGAAGTTAAATATGTTACAACCAAATTTGTGAAAATCTATCCCAGTCGATCATAGAATTTCTCAAAACAGCTTTTAAGACAAATAACTCTCTTGGAAAATATATCGTCAATAACAAAAAAAAATAGGCATAGACCAACGAAGAGGGGGTATATAAACTTACGAACTTATTTATTCATGTAATAAATTTTACATTGGGCAATCCGGAAGAATGTTTAAAACTCGTATTTCAGACCATAGACCTTGTTTTATGGGTAAAGGAGGAAAATCTAGTTATCCTGAACACCCCATCTCGGAAAATCATTCCTTTAACGAAAAATTCGAGATATTACATATCCAACCAAAAGGAATCTATTAAATATTCTGGAAATATTAGAAATAAATAAATTCAAAAATTTTGATTCCATACTAGATGACCAATTGGATTTTAAAATAACCCCCTTGTTGAATCTCTTTGTGTAATGTATTAATTTTTGGCAAAATTTAATCAAATAAATGTGTATGTACAACCTAAAATCAATTCAATTAATCATTTCACAATGTTATTTATACCTGTTTGTTAAAAAAAATGTATTTGCCAATTCAAAAATAATCTTAAAATTTTAAAGTCCGTCCCATTTTTTACTTGGTATGTATCTATGTATCTATGTAACGGAATCTTTGAAGTCAATTTTAATCTACTTCTAATTGTCGCATCAAAATGAAACTTTTTATGTACATGTAGTTCGGATGACAATGCATTTTAATGGTGAGCATGATAGGAATCGGCATGGGAAGGGGGCGGGTTAGAGGGAGGGAGAAACACAAAACTTGGTACATATCTCTTAATATTGAATAAATCGAAAAACACATAAGAAGTAAAGTGGTAGAAAATTACTTTCACTGTAACTAAGTTCCTTATAATTTTTTTCTGTTTCTCTAATAGTCCACAGTACACTACGGTTTTTTTATGATTAGTAATAGGCTAAATTTTTGTCAGTAGCTTCCTTTCGACGAGACACCCAACTTTTCTCTCGCAAAAATTCTCGATAATACTGACTAACGCAGCGCGTAAGAGAGTAACTTGTTTGTTTGATGATAGCAAAAATTTTATCAGTAACTGTTAATTTGTTAATTAAATTGAGAGATAATGTACTAAAAACTTCAAAAAAACTTGTGTCCTACAAAATGGATGGTGCTACAGGCAGATTCCAAACCCCCAACATGTTAAAACAATGTGGTATAAATCGTTATTAGTAACAAACAGATTTTATGCTGTTAATTAATAATATGTATTATTTGATGGCCACCTTGTCCTAAAAATTCAGTGGTTCAATTTCCTAGTCCTACGCTCTGAACATGTCAATGTTATGATAAAATTTTAAGCCTTTAAATTTTCCAAGATAAAATATTAAATATATACTAAATTTATATTTATTTTCATATACTAGGTAAAGAAATTGGTTCTGTCTTCCGTGTCACTACTTTTTGAGGAGCAACTATTATATAAAGAATATCCCCGAGAACTTGGGCAATCTTTTGCATTTATGTTTTTGATTGGATATCACTCCTTTTTGTAAGGCTAAAATATTGTACCTCATATTACGTTATTGCCCATAAATTGACCTCATTTAACATTACTGCTGATGTATGGACTCAATTACACATAACTGCGCATAGAGTGACCTCATTTTACATTACTGTGCGTAGATTGACAACTATACTGCGCATGAATTTATCTGATTTTCCACTACTGTGGTGATCGCATTTCACTATCTATGTTCTTTTTTTCCTTCTTTTTTTGTGGCAGTGAGGTGGGAAATGCATTGACGCACATAGTGTGGGACTCCTGGCCAGCTAGACTACCCACTAAAACACACCTCCCTTTAGGGGCTTCGAGAACATGGTCATTAGCCAACACAGGTTAAAAAAAATGACAATAACATAACAAAACAATGAATATCACACTACCTAGTCAAATGAATTGACTAGGTAGGAAAAAAATAACAAAAATAAACTATATAAAAAAAAAACAGCAATAAAATAAAAACAACAGTAAAAATAACAAGGTTGCAGTGAAGGTGTAAAAGGCCTTCACTGCAACAAATAAAATACTTAAAAAACTAGATAACAATATTAAAAAAATTTAAAACTTAAAAACTAGATAACAATAAAAAGTTTTAAAAACTAAAAAATATAACAACGTGTAATAGTGTGGGTGTAAAGAGCCCGCACTATTACAGTAAAAACAATAAAACTTAAATACTATGTGTAATAAAATGTGATATTGTGGGTGTAAAGGGCCCACAATATCACAGATAAAATCAATAAATAATTTAAAAATACAAAACATTTAAAAAGAGGTTACAATCGTACGAGGCCGTACGTAAAAAACATACAAAAGAGACGAATTTTTTAAAATATGATATGTTTGTTGCCCTAGAGTTTCCGTAGAAGGTGAGATTAATTTAAAAATGCAATCATCCTCTTCACGGAGCTCGCATTATATGATAATGCTCGTGCTACATTTTTTCGAAGCCGTAATCTTTGCCGTAAATGTTCAAAGACTGCACATTCCTCAACAATATGCCTCACGTTTTGCACTGTCCTGCAAACAGTGCACCTTGGCTGATCCTCACCGCAGAGAAGAAATGCATGCGAGATTTGAGTGTGGCCTATTCGCAAACGCGTATAGTCGCAAACGCGTACACTCTCTCTACGGCTCAGATTTACAGGTGCCGACAGCTTATTGATGCTTGGCATGACCTGCTTGAGCTTTTCCGTGAGGTTGTTCCACTCACGCTGCCATTTTTTATGAATTTTGAAACGTATGCTTACATTCAGGTCGTCTGGGCGACCCGCGACCCAGGCAGCTTCATCAGCCACCTCATTCCCATGTATACCCACGTGTCCAAGCGTCCATACAAAAACGATGGACATGTGCTGGAAAGCGTGCACATTAGTGCCTACAGCGCGCTCTTCGGGTCGGAACAAATGTAAGGAGGAATGTAAGGTTCGAAAACTCTTCACAATATCGCAGAGGTTTCAAAATTGCATATAATTTAGCAGTGTACACGGATACCTGTCGGGTGAGCGACCAAGTGTGTGAGCTATTGCCAATGACAATAGCGCTCCCACACCAGAAAAAGTTTTAGATCCATCCGAATTCACGCACAGAGAGTCATTGTATTCGCTAATAATTTGTTGGAACAGGTCCGATAGAACTGGGAACTGGTCTCTTCTTTACGGAGACCAGCCAGGTCAAAGCGGCACCTTACCTTTGGGATCAGCCAAGGAGGTACTTCATGAAAACTATAGGGAAGTACCTGAGCGAATTTGAAATTAAGACTCTATAAAAGCTCCTGCGTGCGAACGGCCAGAGGTCTGGTGACCGTGCACGTCTCTCATAGAGTCTCCTCAGAAATCTGGATTTTCTGAAGAGAGCCGGGAAGTAGACATGATTGGGGTTAGCACATATCCCCGCGACATAATTGAGGAGCAGGCGCTCACGCCTCAACCTCAATGGGGGCAATCCCGACTCTACACATAGGCTCTACACATAGAGGGACTCGTTCGAAAGGCTCCACTAGCAAGTCTAATGCCGGCGTGGTGAATAGGATCTAAGATTTTGAGCGCTGACATCTGAGCGGAGAAGAATACAACACAGCCATAATCCATCCTGGGCAGAACCAGCGATGAATAGAGCTGCAGTAGCATCTCCCGGTCCGCACCCCACGATGTACCAGCTAATCCCTTAAGCACTTTCATTGCCTTGCGACAACTCCCTGACAGGCATTGGAAGTGTAGACGCCACGTTAATTTCTTGTCAAAGACAAGTCCCAGAAACCTAATAAGAGTCGGCACATCCAAGGCGTGAACCTTTTAATTAAAGGATCGGATCAGGATGTGCCTTGCGTTTTCTGCAGAAATGGACCACTTTAGTTTTAACTGTGGAGAACCGAAAACCAACACTTTCTGCAGAATGCACCACATCGTTGTTGCCCTGCTGGAGTCTCGTTTAAATTGTATCCATTGATGGAGCTCCATAGAAAATTGCAAGGCCGTCAACATACAGACATTGATGAATCGGGACTGAAGCTGCGATGCGTTTGACCGCTATAGCAGAAAGGGTGACACTAAGCGTCGAGCCCTGGGGAACACTATTCTTCTGGGAATGGATCCCAGAGTCAGAAATTTGCGGTCACACATAAAACTTTGAATGAACTGAGGCAGAGATCCTCTAAGACCCCAGTCATGCAGCTTCCTGAGAATGCCATACCTCCAAGTCATATCATATGCTTTCTCCAGGTCGAAGAGCACTCCCACAAAGTGATAGCCCCGGAAAAAGTTGTTGTGAATGGCATTCTCAAGGCGAACATCTTGATCCGTCGTCGAATGGTACTGGCGGAAACCTGTCGGATATTTACTTATCAGATGATTAGTTTCCAGCCACCAGACGAGACATCTGTTCGCCATTTTTTTTCAATATCTTGCTGAAGCAGCAAGTCAAAGATATTAGACGGTAGCTTGATGGTTGCGATGAATTTTTACCCTCTTTAAGCATTGGGATAATAATGGCTTCCCGCCATTGCTGAGGTTAAACGCTCTGCCGAAAAATATTTTTGTATAGACCCAGTAATCCACACTTACCAGGATAAGGCAGATTCTGGATCATGGCATAATGTTTTGTATCGAGACCAGGTGATGTATCTTTTGACCCCGTTAGCGCCTCCAGTAGTTTTTGCATTGTAAAATCGTTGTTATACTGGAGGGATTCTTCTGAGAAAAATCAAGATCATATTGTTCGTGATGCATCTTGATCCGCAGGAAATCCGGGTCATAATTTTGGGAGCTGCAGACGCGCTCGAAACGCTCCGCTAAGCACTCAGCGATTTCGGCACGCTGCGATATGACTCGGCCATCCAAATTGAGGAGGGCAGGCGCCGGTGTTGAGGAAAATTTCCCCGAAATTGCCTTCACCCTCCTTCATACCTCCGAAGATGGTGTGGAGGTATTGATGGCCGAAACATATTGCTCCCAAGATACCTTTTTCTGATCTCGAATAATTCTTATGGCTATTGACCTTCTTCTTTGAAAGGCTGTCAAATTTTCCTGCGTGGGGCGTCTTTTCAGTTTGTTAAACGCCCCTTTTTCTCTGCAACTGCTACTCTCACGACATCGTTACACCAGGGAACTTTTCACTTAGGTGGAATACTGGAAGACTTACTTATAGCGTGTGTAGCTGCTTCCCTGACTTTGGAGGTTATTTTAAACTCATCCTCTTCTACGTCTCCCCCCAAATTAGGAACTTGAAAACTTTCGATGAAAGTGTCAAAGTTGGCTCGACGAAGACGCCATCTCGGCGAAGTAGGATGTGGACACATCGGTGAGTTATGAGAAATTTTGATGGGTAAATGGTCACTCCTACAAGGATCAGGGAGTACCATCCATTCCAGTCGATCAGCCAGAGCCGGTGAGCATAAAGCCAGTTCAATTGCTGACATCTCACCAGTTATGACGTTTAATCGTGTTTTCTCACCGGTATTTAAAAGAAACGTGACTAATCCAAAAAACTTTTGAAGAGTCTCCCACGTGAGTCTCTATGCTTACAGCCCCACAATTGACTGTGAGCGTTAAAATCACCTAGAATCAGAAATGATTGTGGAAGTTGCAAGGTTAAACGTGCCAGATCTTCGATACTCCAATCGAAGTCCGGCAGATAGATTGTGCATACTGTGAGTTCGAGCACCAGCCAAGTAGCCGAGCGATCTAGGGCGTCCTGTCTGCTCAGTATGCAGTACTTAGAAACTGAGAGGTTATGGGTTCGAATCTTGACATCGGCAGTTTGCAATTAAAAAAAAAAGGGGCGGTTGATTGACTAAACTGTCGGCGTATGGACAAGAACGAAGTAACCGGCTCTGCTTGGGAAGGTTTTCTACAGTTTCCTTCACGAACTCCAGATGAATATAGGTATAATTCCTATCATAGTCGGCTGCAGCCGCATATCCTACCCATTTCTAGTCTACTCATAAAGTCCTTCCACTCCACTCACATCCTCTCATGCTAAGGCATCAGATTGGACCTTATGGTCGAAGTGTAGCCCGTCCAGGTATATTCGATCCGTATATTCTAACAGCTATAGCTTGTAGGGGGTGTCAAGGCGAATGGCCTGGTAAGATAGTCCCTGCCTTATTAATATCGCGACACCTCCCCTTGCTCGAACATCTGGCAGAACATCTCGCCGGCGGATGATATAACCCTTAGGGTATATGTCTCCGCTGGTCTAAGATGTGTTTCTTGTGTACATACACACAAAGGTGTATGTTCTGACAGAAGCATGTTTAGCTCACAGTAGCGTTGTTTAATACATTGCAATTCCACTGTAATATATTTACCATTTCTATTGGCTAAGCTGGGTTGCCCCACGAAAGAATCACTTCCTTGGTTTTCCCTTCGGCCAGCCTCTTTTATCTCTCCTAGTTGTCTCCTTGTCGGAGAAAGTGACGGAATCTGAATCCGTCTCTGAAGTCACCCTGTAGGAGACGACGACCCTTTTTCACGAACCGGGAGGCTACTCGAGGTCTACGGCTTCGGTGAGCTCAGCTCCGCCTGTAGAGCCGACTCACCCTGTGATGAAGATGGAGGTGGAGTCTTTTCACGATCCACCTCCATTCTTTTCTCTTCTGATGTGTTTTCTGATTCTGTTTTAATCACTTTACCTGGCCTTACTGACTCTTGGCCTTCATTTTTTTATATTTAAAAACTCACTGATGATTTTCATCATCAGCGGAGCGAGCTCTTTTGCGAGCGTTGAAGCGTCAGCTGAAGGGGCGGGTGTAGCTGTGATGCGGGCATAGGAGACGGCAGGTTAGGAGCGAGAGCCGGAGCACATAACCCTCCTGCTTGCCTCAGGATATGTTAGCTTATCCAGAACTCTCACTTTCTGGATAGCCATCTCCTATTTGTGTTTGGGGCAGTTCTTTGACTTTGCCGAGTGGCTACCCCCACAGTTTACGCATGTTATAGGCTGATTGCCCTTGCACATCGACCGACCGTGTGCCCGTGTCTTTGACACCAGCGTCGATGGTTGCTGGCAAATCATATTTACTGAAGGTAAAATGGAGGAGAGGTGAGTCTTTCAACTCACCATCCTGCCTCCACTTAATCCTTCAGGCCACAATTACTCCCTGGTCGGACAAATTCTCGACTATGTCTTCAATGGAGCAAATCATGAGGTCTCTGGAAAAGATCACCCCCTGGGAACTGTTTAAAGTTCCATGGGGCGACACCTCCACCTCATGATCGCCTGACATCTTCAGACATTGAAGCTTAATAACATAACATCTTCATAACATCTTCTCATAACATCTTCTCATAACATCTTCAGACAAAGTCTCGACCAACAACCCGTTGTTAACTTTTTTAACGTCTTTAAGACGTCCCACAGCCTCGTACAATTTTTTCACTATTAAAAAAGGGCATACCGACTTAAAGTCGCTTGAATCACCCTTTCTCTGAATCAAAAAATATTTCAAAACAACTTGCTTTTGGGAACCTGGAAGCGATGCCAAGTTCCTGCAGAATTTCCTTTTATCTTTAGGAGGGTTTGGTCCCTCATCGTTTCGGTTATAACCGGAACGGCGCCCGGGCCTCCTTTTACGGATGGTGGCATTTACGTTTGGTTTTGGGATTTTTTTATATCCATAAAAGAGTTTCAAACTAGCCATAGTGTGCAAAGTGGCGGGGTGGAATAGCCGGGAACGGGTATACCCTCGGACTTTACTACCCCAGTACTCTGAGGCCCGACCTCCACTTTACCAGTCCCGGAATACGCGGACGGACTGGAACTCGCCCGAAGCAATGCAGATTCTGATCTCTGCATCCATTGCACACTATCCTACCAAGGATCGACGCACAGTTCAACGTCTTCAACGAAGATAATGTCGGCCAGATGACGTGGCCGACAAGTAATGTTGAGACAGAGCACGAACACCGCACACCGAAACCAACGACGACGATGATGACAGCGCGCGATATCCGCACACTGATCCCAACGTTGAGAAGATTGGGTCCGTTAGCTTCCCCTCCTGCTGGCTTGCAGGCTAGGTACTAGTCCCACGGAAGGGATCTATGTTATTATTTCTGTCTATGTTTATAGATAGGCCACGTTTCGCTCTACTACGCATAAATTTACCTCAAATTACGATACTGCGTATAGATTGGCCTCATATACTACAGTGCATAAACCGTATTTTACACTGCTATTAATCTAATTTTACACTACTAAGCATACTTGGACCTCATTTTCACTATTGCGCATATACTTACCTCATTTTACATTACTACGC
The DNA here is from genome assembly GCA_963920215.1 of Nineta flava. Lineage (NCBI taxonomy): Eukaryota > Metazoa > Arthropoda > Insecta > Neuroptera > Chrysopidae > Nineta > Nineta flava. The sequence continues at coordinate 63,118,626 of OY986040.1, forward strand.
AAAGATTAACCTCATTTCAATAAACTGCGCATATATTGATTCAATTTTACACAACTGCGTAACACTGACCTGCCTTTCTCACTATCTTCATAGAAAGACCTCATATTGCTCCACTGCGCATAGATTCACCTCAAATTACACTAATGTGGATAGTTGAACCTCGTTTTCATTACTGCTACTTGATGGACCTAACTTTCCACTACTGCACACAGAATGAACTCCTTGTTTGTATACTACCGCTCATAGACTAACTTCATATTACCTTTCTGTGTATAAATTAATCATTAAACTTCTGCATTGGTTAATCCAATAATTTGCTTAAATTCCAGGTATATAATTAATGAAAAAACTTTTATACAAAAATTGTTTATTTAAAAAAAAACATATGGCCCAAACATGGTCCTATTATGCCGATTCGTACTTAACGCACTTAACCCTACTTTTTAGCTCTAGAACACACATACAAAATTTCAGCTCGCTATCTCTTTTCGTTTATGAGTAACCGTGTTTTCGGAAGGATGGACAAATTTGCAGAAAGGGACTAATTAGGTAATTTTATGAACACCTACACCAAAATTGTTTTTCCTGCGATCAATATTTCCAACCGTTATAAAGTCGGGACAAAACATAATATACTCTGGTTTAAAAATCAAAGATTTGCAAAATATCCCGTAAGTTTTAAGGTATTCCACGTTGAATGCAAAATAGCTGCATTTTCATCGGAAATTCGCTAAAACTGCATACTTCAAGTGTAAATAGAAGTAATGAAGTTATTTCTGGGTGGTTTCTTCAATTTTTGGGGAGATTGCTTTGTAAAATTAAGGTTTTCCAATTAATCCCGTAAGTTTTAAAGTATTCCACGTCGAATAAAAAAAAAACAGCATCATTCTAATATAGATAGAAATAAAAATTTTCCAAATTTCGAGATAGTAGCGTTGGGAAAATTAAAGTTTTTCGATATTCGTCGTTAATTTCAAATTATTTCACAAATTATTAGATGTGAAACACCGAAACTATTTTGTACAGAAAATATGCATGAAAGGATGGTTTATTAAAGGAAATAAATATGGCATAATCAAAAAATATGGTATGATCAAAAACAAAATCTTCAGATTTTTTAAAGAAAACATTTGTTTATTTTAAAAATACATAATTTAATACCAAAAAAAAATTCGTGACCCAGGAGCTGCGTCAACTTAGCGAATTTCCTTAGAATACATAAATCATTCTCTAGCGGTCATAATTTTAGTGTGATCAAAATGAAATATAATATCTGATATGACTTTAGTATTTGCAAAAATTAAATTTATTAATAGCACTGACCTCCACTGGATCGAGGTCAGTGATTAATAGCCAAAATAGAACGATGAATAACGATTATAGTTTATTGTTACTATGGAAACGACAATAAAAAATGACATTTCAAAATTAAAACAAAATTTTAATAAAATAATATTATAGTTTATTTTAACCAACTCCAAAAAAAAAGGAGGAGATTCTATGTTCGACTGTTCAGTAATGTAACAACTAACTGACTTACATGTTTGATTACCCAGTATATACTGAGTTGTATATCAATGATTAAATTAACCATTCTGCGTATTCGAAATGTTAACAATTCTTTCCGAGGAACATATAATTACAAATTATGAGAAAACTATTGAGTTTATGAAAATCTTTTTCAAACAAACCTTGATTATTTTAAAAAGAAGATTGTTAACAAATTTTTTTTCTATCTCTTGCGGTTTCAAAAATGTATATATAACACCCCCTCCCCCGAGCGAGGGAAACACGTTCCAATGGTTTCAAAGATAATCAGTTTTACCCAAATATAGTCCGATTTTGCCCATTATTGAACTTGATCTTATTTTTTTGCTCTAGAACATATTTCAGCTCGTTATCTCTTTTCGTTCTTGGGTTATCAAGACAGACAAGACAGACAAGCAGACAGGCGAACATGCGGAAATGGCCAAATTTTATGAACACATATACCAGACATGCATGCCTAAGATCAATATTTTTAAGCGTTACAGTCGTGATCAAACTTAATATACCTTGTATATTTACATATACTAAATTATACGTAATAGGTTTGGACAAGAATTGTCTTTTGGATTAAATCTGTAAATTGTTATTTTTAGGTTTTTAATATAGTGCCTTTCTGTGTTTTTTGAAGTTGGTAGAATTTTTTTTTAAATTTTTTTATAATAAAATATATTTCATGTATTCGTGTCAAACAAATACAAAATATTAAATATCTTTCTTAATATTAGAATAATCGAAAAATATATAAGGAGTAAAGTTGTAGAAAATCAAGTTTGCTACAATTCATTACTTGATTTTTCTCAAACTCTAATGTGAACAGAAATATTTAGAATTTTAACTGTCAATCCTTAATTGTAAATATTTCTGTAAATATTAGTGTAACAGAAAAATGATAAAAAATAAAATTACAAGAAAAGTTAGTACCTACAACTGAACTGCTGATAAATTTTTCTATTTTTCTAATATTAAGGGAGATAGTCAAATTTTATGTTTTCTCCTCCCTCTAAACCCCCTTTTCACTTGTCTGATTTTACCCATTAACGCACTTGACCTTTAGAATACCATACCGCCTCAAATACCAAAGTTCATTCCAATCGGAATAAAACTGTGACCGCTAGAGAGTCCACAGACATTTAAAAAAAGTACATATATATATATAATTATATATATATATATATATATACATATATATACATATATATATATATATATATATATATATATATATATATATATATATATATATATATACATATATATACATATATATACATATATATACATATATATACAAATTTCCGCGATAGTGATTTTTAACAACGAATGGGTAGAATCGATGGAAATTTGAAGAAATTTTTACGAAATTCCAACATTGGTGCAAACACAACAGCTGCATTTCTTGTGGAGAAAATTCGCATTAAAACTAAAAATTATTTGTTTACAAATAATTTGTATTACAAATTACTTGTTTTTCATAAAAATTGAATTATTTGGAAAATGAAGTGAGATACTGAATTCAGGTTTGTCGCGGTATTTTGGCTCTCTTTATTCCTCAAAGGAGCGCTGCCCGAACCTGCAATAGATTCCGATGCTCGACAAAACAAAAACAAAATATATTAGTAAAAGTTTTTACTAATATAGAAATTTATATCTTTAATATTATTTCTTTAAAGAAAGAAAAATAAATTAAATTAAACAAAAATTTTTACGAAAACAAAAACCTGGTTTTATTTGCTTTTTTTTTAAAAAAAATTTAAATCTAATTTCTTTTTCAATAATTTTTTATATTTTTCAACACAATGTCAAACTTTGAATTACTTGTACAAATGCCAACTTAATCTGAATCGAACAATAGTCAAATATACTTTGAACCGAAACAGTCCATTTAAAACTGCTTTGATTAGCGCTGATCGTGGCTCTTTTATACCCACCATGGGTTTTTCTGGAATACGTTCGTTGTTTTGAAGAAATATTTTTTTGATAATATACTTCTGCATGGAGGCTTCTAGAATGATTTAGTTTATCATTTAGTTTAGGTGTCCACTCAACAGACACGGCCACCACTAAGTCAACAAAATTTATTTTTGCTGGTATTTGCTTTTGAACAAAATCATACTTGATTTTTTTATTTAAATTATATCTAATAATTTTTTTCAATTTTTGATTTTAAAAAAAGAAAAACTTTAAATCAAAACCATCTATTAATCTCTTTTCAATTTTCGACTTAAAAAATAAACTTGGTTTAAGAAAAAAAATAAATCGAACTATATTATTTTCTTCTTGTAATCCTTCTTTTTCCAAGGAGAAATATATTGTTTTCTTAAATATTTTTCGTAATATTTACTTAATAATTTTCTATTTCGTAATTAAAATATGTGTTGGATCCAGAAAAATTATTTTCAATAATTTTCATTAAAACAAAATCTTCCACTCTAGAGTCCAACACATATTTTCTAATTTGCTATTATATTTGGTCGACCAATATGAACTTAAGAACTATTTGAAGTATTTGAATTGTACTAGTACATTTAGCTAGCTAGCTTAACTTAAAGTGTACGTAAACATTACAAGTTCTTCATTCTCAACGGCGCCTGGTTTTGATTGCCGGTCGCCTGGGCCGCAAGTCGTACCATGGATCTATTTCTCTGGCCTCTGGCTCGTCCACACTTGGTACATCCCGTCGTCTTCCATCATCTCCATGCGTTAGACCCCCCAATCGATTCGGAAGTATTTGGCCGAACACCTCGTTCCCCACACTCAATCTTCCCAGATTCCCATTGGCGGCGGTCCTTGCGCTGGCCGGCTTCAAGAGACCTCCATTTATCTTCGTGGGTGGCACTGTATCCAGTATATAGATTCCAACTGGTAAACTTCTCAGCACCCTGTAAGGTCCTTTCCACTTTGGTGCCAATCCAATATGGACACCCTCCACCTTCCTGCTGAGCACTTGATTGCGCATCCAGGCGGACTCTCCAGGTTGATAATCGAGTCCCGTCTCCACTTGGTCATTTTCTTCGGCATAGGTCAACATTGTTTGCCGAGCTCTCTCAACATTCTGTTGACTATTTTGGCCTCTCACGTTAACCCATTCTTCAATATCTTGAGGCTCTTCTTCGACTATTATTTGCCAATCCCCAGGCTTCTTCATTTCTGCCCCCCAGTTATTCTATATGCTCTGTTACGTATTGCAAATAAGCACTTGTGTATATATTGGTCCCAGTTTTTGTGTGGTCGATCCAACAAACTCAAACGCAACAACTTCAATTCTTGGTTTTATCGTTCCGTGGGGTTGGCTCTTGAATGATATATTGGCGTGGTCCATATTTCGGTATGCCAATCTCGATTCACTGCTTTCCATTCTCTGGATCTGAACTGGGGACCATTATCACTAACTACTCCTCTTGGATATCCATAACGACTAAATACTTCGTCTTTCATTACTTGGGCTATCTTCGAGGTCGACGTGGTCCCCAATGGAAATACTTCGATCCATCTAGTGAAAAGATCTTTTACGACCAATATATTCGTTTTTCCACGTGATGTGCGTGAGTATGGACTCATCAAGTCAATGCTGACTACCTCCCATGGTGAAGTAGATCATCGACTTCTCATTGCTGGACTTGGTTTTTGATTTAGTAGCTTCATTCTTGAGAAAGTATCAAACCCTTTTACATATCTGCGTATCATTTATTTACATATCACCAGTAGACGTGGTTACTGTCGTGATATCTTCTAAGAAAACCAAGTCGGCGTTCTTCGGGAACCCCTGGCACTTCTTATACCATCTGTTGACTATGGTACCAGAGAATCTCGTCAACTACGGTGTAATTAGCTCTTGTTCTGTCCACTCGTCGACGTAGATTACTTCTCAGTGGGCTATTGTGATCAATGATATATCTTCTGATGGCAGTCACATCACGATCTTCATCCTGCCATCGTCGAATATCGTCGAGTGTGGGTGTTTCTACTTCGATGACGTTGAGGGTTATCGGGGTGTATGCCCTCCTTTTCAATCACCCACTCTGGAATGTCCTCCCGCCTTGCCCTGTGGTTGTCTGGACAAGGATTCGGCGGCTTGATTATCTTTTCCGGGGACGTGAATTATCTCAAAATCATAGGCTCCCAATGCCAATGCCCATCTTGTCAATTTGGCTCGACTATCCTTGGTTTTGTTCAGCCATTGGAGCGCTGCATGATCCGTATATAATTTGAAGTGTCTTCATTCCAGATATCCTCGAAACTTCCTCATTGCTCAGATTATCGAGAGACATTCCTTTTCTGTAGTGGCGTACTTTCTTTCTATGGGTCCAAGTTTCTTGTCATCATCCTCCATTTGAAATAATATAGCACCCAGTCCGACGTCACTAGCATCCGTATTCAAACAAAACGTCTTCTTAAAATCTGGATGTGCTAGTTTTGGTGCATTCACAATCGATGTTTTCAGATTTTCGAACGCCATGTTAGCCAGCGCCACTTTATTTTCTTCATTAACATTTCGCTCAGAGGTGCAGCTATATCTTCATAGTTCTTCACGAAGCTTCTGTACCAACCCACATAATCCCAAAAATTGTCGTAATTGTCGTCGTGTTCTTGGTACAGGGTGATTACTGATAGCTCCATTTTTCTCTTCCTCTCTGTCAATGCCGTCTTCGCTCGATATATGCCCCAGGTATTTTACGTTGTTGCTGCCAATGACACATTTGCTTGGTTTACTAGTTAATCCATGATTTTCTAGTCTTTCAAGTACAAGATCCGGGTGGTGTAAATGTTCCTTGACTGATCGACTGAAGATTTGTATGTCATCCAGGTAAACTTGGCATACTCTTTCCATTGAGGTTCCATCTCAATTTGCCAATAACCTGTCTGAAGATTCAATGTAGAAAATATTTTTGCTCCATTGACTTTTCTCAATATCTCTTGCAGATCTAGAATCAGAAACGCATTGCTTTTGTAATGTCGTTCCATTTTCTATAATCGACGCACAATCGAAAGGTTCCATTCTGCTTCTTCGGTAATACGGCGGGTGCGGCCCAAGGCGATGTGCCCTCCATCTCTTCAATCATCTCTTCCAGGACCCGTTGCTTTTTGTTATTATACGGGTATGGTATCAATTTAATGGGGGAATTCTCCGTGATCTCAATTTTGTGTGTAATCGTTTTTGTAATTCCAACTTTGCCAAAAACGCTGGGATGTCGCCGAATTACATCTTTTAACTGCCTTTGGTTGCCAAGGAGTTTTATTTGCAACTCGCCCAATGCATCGTTAATTGCTGCCATTTCTCTATGGGCTCTATCTGGTTTTCTTCATGTAATGCGTACTCTCTTATCACACCCCAAGTAAATTATACTACTTCGGTAATCGATGCTCACACCGTTTTTTGTTAAAAATTAATGACCAAGTATTAAGTGATTCCGTAGGCCAGGTACAACCATTACTTCAATATTGAACCTCATTTTCGATATCGTTACATCCAACGACATTTTTCCAAGAATCTTGAAAGTATTACATGTGGCTTCACTTCCTGTACTATCTCTGGCAGGGTGCCATTTTCCAATACTTCTTGCCAATTTTTCGCTGGTCAAATTGTGTGATGCCTGACTATCTATAAGTGTCAATATTGATCTTCCACGCACATCAACAACCACAATTGGTCCATTCTGGTGTGAGTTCATGATCTCCATGGTTGTTAAATGAGCAGGTAATTGATGGTGTTTATGTTCTGTGGTATTGTGGAGGCTAATGTCTTCTCCAGAACCAATCTCCTCCTTTATTGATCCTGGCTCTTCGTTCAGTGTTCGAACCGTGGTGCGTAACTCGTCAACCGATCTTGGATTTGAAATTTTTACCAATGGACGTATGTCGTCTCGTAATAAATTCAATATTATGGTCACCACGTCCTCATTATTCCTGTCGGCGTGCACTCTTCTGAACAGCTGCACCTTCATATTTACGAACGCTTCTGTCTTCATTCCTGTGGGTCGGGAAACCGTCATCAATTCTTATTCGGCTTTGGCTTTCCTTCCTATACTGTTGAAGAAACTCTCCAACTGCCATTTCCACTCATCGAAGGTGTAGCCCAACCCACGATTCATTAATGCCCAGTCTATGGCTGGTCCCGTTAGTTTCTTAGAGACCATCTCGATCCAACAATCTACTGGCAGGTGCGTTTATCGTAGTCATGCCGTCGCTCTGTTCAAAAAAACTACTGGGTCTTCAGCCGGTCTACCACTGAACTCCGGCATAATTGATTGAAGCGTTGTTGTGTCTAATGCAGTGGAGCGAATTTGGTGCACTGTATTCACCTCTTCAGGATCTATACGCAGTTCACGAAGTTGTTCTATCTGACGTTGTTGGATCCGTGTGATGTCATCCACAAATTTTTGTATTGACCGTGCATTCTTGTTTCCATGCCATCGAACCTTGTGGTTAAGTTGTTCTCTATGCCTTGGATTTGTGTGCAGGTCTCGGCGACATCGGTTTTAATGATCGTGATGTTGGTCTTCACAGACTCGACCTCGGTAGTGATTTGGTCAATATGCACACTTCTCTCACGCTCTCCTTTCGATCCCCCAAGTCTTCGTTCAATTCGTGCTGTGCTTGTTGCATTTTACTTAATGTCTGTTCGCTTGTTCTTTCTTCAGATTCCTGAAGTCGATTTCCGATTCTTTCTTCAAGTTGGTTGCTCATCCTCTCTTCGGACTCTTGAAGTCGATCACCCATTCTCTCATCCAAATTCTGGAAGTTGGACACCATTGCCATGAACATCTTCTCCATGGTCGCTGCAACTGGCTCTTCAGGGTCAGAATTCATTTTGATGTTTCTTCTGCGCGTCTCATCCGGTCCTGTGACGGTCGCCACTTGTCGCGGTATATTGGCTCTCATTATTCCTCAATGGAGCGCTGCATGAACCTGCAATAGATTCCGATACTCGACAAAACAAAACCAAATATATTAGTAAAAGGATTTACTGAATATTTTCTAATTGGAATGACACACACGTTTTTTTAAAGAAAAAAAAGTTTTACGAAAACAAAAACCTGGTTTTATTTGCCTTTTTTTTTAAAGAATTTAAATCTAATTTCTTTTTCAACAATTTTTTATATTTTTCAACACTATGTTTAACTTAATCCGAATCGAACATTAGTCAAATATATATTTTGAACCGAATCAAACAACAGTCGATTTAAAACTGCTTTTATTGGCGCTGATCGTGGCTCTTTTATACCCGCCATGGGTTTTTCTAGAATACGATTGTTGTTTTGAAGAAATATTTTTTTGAAAATATACTTCTGCATGGAGGCTTCTAAAATGATTTAGTTTATCAACAACCATGAGCGAATTCGGATGTTTCGATTATTTATAAAATTAATTAAAAATTATAATACTTCTCCAAGGCTTGAACCCGAATGATACCCCTCTTGCTGGACATTTAAGTGTCCACTCAATAGAAATGACCACCGCTAAGTCAAATTTTTACACAAATTTTATGATACATAGATTATTCATTACAAGCTTGTTCTGTTTGTTCTGTCTGTTACATACTTTAATAAACATTCCAATTTTGATTCCCACTTGTTTTACTGACATAAGGTCCATGAACCAAAAATATTTAAGACATAGATACATTGATAATGTGAATGAATATTAACTAACTTCCATAAATATAGCTTCTTTTGTTTTTGATAAAGTAGCTGCAAGATATTATCCAAATTTCTCTCTATCGCCTTAATGCAACAAAGGCTTGGTCCCCTTTTTCACATTTAAGTATTTTGCTGGATTATAATAAACATATAAATACACAATATATAAAGAAAGCTTTATCCTCATATCGAATGGGAGACATAATGAATTCGACAATACAGTTGTTGTTGACAGACTGATATGTTAAATTTATTCTTGTTTATTGTTCAGTCAAAAATCCTACCCCGCTTCAATCGCTTCTCTTTTCTTTTAAATTTATTTCTATTTATGTTTTATACAGTGGAATAGTTATAAAGTGTGAATCAAGTTTAACTATTAAACAGTATCAACACAGACACTGCATGAAATTATCATTGTTAATAATATAAATACAATTTAAAAAAAAGCTATGTTAACGATAATCTTAAAACCGAGATTTTTATCTTCAGTCAAATAATAATTAGAAATCAATTAAACCGTCCACAAAAATCATAAGTTATTTCCTCGGTAATTTGATATTGACCATTTACATTGTATGTATAATTTTAGATAAAAAAAATTGTAAAACCATAAACCGTTCTTTTGCAACCGGGGAAAATATATCAACTCTCGTATCCAATGAACCTTTTTACCACTAAATTAAGTTTTTGAAATATACTCACAAGATATTTCAATGTATTTTGGATGGTGTTCAATTTGCCTTCTATTAATATTGAGTTAAACTACATGACACAGCAAAAAAAAATGGCGCACTTTGAGAAATTCGTATATATTTTTGTTGATCTTGGGGTAAAAGTATCAACAAAAAAAAACCATATAATTCACGGAAAAAAAAATTAGAAAAAACAAATTTTCATAAATTTTGAAAATGGGAGTGTACTAAAGAAAAAGGCATAGGGAGTTGGGGAAGTAAATTGAAACAAATACTTCGAGAGTAAAATATTGGGGATAACATTTGGCAGGAAGTCTTATATAGGGAGTTTGTTCTTTGTGAAAAAATAAAAGAGTGGGGACTTATATATTTGATGCAAGATATTGATAAAAAATCTTCGTTATCCTACTTCAAAAGCCTGGCACAATACGACAAAGGTGCAAGATATACACATAATCTGGGGTTGGAGTGAAGAAGAGAGTTGGCAGCATTTAGATTGGGTAATTGGAAGTACACAAACAAAAAAGACATGTATGGGAACAGGATATGTTTAATTTGTGAACAAAATATAGAAACAGAAGTACATCTGATCTCAGAGTGTATAGGATTAGAAGAGCTAAGGACAATAATTTTTTAAAATAATAGGGAGTGGAAAAAGTTAGATTTCTCTGTAAAAGAGGATCAATTAGTGATGGCAAAGTTTTTAAGGGCTATGATGCAAAAAAGAAGAGATAAAATATAGTCAATTTAAACTCTGGGAGATGTTATACTTTAAATATGATATGTATTATTTTTGTCATTTGATTGATTGATTTATTTATTTATTTTTTTTTTATAGTTCTTTTAAATATTGTGTTGCATAGCTGCAGATTAATTATTGTTTTTTTTTTTGTTGTGTAATATATTGAAAAACCTAAACGGGTATAACAAATAAACGTAATAATAATAAAACTATTAAAAAAAAAAAGTATATAGTTGATCACCATTTTTATTATATTAAACAAAAACCTTGGAATTTAATCGACAGCTTGACAATTGGAACTTGAGCAAGGAAATTAAAATTTTAAGAAGTGGTAGTATATTTTCGTTTCACATTCGGTGCTTCTATTATTTTTTCTAGTTCCTTGCATGTTCTACTTAAGATTCGATTTGTTTCTTTGATTTCCGTTATTTCGCCTATAAATTTATTTTCTGACTCTTCAAATCTTTTTAATAAGTGATCCATCATAACTTTATTTTCTCCAGTGAAGGTATACATTGTAAAGTTTAAGTTTATTACATGAGTAAACAGACAAAAAAAAATTGTTTTTAGATTCTTCCAAGATTTGAACAGCCAACCTCTCGTTCAGTAGTCTAACATTTTCACCAGTACCCTAGTTCAACAGTTGTTTACTATATAGAAATTTATATGATAGATACGTAAATAACGTAGCGTATTTGTGAATATTATTTTTAACACGTTTTATTTTATACTTAATTTCGCATTTTAAATAAATTTAGAAATTGTTTAATCAAAAACAACACTACTTCTATCGCACTCAACATAGTTAAAGTAATACTAAGTATCTCTCACTTAATTTTTATTCTTTAAATGTCTATTATTTAATTTAACCGAACACTTAAATCACTTAAATAAACCAATATTTTCGAAATAATTTACTATATAATTATCACTTAAGTTTCTGTTTGTGTCTTACACCATCAACACAGCTCAATCCAAGCGCAAATCACAACACGCGAAACCAACTCATCACAACACAACATAACCAAAATTACTACTGTAGCTATAATAAACGCAACACCACCATTTAGTCAAAGTCAAACACAAATGCACAAATCAAAAGATGAAATCGCAAAAGACAATAAACACATACAGCTATAAAAATTTCTTCACACACATACACACACAGATTTCGGTTGACAAGACAGGCTAGATGAGACGGCTTGAATCGACTGGATAGAACAAGCAAGCAGAGAATAGTCCATTGCTACTTGACTATTTCCGTGCGATGGACGCTTCGTCCAGATTTAAAAGAATAAAAACTCAAAATCGTAATAATAATTATGATTTTTATTACGATTTTTATGATTACAATGCTTATTATTAAAAATATATATAGTAATATCAAAGGACAAGTAAAAATCCAATATATACATAATGTGGTCTATATATCATACTCTGTAATAAATGTAACTATAATAACATTGGTCAAACTGCCAAACTACTCAAGAACCCTGACTTAAATATAGTCTTAGAACAGGTTACCTAAATGCGGGGTTAGAACAGCATAGTCTTAAAAATGACCACCCCTTCAACTTTAATAAGTCCTAGATAGAGAAAGTAATTGTAACAAAAGTATGATCTGTGAAACAGTGTCTACAACAATTGTAACAAACAGCTATATAAAAAATCAAAAGAACATATCTGTACAACCTCTACCACTTGTCTCCTAAATAAATCATATAATAATTAATCCCTATAATCCCTACACTCACTTAATTTAACACAAACCCAAATTTGTTTTTTAAATTAAAAGAATTGAGAAAAACAAATTTTCTCAAGTAAATTTTATCAATTTTAAACAATAACCAAAATATAAAAAAACCGATGATGGGATTTGGTAAAAGTTTCCTCAAATGTCCATTGATCCTACCTACAATATGTTAAAAATAACCATCTTCAAAATATTTACATATGTATAGTGTTGCGCTCCTTGGTGCAAAATTAAATATTACAGATGAAAAGTTCCACTGCCACCAGAGCAGTTGATTTAAGCTGAACATCGTAGGCTTATTTATGTTTTAATATTTCAAATATTTGACGTCTCAAATATTTTACCACAACCTGCTGGGAAAGTTGATGTTACCCAAATTTTTTCCAATTAATACTCTGGTTACGAATATTACAAGTTCGTTTGAAAGTCAGAAATAAAACAAAAATCACTTAAAAATAACTTAATTTTTTTACTACATAATTAATTTACTACTTAAATTAATTTTGACTAAGATAAAATTTTAATAGTATTGAATTTAATATTTTGTTGTCTTGAGTAATATGAGATGTTACTTTCTTACTAAAATCTAATGTTAAGTTGATTTACAATGGTATTTATACTTGATAATTGACATACTTATCATACAATTATTATACAAACGTATTTAGTTACGTATTACGTTTATATTTACAAATATAAGCATGTGTTTTTAATAACTTGCAAAAATTATTAAAAGGCATTTACCTAATTGTACCACAAAAAGAAAAATTGTACCTTCCAAATAGCCCGAAAAAAAGACTCCGAAAAAATGGGCTGCACATCACTCCGTCAGAAATTAAATATGAATATGCCAAAAAATTGTATCAAAACTGTACCTAATTGTAACACAAAAAAAAAAAACTGTACCTTTCAAATAATCCGAAAAGTTGACCTCGAAAAAATGGGTCAAATTTCCAAAATTTAGTTTATTTTGGTACAATTTCGGTAATTTCGCCCCTAATTCAAGAGGTACAATTTTTATTTTATATGGCATGCTAAAGTGTACCAAGGACATAAATACCATTTAGGCCAATAATTTTTTTTGGGACAGGGCTGAAATGGGCCTAAAACTCAACCGTTAATATCTCCCTTATGTGAACAGATATTTTTTTGTTGTTTACTGATATACGGGGTGCAATTATGGTACAATTTTTTTACATTTTCAGTTATTCGCTAGGGGTGTCCGAAATGGGCGAAACAGAAAAACAGTTTTTTCTCCCTTATTTAAAAGGTACAATTTTTTGTTTCATGCAATCATTATCCTCTAGTAAAAAGTTATCTTGTGCCATAGAAACGTTATCCCAAAAAGCGTCCCAAAAGGTCAAATCTCCATAATTATGTCTATTTTGGTACAATTTTGTTAATTCACCCCTTATTGAAGAGGTACAAGTTTTGTTAATCATGACATGTCAAAGTACTGCACGAACATAATATTTTGGCCAAAAATGTTTTTTCTGACCGGGTCCGAAATGGGTAAAAATAACAACCTTTTTGAAGAGATATTTTTTTGCAGTTAACGGATATAGGGGATACAATTTGGTACATTTTTTTACATTTTCATGTTTCGCAATGAGCGAAACAGAAACAGAGTGTCCGAAATGGGCGAAACAGAAAAACTGATTTTCTCCCTTTTTTAAAAGGTACAATTTTTTTTTTATACAGTCATTATCCTCTAGTAATCTTGTGCCATAGAAACATTTTCCCAAATAGCGTCCCAAAAGGGTAAAATCTCCAAAATTATGTCTATTTCATTAATTTCTTCTTTCAAAATACTCTTCCAACATAATTTTTGGCAACGTTAAATTTTTATAGAAGGTCAAACTGGTTAACCTATGACCATAGAAGGTCAAACTGGTCATAGGTAAAACTGACAAAATATTTTTCGAAGTGACCTTTTTAAGTTATTTATAAGATATTAAATTTTGGTTTTTAGCGGTTTCGTTATGCACAATAGTTCTACATATATTTCACTTCAAATACAATAGCCTTAGAAATTTATTTACTAATGAGTCTGATATAAAAAATTTTCATTTCAGTGGATTTTCTAGATAATTTGAATAGTTAATTATTTTCTTTATGCGGTACAATTACGTACTATTTTGGTACAATTTTATTGCATATTATAATTTAATTTCCAATGAAATGGTATGCGGCTCAATTTTTCGAAGTCGATTTTCTAGGTTATTTCCAAGGTTTAATTTGATCTCTTTGTAATACAATTAGATACAGTTTTGGTCCAAATATTTTATGTAGTTATATTGTATATTTTTTTCATGTAGAAGTGATGAATTCGATATCAAAAATTTTCGAAGTCGTTTTTCTAGGTACTTGGGAGAGTTTTTTTTCAATTTTATTGAAAGTTAAAATTCTAAATTCTCTGTACACATTAAAGATTGAGAAAAAGGATAAGGTAATTAATTGTTTCAAACTTGATTTTCTACAACTTAATTAAAGATTCATTTTTTTATTATTCTAATATTTAGAAAGATATATAATATTTTGTGTTTTCTTCTTTCTCTAGGCATAGGTCAAGGAGAGAGGGGTCCCCTTGACCAATGCCATTTATTAATAAAATTAGTCTTACAAATACATCAGATACATTTCATTTTGATTTGACTATAATTGTGGCTGCTAGAGAGTAATTTATATATTCTAAGGAAATTCACCAAGTAGACACAGCTCCTGCTTTTTTTCAATTTTTAGAATGAAATACTATAAATTATATTTGCTTATACATTTTATTATAAAACCATTTCAATTGTTTGGTGACGGTATAAAGGCGTAACTCACCGAAATATATAATAAAAAATAAATTTATGAATAATAAAAATTTTTTTACAAACAAAATCCGACTCCAAAAGTCTAAAATTGTCTGCTATGAAACAATGCACTAAAATGTAAAAAATAATTTCGTTATTTAATTACTTCAATTTACTTATAAATATTCATTTTCTTCAAATCAAATATTTTTATTTTTGTACTTGGTTCTAGTCGCATCTACTGTCATGTTGTCGATTATGAAATGCTTTGTAGTTAAAGTGAAATTAAATGTTTGTTAGAGTTGGTGCCCTTGGCTGGCACCAACTCCAAAAATAAAAATATTTGCTTTGGAGAAAATGGATATTTATAAGTAAATTGAAGTAAATAAATAACGAAATTATTTTTTACTTTTAAGTGCATTGTTTCATAGGAGACTTTTTTAGATCCTCTTTTGGAGTCGGATTTTGGTTTTTTGTAAAACCAGGTTCTGTTTTTTCTAATTTTTTGTTCCATTTTTTTTCTTGTGAAACTTATAGTGCATTTTTTCATAGCAGATTTTCATATTTTATTACATGAATTTTGTTTTTTTTTTTTTGGAGTCGGTTTATTTTGTAAAAAATTTTTTTATTTGAAGTCGGTTTTTAAAAAAAGTTTCATATTTTTCCATTATGAATGAGTATACGCTTTCAAACAAACAAACAAATTTCGCAGAAATCAGTGATCAAATATAAAATGAGGATTGTCCTAGATTTCCAGAGGATCCCCGCATCAGAATGCGATTTGGTGACAATGGAACTAATCTGAAATCAAACCCCTTAAAACAAAAACAAAAATTTCAAATTGGTTAATAAATGACGGAGTTCTGAGGTAACATTAAAAAATAAATCAAATTCACACGAATTGATAACCCTATCCTTTTTTGAAGTCGGGTTAAAAAAGAAAAAATTTATCATAAAAAACCAGCGATTATCCAAAATATCCTTTAAATTTAACATAAAATTACTATTATGTTTTAAGCCTTCTATTAGGGACTCAAGGTGTTCAAATAAACCATAAAATTTTATGATTATGATGTGCTATTGATACCTTATTCTTTAATTAGGTCATCAACAACAAATCGAAGTTTCCAAATAAACCACAAAACTGATGATACTCTATTGATACATTATTATTAAATTAGGTCATCAATAAGGCCTCAAACATGCAAAAACTCGAAAAACTGTCTATTGAGGACTTAAACTATATTTAAATATATATTCAAAGTTTTACAATTATATTATAAAATAATGCCTTGGAGACTCTAATGATGCCCTAAATTTCAACTTCTGATAACTTGAAGTAACTAATATTATATCCCATACAAGCTTGAATCAACTATTACATCAAAAAAAAAGTAGTATGCCCGTCCTCGGGATTCAAGCTATCTTTAAACCAATTTTCATCAAAATTGGTTTAATGGTTTAACCGTGAAAATGTAGGTAACAGACACACAGGCAAAGTATATTTCGCATTTATAACATTAGTATAGTAGCTTGTATGTAGAGGTAAACATATTTGAATATAAAACATATATTCAAACATATTTTGTAAACATATTTCAATTTTCATTATTTCAAACTTAGGTACCCTCAAAGCTTACAATATTTATATATAACAAAATTTACATGTACACACGTTCGTCACATGTCAAAACACAGTGAAAAGAAACAAAAAGCAACCCCCATACGCAGTTCACTCAATCATTCTAATAAAAATTTATTCATAATTATGTAAAAAAGTATCGTTTAAATATTATGATATTACAACAGAACCATAATAAATGATATTCTGACGTTTAGTGGTGGTTTTTGACTCTATATGAAACCACACAAAAGAGTATATTATCATAATAATCATCATATGCATACCTACATGTATAAATATATGCCGTCAGGTCCTCCATTCATTGTCAAAGCAACAAATAAAACATATCACCGTATCTTATTCAACAGTGTACAGAGTGTATACTGATATATTACATAAACCGCTTACTGCAATGAGTTTGTTCTTCATTTTAAAACGTTATTAGTTAAAAAAAAATATATATACGAAAGTTTTTTTTTTCAAATTGAGATACGCATATCCTCTATTTTTTTTCCATTTGACCCTAATAACTGATAATAAATATTATTGCTATCGGATAATGAAAACCCGTTCTGACTTTCTTTCAAACGTTTAACATAAAAGTTAGTATGGAAGCCATCATATGCCGTATGGAAGCCAGTGCGTTAAATATAATGAAATTTTTTAAAGTGTTCTGTTAATTTGACTTTATTTTCGGTCAATTGGGGAAAATCCCATCTTTCTAGCATGTATAGCATCTTTCTAGCATGGTTTAACTCAAAAACGTAATTTTGGGGGAGTTTTTTCCATTTTCAAGGAGGTGACGATGAAAAAATTTAAGAATCTTATCGAATAATCTCATTTATTTTTTTGATATCGGATATCACCACTTTTTGAAAGGTATATATATATATATATATATATATATATATATATATATAGGTATATCTAGGTATATCTAGGTATATATATATATTTATATATCCTTTTCAAAACGTTGTGATATCCAAAAAAATAAATGTAAAAAAGGGCCTAGTTTTCGGGGAGATACTTTATAAAATAGTTGCTCCTTAATAACTGATGATATCCCAATTAAAGAGCCGAGCTATTTATAACTTAAATAGCGTAAACTAAAATGCAAGAAGTGCAAAGTAAAATGAACAAAAAAAATTTGGTTTGAAAAAATTTATTTCGTAAGTTTTCTCTTAGTATGTTTTTAAAATTTTATATCGCGGCAAGTAATTTGTTTTCTTTTGCTTCAAATATTTTAAATTAAAACTATATGTGTATATATATATACAAATTTTAGCGATAGTGGTTTTTAACATCTAATAGGCAGGATCGATGAACATTTGTACAAATTTTTATGAAATTCCAACATTTATGGAATTTATATTTCCGGCGATATTTCTGCAATATATCCATTAATTGTCAAAGAATTTCCCGAATATGTTGTATGTCAATTAAGTGAAGTTCAGCTTGTACCATTTCCAGACATTTGATAAGGACGCGAGTGTTTGCGTTCGACGCGAAATATCTCAAAACCTATTTGTAGATCGAAAAGATTCAATTTTCCCAACGCAACATCCGAAAAAATGGAAAAAAACCATAAATATTTGTATATATATACTTAAAATTTTACAACACACCACCATTGAGAGGTGTGTGCGATTTTTTAAAACTTTGTTGCTCCACTTCCAGAAATGCTAAAAGGATGCGGTTTTTTGCATTCGACGCGGAATTTTTGATACCTTAAACAAGAATCTTTGGAACTTATGGAAAACAAAAATTAAATTTTTGTGTATAAGTTTATGCCATTTTCTGGCACTTTATAAAGATGCTAATTTTTGCATTCGACTCGGAATATCTCAAAACCTATTTCTAGATCGAAAAAAATCAATTTTTCCAACGCAACATCCGAAAAAATGGGAAAAAACTAAAATTTGTGGTTATAATATTTTCCACATGGTAGTTTTATCAGATATAGGCAGTCGATTTTGAATATCGAATATGTTATTATGTTCATTGAACAGTTCAACTAAAATTATCCATCCATTGTTAAGTTTGTATCAATATGAGTACATTTACTCGAATATTATAAGCTTTTATTAGCGAATTTTCTCCAAAGGACATGTAGCTATTGTTTTTGCACCAATGTTGGAATTTCATAAAAATTTGCTAGAAAGATGCTATACATGCTAGAAAGATGGGATTTTCCCCAATTGACCGAAAATAAAGTCAAATTAACAGAACACTTTAAAAAATTTCATTATATTTAACGCTTTATGGCTTATACATAAACACATAAATTAAATTTTTGATTTTGCATATGTTCCGTTGGGAAAATTAAATTTTCCCAAAGAATCTCATTTTAGGTATCAAAAATTCCGCGTCGAATACAAAAAACCGCATCCTTTTAGCATTTTTGCAAGTGGAGCAACAAAATTTTAAAAAACCGCGCACATCTCTCAAAGGTGGTGGTATGTACTAACATTTTACTATAAATATAGAACTATGGACTAATCATAGAGCAGCAATATTTCCTATGTTAATTTTATCAAAACAAAAATGCAAAATTTTTTCCATTTCCCGATATAAATTTCGTGGTTTGATAATTTTCCTTTCGGTTAGGTCACTGTATCTGACTGTATGGCAAATATCAACTTTTAAGGACTTATGGGCTAGACCCTGGAATTATGATCGTGTATGGCCAAGAATTGTAGGCGTTCCCGCTTTTTAACGAATTTTGAAGGCAAAAAACTTTTTAACCAATTATTTTTTAACGGAAAGCAAAAACTTGTTTTATAATTCCCTAAATACCTCATATTCGAAAAACCAGCAATGTAGCTCTTTTCGTTCAGAAGATATTTCGGGGTCAATCAGCTCTGATTTAACGTGTAGTAATAGTACTGTAAGCGCGAAGGCAAAAAACCCCTTATACTGGGCCTGTCGCACTACCGTGCTCTAGATTTATTAAGTATTTATCATAAAAAGGACATTACTTATTTGGTGGTCTTGGGAAGTAATTTCGACAATAAAAGATGAGCACCAAAAAGAAGAATACTGCAAGAATACAAACGGTGACTTCATCAATATAAAACTAAAAATATTGCCGAAACATAAGTTGAAGCGAACTCGTGTTTTCATATCACAAAGGGGGCGACTTTGACAAAAAGGAAGATCACCAGGAAAGCAGCCCATAACCGTCGTATCCATTTATTATTGTTATAATAAATGGGTACGTGTAATTATTATAATTGTTTTAAATTGTAAAAATTGTGAAAGATAAAAATATAAATGATGAATTTGGAAATAGAAAAATATTGAGAGTTTAAAATAAAGAAACATTAAAATAAATTTTATTTCTTAACAACGCCCAAAGCTACCATTTATAAGCGATGCCTTGAATGGAGAAAATATTTCTACTTAGAAGGCACACTTATATGAAGAGGGGTGTTGCGTCAAATTAAATAAACACGAAGGAGATGAATCTGACAATAAATTGAAACCTTCACCTTCACACAGTGGAATAATCTTAGCGGGGAACCAAGGGGTCCATCAGTTTGACGTGAAAGATAGTTGAATTCAAGCTTAAGGAAATTTTGAGTGATCGGTTTACCGCTCAACAATAGCGTTGCTTTAAGGGTGATCAGCAGTTGACGAAATATGCTTAGTTCCCAAACTCGGAAAAAAATCTGTCCACATATGCGTTGGAAATTGTTAACGTTGATCAGTAGTGATCAGCGTTGGTAAACCATAACACAAGAACCAGGAAGTGGTCAAATTATTTATAATTTCTTCCGACGTAGTGTTTTGATTGGGATTGACTCGACCCGTCAATCAAAAAACAGCCCACCTTAGTGAAGTTATAGCGATAACCTTTAATAGGAAACGTGCAATAATATCTAAATGTAAGATTGCCAATTTGATATCTGTCTCTCCAATCGGAATAAAATGGTTTAAATATTTGAACTGGAAAATCGGGCACGATCTTTTCGAATCGATGATGTAGTATATGGCACTGCACCAGGATCTGGTCTGTGAGACACACACCCAAATTGCGCAGGTGGTACATTTGAAGCGTGAGAAAGGTAGGGAGTGGGTCAGAATTTTATCCTTGGATGACGTGACCAAGATTTAAAAGAAATAAAAAAATATTAAAAACCAGGGTTCTTGTGGCTGACACCGGACTCAATCTATTAAATTAACCGATTACTACTATTTAACCCGACTTCCAATAAGGAGGATGTTTCTCAATTCGTCTGTATTTTTTTTATATTATTTATGGTATAAAAATGAAAATGTAAAGACAAAAAATATAATTAATATTCTGATCAGATTTTAAAACATAAAAGATGAATATAAAAAAAACAGGTAAAAGATTTAGGTTATTCGGATCCGACCCCGTCAGGTTATCCTACATAATTCCACGACTGGATTACCACGTGTTTTTAGTGTTTTCTCGAGTCGTGAAATTCATGTAAATTATCGTTTGTTCGATAATTTATACACCCTTAATTATCGACGCCGATTTAACTAGCTGTCCAGTTCGGGTGATTCAGCCAAACTTTGTTACGATGGTGACTATTGGATACCTGACGACGTAGAAGCCGAAACCGTATGATAAAATTATATCTATTTTTGGAATTAACGCTATTCGCGTTTTCTCAGGTTATTTATTGTAACCGATTTAAAAAAAAATTCAATCACAAATCAATAGTTTGACGATTACCAAACACGTCCAGGGACGAACCAAATATTGTCCTCAATTGAAATTATAATGATCATATATGAATGACTAAAGGCCCCAGGTATGTGTGTGGTGAATAAAATGAAACCAAAAAAAATTCAAGAATAATGTCAATAATTTGACGGTCACCTTTTTGTGTTGTTTTCACGAGATCGATGGAGTCCAAAACACGATGCCTTCCAAATGGATCGGATCGCGTCTATATATGTATGAATATATATTATATACGCCTACTTTATAAATATAATTATTTATCAGTTTTGAATTTATTGATAATTATCTAACGCAATTTGTTCTATCTTAAATGTTAGTTTTATTTTTCTAACGTGAAATTGATTTTTTGTAATTATTCTTTAATAACTTGATTCCTCGGAAGAACGTAATATAATGCCTTCCCAAATTGTTTTTTCATCGTCCCGCGAGGCATTCTCTGAAAAAACAATCTACGTCGTCTTGAAATTTTGCAGGAATACGTTTGATTGGAGCATTGTTTTTTTCTCTGTTTATTTCCTATTTTTAGTAAAAACCACACAGGAACCAGGAAATACCCTGTTCAAACCTGTGATGGGAATTATTATGTTCTTAAGGTGATCCCTCTGTGATTTTTATATTATTCTTTTGACTAATAGTTTGTTTTATTAATAATCGCTGCCCGTAATTAACTATTATTCATGTTTTTTATTTATTTATTCATTCACTTATTTTATTTTAAAATTTTAATGTGTACCACCTTACGCTATATTAGTGTTATCACTTTTTACTTATTTAATTTATTTATTTCTCTGATTTGATTACATATCGTCGGTCTAGAGCTACAGTGAGATATGTGAAAAATTTTCGATTTTAGCTTTTTTAGTTATTTGAATTCTCTTTTTTTTATATTTTATGATGATACACTCGGATAATAATTATTCCATTTGAATCGCACATAAAACTGGGTAAACCAGTGTTGCGCTTAAACGAAATATCATCTATTAACAATGTTACACTAAGATATGGAACTATAACTCACTGTTACATTTGAAAATTTAATAATTCAATGAAGTTCGAATTACACAGTGGGATATATTGCGATAATTTAATACTATTATGACCATTAATACTGGTTTGAACGCGTTTATTAAAATATTATTATTTGTTAGTAAAATTACTGGAATCCAAATAAACAAAAGCGAAGCGCAATGAATGCGTTTAAAATCAACAGTTTCAATGAATTGATTTGTGTCATAATATTCATTCAGTGGTTAAATGTGATATATTGTGTATCTGTGGAAATAATAATTAATATCAGTAATAATAAGATGAGTTCGCGAGGTAAAAAGCTAGTGGAAATGGCACTACGTGAGGGTTTAAATGAGAATCCGGAAAAGGATTTTTGTGGTAAGTTCTGAATTTTGAAAATATATTAAAATTTTTTCCAGTATTTATTGGTGCTTAACTTCTTGTAGATGAAAATTCTACTGAAAAATTGGATACTTGTACCGAACAGAGTGATCATTCTGTTTCAATTTTTGATGACTCAAACGAAGATCCAACGTTTGTTCCAAATTTCAATTTAAAAAGAAAAAATTGTTTTAAGCTTAACAAATGTAAGCATACGATGGAGTTAGTTGAAAATATTTTAGCAGTAGATACTGATGATGATGAAATCCCTGTTCGAATGTTAACTGATTCTACTATAGTTCACAAAACGGACGATTCGGGAACTGATTTTGAATTGAATGAAACAAATGTTAGTGCTACAAGTAGTTTATCAAGGAAACGAAAACGTAATTTCGATCAATGGAAACGTAACGTAAAATCAAAAAGGATAAACTCTGGGAAGTCATATGTCTCAAGACTGGGAAAATTGCATACTGGCAAAAAAGTTAAACCTCCTTGTAAGAAGTGCCATGTCAAATGTGTTGAAAAAATAAATCTGAATCAAAGAGAAGAATTGCATAAAAATTTTTATGATTTGGCAAATAAAAATCGACAAAGAGATTTCATTTCAAAATGTGTGGAATTACACAGTCCAAAGAGACATAAGCGTAACGAAAATTCTAAAAGATCTTACAATTTTTCATACTTTTTCGAGGTGAGCGGGAAGAAAATAAGAGTTTGCAAAAAATTTTTTACTGCTACTTTGGATATATCAAATAGTACTATTACGACGACTATGAATAAAAAATGTACTTCCGGAATAGTAACACCTGATAACCGTGGGAGGCACAAGAGTCATAATAAAATTCCAGTAGAAGAGTGCAATAGAATAAAGGAACATATAAATAGTTTCCCCCGAGTGGAGTCTCATTATTGTCGAGCAAGTACGCAAAGAGAATATTTATGTGGCTCATTAAATGTTAGAGAAATGTATCGATTATACTGTGACAAAATGAATAGTCTGAATATAGTACCTCAAAAGTTCAGCTACTACGAGCTTATTTTCAATAACGATTTTAATCTTTCATTTCACAGACCAAAAAAAGACATTTGTGCGCAATGTGATGCATTTAAAAAACAAGATGAGCACAATACCACAGAAATTGAAAATTACAATCGCCATACTGCTGGAGTAAAATTATCAAGACATGAAAAACAAAAAGATAAGGACTATTGCAAAGAAAACAAAAAAACAGTTTTATCTACATTCGACCTACAAGCAGTAATACCATTACCAAACGGTAATATTTCTACATTTTTTTATAAAAGCAAGCTAAATGTCTACAATTTTACAGTTTTTGATGTCATAGAAAAACAAGGATTCTGTTACTTATGGAATGAGAGTATCGCGAGCCGTGGAGCTAATGAAATTGCTACTTGCGTTTATAAATATTTATTGAGTTTAAAAGAAACTAGATGTACTGTTATTTTTTATTCGGATAACTGTGTAGCCCAAAACAAAAATAAATATTTATGGTCCATGTACTTTTATTGTTTAAAAAATATACCTTGGCTAGAGAGCATCGAGCATAAATATCTCATTGTTGGTCATACAGAAAACGAGGGTGACTCAATGCATAGTGTAATTGAAAAGGAAAAGTCGAGAATATTAAAAAGTGGCCCTATTTATATCCCGGCAGAAATTAGTTTAGTAGTCAGGTCCTCTAAAAAGAAAGGTTTATCTTATCAGGTGACCGATTTATGCACGGAAGATTTCATTAATTGGAAAACTGTTTCGGAGGACATTGGGAAAAATTTTAGTATTAATACTAATGGAGATAAAATAAATTGGAGTCAAGTCAAAATAGTAAAATTCGAAAAACAAAATACCTCCATAATTAAATATAAAACTACGTATGCCATGCAGGAGTATTTAGAGGTAAACATTCGCCACAAACTGAGGAAACCGCCACCTGAAGAAATAATACTGCAACCATGCTATGTAAATCCACTTGGCATCAGCCAAAATAAGAAGAGAGACCTGATTTCCTTATGCCAAAGTGGATCAATTCCAAAAATACATCATCAATTTTTTGAAAACTTGACCTTACAAACAAATCAAATTAATGATAAAGATCATTCAGAATGTGACAAATAATACATAATTTAATCATTTACACTGAGTTTTATATAACAAAAAATTAATTTTTGAATAATGTAACAGTGGGTTATATTAAATAAAATTTAAAAAACTGGTCTTTTTCTACTTTTTTTTCTATTTTTTTTTTTTTTTAATTTCAGGAATAGTATAAAGACACCTCATAAGGTTAAAATGTTCATTTACACTTTTAAATGTTTTTTTATATCGATAAAACTTAATTTGCAACAATATTAAAAAAGTTAAATGCGTTTTTTTTGCAAAGTAGTTTTTTCCAGATATCTCAGTGTGGCTCTAGACCGACGATATGGGTAGTTCGGTAGGTGTGGTGGGATCGCCACAATGACTTGCGAAATAAAGTACGGCTGGAGAAATGTTTGCGTACTTTTTTCTATGTTACTTTCAACGATAGATAACCAAGATGGTGGGCATCTCACCAGACATCATCAAGGTCTTGATCAGGAATGAAAATCCCAGGTTAATTCCGAGTTCAAGGTCTTGATAAGGAACAGTTAAAAACATTTATAGTAGGATTATAATTATTATTATTTCAAATTTTTAGTAGGATTATTTAGTAAATTATAAAGAAGCTGATCGCATTACTAACGGTTAGAAATCTTCTTAATATCTACCAAGTCAATATCTAAAGGTAGTAAAATAGTATTAATTCGAGGCAAACATTCGGTCAGAATGTTTTCGCTACCTTTGATGTATCTGACATCAGTTGTGTATTGGCTGACAAAGTTCAAGTGATGTATGTCGCGATATAGTAGATTTTTATATGAGTTTTAATAGCATTTAGCAAAGGGATGTTTAAACAAAATTACGAAATTTCTTAATTCTAAAACAATAGCCAGTAATTCTTATTACCGTTTTTTAGTATCTATCAGCTATCGTGCAAGCTAGAGACTCTCATATGTGATTAATTTTTTATTGCAAAACTACACCAGGGCCGAAACCGCAGGATACAGTGAGAATGAAAGTTTCGGCGTTCGAAACAATGTGCCAATTTGACCAAATCAATTGATTTTTGCTAAGCCAAATTAAAAGCTGAAATTGTACAATCATCAAGAATAACTGACATCGCTGAAGTTTTACTAAGTTCAAAAAATTTATTCAATGGAGCCAAAATTTCACCACAATTCCAAATGAACTGATTATAAAAATTCATCATCCCAAGTAAAATTCCGAATTATTTTTTTATTGGTCGGAATAGGAAAATTTGAAATAGATTCTACTTTAGAAAGATTTGGGGTTATTTCCACAGAATATACTTGGTGTCCTGGAAAATTTAATTTACATACAACAAAAATAGATGTAGACAAATTTATTAAAATTACAGCTTCATTGAATACGTATATTGAAGAGGATTTTAAGATATTGACTGTGCCTAACCACGCTTTCACTTGCGAAGGTAATTAAGATTTTTTGAATAGTTCTACCATGCGTTGCGTGAACCAAAAGGCACTCTCAAAAAATCAAACAAGCTAAAACGGCAGTCTTCACGACATCATCATCGTGTACACGACCTTGATATTAAGCCCTTTTCATGCCTACTTTTGACAAAGTCTGTTTATCGAATCCTGTCGACGATAATCACTACATGCACGAAAAGGATCGCCAGGTTTTTTTTTCATGAGCATAGATGACGACCATTCAGAATTGAAAGGTCTACAATTACCCAAATCCACGAGTTGGGTATTGGCTGAAAATGTTGCTTAGCGGCTGACAATTGTTCACATAGCCTGCAATATTAAGAAAACATACGATAACAATTTTTCACAATGCGATGTTGAGTATTATGTTTAGTGTCAAGATTAGGTTAGTTAGGTTTCGGATTAGGTTAAATTAGCAAAGGAATTCAAGATTTTCGTAAGTCCATTTTGAAGTGAGATCACCTCAACGGATGAATTAAAAGGCTTGAATAACGTCTGATTATTAAAGTCGATATTCAAATTAAATATTTTTAGAACTTCTAGTATATCATGAATAACATCATTCACAGTGATAACGAAAAAAAAATCATTTCGAAAATCAAGCATTCCACAAGTAGTAATTTTAGTATTGTTTGCTTTAAGTACCAAAAAAGGTAAATTTACACGATTTACAAAATTCACAGAGATTGTGCTTCCAGTGTCTAACAACTATTGGGTACCTTCATGTAACAGGTTTTACATGAAAATTAAGTTGCACGATCATGCTGTTGTATTATTAAATTGGGTTTTATGATGAACCGAGCTGCTGACCAACTCGACAGGAGTACATACAATTTTTGACGTTTTAAAATATTTTTTGGGTCGCGTATATAGTTAAGCGAATGCACATATAGTACCAACACATTTTGCACACTTAAATCTCTGAATCTGTTTTTGGAATTTTGGAGGGTGCGTTTTTGTGTCTAAGTTATTAAATTTCTTCTTGATGTGGAATTGCACATTTTAATTCAATTACCTAATATCATATTTAAAAGAAGGGAGTTAAAAACGCATACATAATAAAATGGAATAAAATAAATTAAAGCCTATTTACAAAACATATACACAATTAAAAATCGAAAAATTAAAAAGAAAAGGATTAAAAAACAAAGTGAACGAATTAAAAATAAAAACTTAAATATATAAAAAAAGGAAAGGATTATTAGGCCTTAAGGCGCGCTAAATTAAATTCAGTAGGTGTCCAGATGTAGAGGGGGTCCGTTTGGCGAAAGTACACTTGGGTCGACTGCGCACGACATGACCTGTTAAACACGATAGGTAACCTGTAACCTGTTCAAAGATAAACACGATAGGTCAAAATTGGAGGGAAGGCCAGTTATCAAAAAAACAAAAACAAAAATATCTTACCGGGATGAAGAATGCATGACACAAACATCGATCACTAATATACGCGAGCTGATCGAATAATCATTGGATACGAGTCGTGGTTTTTTATCAAATTAATCTTGATCGCATACGAATAATAGTCCTCGTCTTTTAACTAATTAACCTAAAGTCATTAAAACATACAAGATTAAAACAAACGTCAAGCAATACACATTAGAATATACTACGACTACGTACCACGTAGAGCTCGTCTCGTTGGCAACCTGCATGTTCTTCATCCACGTGGTTTTGGACGCCTGGTCTTTCCTGAAACATCGATCTGATTGGTGCGTGTCATCTCCTTGGTTCGATGCCGATCCCTGGTCTCTTCTGCAGCTAAACTTCTGGTAAATTACATCTTAAATATAAATTTCATTAAGTATATATAACCCCCGTACCACCAAGTGCTACTTATCATAATTGTACGGATTGTATCAGGTCAATTCGACTTGGTGAACGCCACAATTATAATATTCATGGAGGTCGTATGTGTTTAGCCACTTCACAAACGACATTTGGTTGCGTTGATATTATCCCGATTAACCGAGTTTAGGTGTCCAATTATTACGTACCTCAAACGCTCGTGTCACTAAGGGTGATATCAATGCCCAAAGGTCCGCGATAACGAGGTATTGATACGTGCTGAAAATCATACGGCCCCCTTGTTATTTACGTATTTTTATTGTATCTGTGAGTGTTATATTTGTTAAGTTTATATTGTTAGAATCTTTATATTATATTGTTACGTTGTTATTTTTTTGAAATTAGATTATGTAATCTCCTTATAATATTTATATTAAATTGTACATACCTTTAATTGCCTTTTTTTTCTTTACGACAACGCGTATTTTTGGAGTAGTCGAATAGTCCACCATTGATAAACAATCCAAATAATCAAATTTTAACTGTCACAAACCAATGCCAACTCAATAAATAATAAGGTTAGACATTTTATAGTTAGTAAAAAAAATGACGGGGAACGGTCAAGTGTAGGGTATTGAAGATACTAAAGACTCGGTGGTAATAATTATCACGACTCGTTTTTTTTTCTTACTTATTATCAACCACTTATAACCCCTTCGTGGAGGGGTGTTATCTCGGAACAGATCCGTCGCGAGTGCCAGGTTCCACGGACACGCACGTTAATTCAGGGCCCAGCACATTACACCTTGACGGTCGTGGAACGAACTACTGGCATAAGGACCAACAACACAAATATCTCCCGATTAGAAGTGGATACGGTACATTGAGATAATTAATCTCATTTTAGGACCATAAAAAGTGATTCTAAGGACGAAAAAGTCCTTTTCGTCCTTAAAATCCTTGAAATTCAAAAATGTTTTTTCGAAAAAAAAATTTTTTTAATATTAAATTGTAAACCAACCCCCCGCTAAACTACCCCAACTCATTACACTCCAATAAAATAACCCTTTACTTTGTAAATAGCTCAGTTCTTTCTTCCATATCATCACTTTTTAAGAAGCAACTATTATATGAAGTATAGAGGTATTTACTTTGTAAATAGCTCGGTCCTTACTCTCATATCATCACTTTTTAAGAAGAAACTATTACATTAAGGATTTTCCCGAAAACTCGGCCCTTTCTTACATTTACGTTTTTGGTCGGACATCAATCATTTTTGAAAGGCTTAAATATACGAAGCCGATGGTTTCGCACAAAACGCGTAGCGTTTTGTTACTCTTCGTGTATGCTTCGCGTATGCTTTGCGTTCCTTTCGCTTCGCGATACTTTACTCTTTTAAGATTCATATATACAAAGGAGACCGCTTCGCGTTATATTACGTCAACTGGCTCTGCTCGCTTTTTGAAAGGATTAAACATCAATGTAGTATGGTTGTAGTATAATATTGGGGACAATGGAAATCAAACCCTTTAAAACAAAAAATTCAAAACCGATTCATAAATGACGGAGTTCTGAGGTAACATGCATTCAAAATTGTCCTGCAATTTTTGTGTTTTTATTAATAAAACAATGAAATTAAAATTTTATAACGCGACAAGTTAATTTTTCTGATGATTTCAAATATTTTAAAACTTGCCGCGTTATAAAATTTTAAAAACATACTAAGGAAAACTTACGGCATAAATTTCAACCAAATTTTTTCTTACACTTAATTAATTTACCCCTCATTTATTTTTTTAATAAATAGTTTACCGAGCTGTTTACCTTGTAAATAGCTCGAAACTTTATGGGATATTATCACTTTTTAAGGAACTACTATTATTTGAAGTCTAGAGCTGTTTACTTTGTTATTAGCTCGATCCTTTCTGGTATATCATCACATTTTAAGGAGCAACTATTATATGAAGTCTGGATCTATTTACTTTGTAAATAGCTCGGTCCTTTATCCCATGTCATCACTTATTAAGAAGCAACTATTTTATTAAGATTTTCTCGAAAACTTACCTTTCTTACAAACGGAAAATTTAACAATTTTAATTATAATTAAAATAACATATGAAGCATATATCGATCTGATTTGTTGACATGGTTACCGCCTCCTTTTTGATTAGATAGACATTTAGTATTTAAATAAAAATAGGTATTTAAGTCTTCACATGCTTATTTGATATATCAGTATGTCTTAATACTCCAAATAGAAAACATTGATTCTTTTATTGTATTGTTACAATGTAACTTTTTTTAAGTAAACAAGTTGTTTAAAAATAAACAAGTTTATTTTCAATTAGCAA
Source organism: Nineta flava (assembly GCA_963920215.1). Classification (NCBI taxonomy): domain Eukaryota; kingdom Metazoa; phylum Arthropoda; class Insecta; order Neuroptera; family Chrysopidae; genus Nineta; species Nineta flava. The sequence continues at coordinate 63,149,244 of OY986040.1, forward strand.
TTCGTAGTGATGAAGAATTAAATAAATTGTTATTGCCAAAGAAAACTGAAAAGACAGCATAAATTTTATACATTGGATTATTGATAATAATATTCATCGATCATAGGTCTTTTATTAAAACGCCACAAATTAATGTGAGATAAGAGTGATATATTTTTTATTAAAATAACTATATCAAATTTACTATATATAAGATGTTACTTGATTTGTTTCGATTATGATTTCTTAACTAATCGTTTATTACAGATAATTGATTATCAACGTAACAGTCTTTGAAGAAATATTTTGATCCGTTGGCTCCACGTCACAAAAAAAAATTCGTTGCGCAGGAGCTGCGTCAACTTAGCGAATTTCCTTAGAATACATAAATCACTCTCTAGCGGTCATATTTTTAGTCTGATCAAAATGCCTTAAGGCAGTTTAAGGGGTGTTTTTCCCATTTTGGAGGTTTGCGTTATAGGTAAAGAAATTTTTCAAAGCGTTCTGTTAACTTGAATTTATTTCGGGTCGATTGGTGAAAATACCATCATTTCATCATATATAGAACTGAAAAACGTAATTTTTTTTAAATTTAAAAACGTAAATATTAAGTTTTTCGAAATAACTTCCTAATTTGTAGCTATTAAGCGTCGATTGCAAAAAACTGCATCTTGTTGCATGTATAGAACAAAAAGGTTGGTTTTGGGGATGTTTTTACCAAGTTCGAAGGGTTGTGATGGAAAAAAACCGATCTTTCTATCATGAATAGAAGTAAAAAGGTCAGTTTTAGGGATGTTTTTCCCATTTTCGGTGTGGTTGCGATGTAGGTAATGAAATTTTTCAAAATATTCTGATAATTTTGACGTTATTTCGGGTCGATTAGTGAAAATTCAATCTTTATAGCATTTATAGAACAGAAAAACGTAATTTTGGAGGATGTTTTTCCAATTTTCCGAGAGGTTGCACTGAAAAAATTAAAGTTTACTGATTTTTCTCGTCAGTTTGAAGCAATTTCACGTCGAATACAAAAAACCGCATCATTCTAGCATAAGAGCTTGGTTATAAGGGCTTTAAAAATTTTTTGCAGGCGAAGCTGCAACGGGTAATGCTAGTAATAAATAATAATTGATCAATGCAAAATATAATAAAAAAGTTACAAAAAATAAAATGAGAATATAAATTAATGTTTACAAAATTACAATAAAAAACGTATAAAATAAAATAAATTCACACAGTGTTGGGTCACCCATCCAAAAACTAATTATAATCAACTGTGCTTAACTTTTAAAATAAACGCACACTGCTGTATTCAAATTGCTATGTCTATTTCTATATGGTATAAAAATTAATAGGTATATATGATATTACGTTTTCTACGTGGTAGTTTGCTGATGACACAGTCTTAAGTTAATTAAAACAAAAAAATGTTAAATTTTTCGCTTTTCCGATAAAAATTTCCAATTTTCGCAATTTTCCCGTCGGTTTGGATACTACAGCTATCTACATGCCAAATATCAACTTTACAACATATCTGGAAGGATCGTAGAATATTGATCTATTAGTTACCAAGAATTGTAGGCGTTCCCGCGAATTTTGCTTTTTGAAGTGAAATAACTTTTTAACGGTTAATTCGTTAACGTTGATTGAAAAAACTGTTTCTTATAATTCCGTAAAGTATCTATATTCACTGTAGCTCTTTTCGTTCAAAAAACAGCACCTAAAAAACGACGCTAAATTAAGGTGTAGTAATAGCACTGTAGTGAAAAGTCCGAATGTCTCCCTTAAATCTCGGCCATACGCACTACCGTGCTCTAGATAAAAATAGTTGTAAGAAATCAAATAAAATGGCTTTCCCTGTACCTTAACAATTGATAGACGCAGTAATCCCATTTGACGGTATACCCGGTACTTTAAATGAATTCTTGAATTACGAAAACGAATAAAGGTAGTTTAATCGAAAACAATCAACGGTTAATGGTACAAAAAGTACTAAATTTATAGGAAATGCTAGGAAAACATTAATTAATTTAGGAAATTCTGAAGATTGGGCTTCAATCGAAGGATATTTAAAAATACATTTCGCAGACCAACGAAATAAAGAAACCTTATACCATCAATTATCCCAAGTTAAACAAGAAAATAAATCACTAGACCAATATTTCGAAGAATTATCCGAAATATCTAATTTATTATTAAATTATACGGACATGTCAGAAGCATTAAATATTAAACAAGCTAGAATTCAAGAACAAAATGAAATTATACTCAGTAATTTCATTAGCGGACTAAATACTGAATTATCTAACGCAGTACGCATGCGAAATCCAACAAGAATGAAAAACGCTTACGAACTATGTAAACAAGAAGTTAACGCTAGATGTTGGGGAAATGTACGAAAATTGAATTCGAACGTGGACTGTATTTTATAGGTATTAGATAATTTAAAAGGTTTCCCTAACAAACACGAATGAAAGTGCAGACTTATCGAGCACCCTGAGAAGTAGCCGCTTTGCGGATTTGACACCGGTTTCCCATATTCCACCGAAATGAGGTGAATAAGAAGGGATGCATTTCCATTTAATGGACCTACTTGATAAGTTATCGCATATATCTTTGTTGTGAACTTCAAGAAATTGCTAAAGGTAACGTGATGATTTTCTATAAGGTAACGTGAAGTACCAACGAAATTCCTATCATTATCCGACCACAATTCTTGAGGCAATCCTCTTCTAGAAATGAACCTGATCAAAGTGGCTATAAAGGCGTTAACTGAGAGGGAGGAAACGAATTCCAAGTGAACGGCTTTTGTAGCCAAACAAACAAAAACGCACAAATAACCCTTTAAAATTTAAGGTTTTCGTGAGTTATTGGTTCGATGCGAAAATGGTGCGACAAAATCTACACCGACCTTACTGAAAGGCCGTGAAGCATTTACTCTCGCTGCGGGAAGAGGTGAAATTTGAGGCTGGTAACTTTTACCTCGAAACCTCACGGAGGTAGGATAATTGTATATACATGTTCTAATTATGTTTCTTAACGATAATATCGTTGTCGAATCAAACCCATGGTGGTGTTGGGACCAGCATGTAATGCAGATGTGTGAAATCTGTGACAGATCAATCGAGATTGCTGGGCATTTTTTGGAAGCAAGAATGGATGCTTAGATTCCTGGGATAGGGAAGATATTTACAGTCTACCGCCCACCTTGAGTAGGCCCATGGGGTCAATAAAGGGATTTAATGCTCTAATAGATTTCTCAATTGATTTGTTCGAACGTAAGTTTTCTATTATAGCAGAAAAATAGTGTTGCTGAGTCAATCTAATGATGCAATAAAGTAAATCCCTTGATTCATCGGGAGAGATAGGTCCGGTCAATCTCAATCTATTATTGGACTTCGAAAGAGCATTAAACATTAATCTTCGTATCCAAGCAAATTAATCTATTAAAATTTGAAAATTGCTCTGAAAAAATGAACAAAGGATTGATTTCAGGCATTTCAGTGTTCGAAATGTTTATACTTAATTTCAATTCTGGGATTGAAAAATTCGGTTGCGATGAAGAAGGTGAATAAAGACTAAGCCAACAACTTAAAGGCAGTGTTAAAAATCCTGGACCATTCATCCAAAAATCATAAATTCTCGGATTAATGAACTCTTGTGATGTTAAGCCTCGTGACGGCAAATCAGCGGGATTTTCTTCAGATGCTTATGATGCCAAGAAGCATTAGGAAAATTTTCTACGATGGCGACCACCCGATTAACGACGAATGTTTTGAGCAAGTGTGGTGGAGTATTTATCCATGAAAAAACAATTTGTGAGTCACAAAAGAGTCTGACTTGTGAAATCACTGGAAACTTGTTTTCTAAAATAGCCTTAATAAGCTTAGTTAATAATACGGCACCGGATAGCTCCAAACGAGGAACAGAGAACGTTTTCATGTGTGCTACTTTAGTTTAAGCAGCCCATAGATGCGATGAAATTTTACCATGCAGTGAAACGACTAGATATATGCAAGCTGAATATGCCTTTTCGCTCGAATCGCAAAAACCGGCCAAAATGATATGAGACTCAGTTGAAGAAACTATGCATCTATGTATACAAATATTGGAAATTAGTTCGATGTCCTTTCTACCCTCGACCATTCGGCAGCACATGCGTTTGAAAGCGGTTGATCCCATTCCGACTTTTCAAACCATAAAAGTTGTAATACCAATTTCATGGATATTACAATTGGAGCCAAGAATCCAACTGGATCAAAAATGCGAGCAATGTATGATAACACTGAGCGCTTAGTTAATTTTTCGTTAAATCCAAGTACATTCAAAAAGAATGAATCGGTTTTGGGAATCCAACTTAAGCCCAAAATTTTGATTCCAGGTGATTCATCTGAAAAATCTAGTTGAGCTTCAATATGCTCTGGATGAAGTCCGGTTAGAGCTCCTTGATGGTTGCTGGCCCATTTTCTCAAAGAGAATCCACCTTTGAGTAATAATTCTTGGAGTTCAGTTCGTAGTTCAATTGCTTGTTGAACACTGAACGCACCTGAAATAATGTCCTCGCACGTTATGTTGCTTTCAAATTGTAATTAATATTTAAAATTATAAGTAATTAATGCTTCCTTTCCGTGGGTCTACCTTGTCGTGGTGGGAGGGCCTAGTACCTAGCCTGCAAGCCAGCAGGAGCGGAAGCTAACGGATCCAATCTTCCCAAAGTTAGGGTCAGTATGCGGATGTCGTGGGCTGTCATCTTCGTCATCGTTGGTTTCGGTGTGCGGTGTTCGTGCACTGTCTCAACATTACTTGTCGGCCATGTCATCTGGCTGACATTGTCTTCATTGAAGACTTCTAACTGGCGGTCCCGTGCATCCCTGCTGGGAGTGGTCGAGGGGAGCTGAGGGTGGGGCCTCAGTTTCGCCGAGATCTGATGTTAGCTTGCTCTGCCGAGGCAGGGTGTGCTGGACTGAGCCACCAGCCACGTCGGTCCTTGGTAGGATAGTGTGCAATGGATGCAGAGATCGGAATCTGCATTGCTTCGGGTGTTCCAGTTTGTCCGTGTATTCCGGGACTGGTAAAGTGGAGGTCGGGCCCCAGAGTACTGGAGTAGGACTATTAAAGTCCGAGGATATACCCGTCCCCGGCTATTCCAGCCCGCCCCTTTGCACACGATGGCCGGTTTAAAAAGAATGTATGGATATTATAAAAACCCACAAACAAACGGAAATGCCACCTTCCGTAAAAGGAGGCCCCGGCGGCGTCCTGGTTATAACCGTCGGGGTAATGATTCCAGGTGCCCAAAAACAGAGAGTTGTGGGGTATTTTTTAATTAAAATGAAGGGTGACTCTAGCGACTTCAAGTCAGTGAGCCCCTTCTTAATTGCTAAATGTTAATATGAGGCTGTAGGACGTCTTAAAGACGTTGAGAAAGTTAATAACGGGTTGTTGGTCGAGACATTCGGTGACGCAACGAACGAAAAACTAACTAATCTAAGGATGTTAGGGGATCATGAGGTGGAAGTATCGTCCAATGGAACATTGCACTCTGGAAGACCGTGCAATGAACCAATTACATGCGTGAACTGTGGGGGTAGTCACTCGACAAAGTCGACGAACTGCCCAAAATACAAAGAGTAAATGGCTATCCAGAAAGTGAGAGTTCTGGATAAGCTCACTTATCCTGAGGCGCGCAGGAGAGTGATGGACTCCAGCCCTCGCACTCAGCCCGCCGTCTCCTATGCCTGCGTCACAGTTACTCCTGCCCCTTCAGCTGACGCTTCAACTCTGGCCAAAGAGCTTGCTCCGCTGATAATGGAAATCATCAGCGAGTTTTTAAATTAAAAAAAATGAAGGCCAAGCGTCAGCATGGGCAGCAAAAGTCATCAAAACGACGCAGGAGGGACCCGTCCAAGTCCATCCAAAAACTACAATTAAACGTAAGAGAGAGACCCTGAAGACTGACGTGAAAGTTTCGGAGGTGGCAACCAGTAAGCCCACCTCAGAAAAAAAAAATGGAAGTGGATCGTGAAAAGACTCCACCTCTATCTTCATCACAGGGTGAGCCGGCACTGTAGGCGGAGCTCACCGAAGCCGGAGACGTCAGAGACCGAAGCCGGAGACGTCTCACCGAGCCAGGCCTCCGGCTTCAAAATCGCCGGGAGGCAGCCCACAAGCCACGCTCAAGTAGCTTCCCGTATCGTGAAAAAAAGGGTCGTCGTCTCCTACAGGGGGACGTCGGAGGCGGATTCAGATTCCGTCACTTTCTCGGGCAAGGAGACGACCAGAAGAGATAAAAGAGGCTGACCGAAGGGGAAACCCAGGAAGTAATCCCACTTCCTGGGGCAACCCATCCTAGCCAAAATAAATGGTAAATATATTACAGTGGTATGCAATGGTATTAAACAACGCTACTGTGAGCTAACCATGCTTCTGGCAGAGCATACACCTTTGTGTGTATGTATACAAGAAACACATTTTAGACCAGCGGAGACATATACCCTTAAGGGTTATACCATCCGCCGGCAAGATGTTCTGCCAGATGTTCGAGCAAGGGGTGGTGTCGCAATATTAATAAGGCAGGGCCTATCGTACCAGGCCCTTCGCCTTACAACCCCCTACAAGCTATAGCTGTTAGAATATACGAAACGCTCGAACTCACAGTATGCACAATCTATCTGCCGGACTTCGATTGGAGTATCGAAGATCTGGCACGTTTAACCTTGTAACTTCCACAACCATTTCGGATGCTAGGTGATTTTACCGCTTACAATCAATTGTGGGGCTGTGAGCATAGAGACACACGGGGGAGACTCATCGAAAGTTTTTTGGATGAGTCAAACACGTTTCTTTAAAATATGCCAGAACTGGTGAGATGTCATCAATTGATCTGACACTATGCTCAATGGCTCTGGCTCATCGAATGGAATGGATGGTACTCACTGATCCTAGTGGGAGTGACCATCTACCCATAAAAATTTCTCATAACTCACCGATGTGTCCACATCCTATTTCGCCGAGATGGCGTCTTCGCCGAGCCCACTGCGAGTTTTCAAGTTCCCACGTTGGGGGGAGACGTAGAAGACGATGTGTGCAAAATAACCTCCAAAGTCATTGAAGCAGCTACACACGCTATAAGTAAGTCTTCCGGCATGCAACCTAAGAGAAAAGCTCCCTGGTGGAATGATGTCGTGAGAGTAGCGGTTGCAGAGAAAAAGAGGGCGTTTATCAAACTGAAAATATGCTCCACGTAGGAAAATTTGACAGCCTTTAAAAGAAGGAGATCAATAGCAATAAAAACTATTCGACATCAGAAAAGGCTATCTAGGGAGCAATATGTTTCGGCCAGCAATACGTCCACACCATCTTCGGAGGTATGGAGGAGGGTAAAGGCAATTTCGGGGTAATTTTCCTCATCATCGGCACCTGCCCTACTCAATTTAGATGGCCGAGTCATATCGCAGCGCGTCGAAATCGCCGAGTGTTTAGGGAGCATTTCAAGCGGGTCTGCAGCTCTCAAAATTATGACTCGGATTTCCTGCGGATCAAGATGCATCACGAACAACATGACGATCTTGATTTTTTCTTAGATGAATCCCTCCAGTATAACAACGATTTTACAATACAAGAACTACTGGAGGCGCTAAAGGGATCAAAAAAAACATCACCTGGCCCCGATACATTATATTATGCCATGATCCAGAATATGTCTTATCCTGGTAAGTTCGGATTACATGATTTATACAACAATATTTTCCGACAGAGTGTTTACCCTCAGCAATGGGGGGAAGCCATTATAATCCCGCTCATTTTTAAATTTTAAAATGAACATTATTGTTTGAAAAAAATTTCAGCCCGTTATCTCTTTTCTTTATTGAGTTATCGTGTCCACATGCAGGCAGACGAACATGTGGAAATGGTCGAATTTTATGCAAACAAATATCAAACATTCGTCCCTACGATGAATATTTTTAAACAAAGAAAGGATCAAACTTAATAAACCTTATATATTAACATATACTGGGTATAAAAATTATACGTAATAGGTTTAGACAAGGATTGTCTTTTGGATTAAATCTGTATATATTAAATCTGTTATTTTTAGCTTTTTAGTGTAATGAGTTTTTGTGTTTTTCGAAGTCCGTTGAATTTTTTTTAAGTTTTTTACAATAAAATATATTTCATGCTCTTAATATTAGAATAATTCAAAAATGTATTAAGAGAAAAGTTGTAGGAAATCAAGTTTGCTACAATTTATTACTTGATCATTTTTGAAGTTGACTTTTAAAATACCAAAAGCGACTCAAATACCAAATTTCATTCGAATGGGAATGAAACTGTGACCGTTAGAGAGTCCACAGACATTTTAAAAAAGTACAAATATATATATATATATATACATATATATATATATATATATATTTATTTATTTATTTATATATATTGACGCAGATAAAAAAAAGCGTCTTGGCAGATAAAATTTGTATATATATATATATATATATATATATATATGTATATATATATTAAATATATATATATATAAATATAAAATATATATATATATATATATATATATATATATATATATATATGTACAAATTTTATATGCCAAGACGCTCGTCAATATCAACGCTACTTGACTATGGCCTGGGTGTGTTACAGGAAAGCATTTGACACTACCTCTCAACAAATTATATTGGTGCTGCTCAAATGTGTGAAAATTCATCCCGATATCCCGATATAAGAACAGTTATACACATACTTGGGTGTTCGCGAACATTTTTAGTGTGTCTACTTTTAAGAAAGTTCTTCGTGGTAGGTATAGGTACCGTCTCAGACAAATTTGGAAATAAAAATTATCTGGGATACATAAGATCCGTGCTACTAATATGCTAGACCAACCTATCCTTCTCTATTCGTTTGGCGCCATCAAATGGACAATAGAGGAGCTTAAGGAACTAGATAGAGGCACTCGCAAACTTATGAAAATTTGTCGCAGTTTGCATCCACGCGCCTCGTTATCTCGTAACTACCTCCCTCGTCAGCAACGGGGTAGGGGTCTCCTGTCCGCCGAATGTCTACATGACATATTAGTGTATAGTATAGCATGTCAGGAACTAAATAGTTCTGATCCATTTACCACTCATGGAGGATCACGAGTTAAAAGGGAAAAGAGCATTATTGTTCTCTGCAGCACGACATGCAGCTTCAAAATTTCTAAGGCTTAAGGCTTTTTACTCAATCGCGACTTCGTTCAGCTGTTGAACGAGTTCAAATCAGCTCTCTTTTTCAAGATAATCGTTCTCTGGGCCATCAGGGTACATTTTACCGTCCTGTGGCCTTTTTGTTGATCTTACGTTTTCTTCTCTTTGGTTAGCTTCGCGGCGAGCCAGAACCTTTTTATATTCTTCCAGCATAGCGGTTTTCAAAAGGTTGCAATCTTGAGCGTTTCAGATATAGTAAAAACGCAATCTACGACCATCGTTCTTATTTGTGATACCCAGTTGTATTTTACCATGTTGTCCGTTGTCTGGTCAAGTTCGAACTAACGACGAAATATTGTAGTGCAAGAAGTTTCTGCCACCACTGGAGAGCATTCTTGAATATAATATACCACGATAGATATACATGGCCTGTTTCTGATCTGACTATGCAGCTTGGGGTGTTATTTGGTAGCCAGAATAAGCTCTTAAGGAATTGGCATTGCACTCTTTCTGTATGGTTTGGATATCGAATTGCGCATATTTCCGAACAGTATAAAAGAACAGTTGATACCGTGCTCAAAAAAAGTTTGTACTGAGAATTCTCATTTTGACTTCCAGTTTTTATTAGAATGTTCATCAGATTTGCGGTAGCAATGCGCCCTTTAGTGTAGCGCCCTCTAGAAGAGTCCCGAAGAAGAAAATGTAATACCAAGGTAGTTATATTCTTGAACAATTCCGATTTTGTGGTCGCATCATTTGAAGACTGGAGATGAGCCTACCCTACCCTAGTGGAAAATTAAAATTTTAGTTTTTTGGGCATTTATGACCAGGTTGTTTTCGTTGCAGTAATCAGATAAGGAGTCGATCTGCTTCTGTGCTTGTCCAGGAGTATTTGATAAAAGCACCAGGTCATCTGCATGTAAGAGTCCTAACAGGTTTTTGGAGTTATTCAAATTAATCCCTGAGAGTCCCTTTTTTTTAAGAAAAGTAAATACGTCACCAATAAAATAATAAGGGGGATAAAGAATCTCCTTGAAGAACTCCTCTCAATTTATATATATATATATATATATGTATATATATATATATATATGCATATATATATATATATATATATATATATGTATATATATATATATATATATATATATATATATATATATAAGCTGACTCAACAGACTTTGCCCTGTCAAAAAATCTCGTTCGAAAAAACCCAAAGTCCTCTTTGGTTTTCCCGAATTTTCCAATTTTCTTAGCAACTTTTCCGGAAATTTCCAAAAGTCGTACGCGAACATCAAGTTATAATCTTGGTAAAAGATTACTTAAAAAGAAAGATTTTTATTTGAATGAAAACTAAATTACAATAAATTTATAAGTTCAAAAATATTTCCAAGTTTTAAGTTACAACAATTAACTATTTTAATTATTTAATTAGTTAGCCATGACGGTTAGCAAACAGGATCTAACACGAAAGTATTTTGTTGTGCTGTGCATAGTTTATATAATTATTATATATGTCATAATCTATTTTTTAAATTGATCTGTGTTGACCTGCGTTAATGTATTTATATTATATTCTGTTTAAAATATTTAAGTTGCTCTTTGGTAACCTTATTGATGTGTTTATACAATAACTATGCGATGCTATCTTCTGTGAAAGAATGCGTATTATATTGATAATTGTAGGCATCGTATTAGGATATTTAATTCCTCCCTCCTAAGATGGAAGCTTAACCGTCCAGAGTGGATAAGCGACAGGCGCCGTTGTTACTGGTTAGTATGTTGCTACCATTTCGGGTGTTGTTGCTTTTACTGTTTTATTAAAATATTGTTTGCATATGTAGTAAACTAAAACAATAAAAATGATTATTATTGAAATTATGAATGATGTTTCAATGTGGATATAATGTTGTTATTTGATGGGCTCCAATTCTTCACTTATTAAGTCAACAAGTCGCTTATTATTAGAATCAAATTAGCTTCAAAGACACGACTTCAGGCTGGTTGTTCAGAACCGCAATTTTTTTATCGATTCAACTTGACGTCCTGAATTTGTCAAAAATTGAATTTGTTTATAACAAAAAAGCGTTTTTTCTTAATATCTTTTTTAAAACTTTAAATTTTAAGAATGACAGAATATTATTAAATTTTATATAAAAAAAAAAACAAATGAGCCCATGAACATTAAAATCGGTTAATTAATGATAAAAACTTAATTATAGTAAAACTAATTTTCTAAAACTTTACTTCTTATGTGCTTTTCGATTTTTTCAATATTAAGATACATATACCAAATTTTGTGTTAAAATATTCCCCCGCCCCTGTAACCCCCCTTTATTCTTTCCGATTCCAGTCATGCTTACCATAAAAATGAATTGTCATCAGAACTAAACCAATATGTAAAAATTCAACTCCGTAGAATAAGAGGAAGTGAGTCAAATTTAACTTGCAAGATTCCATTCCAGACACCGGTACAGGTGAAACTAAATAAAAGCTTATAATATTTGAATAAATGTACTCATATTGAGACAAACTAAATAAAAGATGAAAATTTTTATTTGAATTGTTCAGTCAACATAATAACAACATCAGTCAACATAATTTGAGATTTTCCTCGACGAATGCAAAAAACCGCATCCTTCTAAAATGTCTGGAAGTGGCTTAAGTTTTAACACATAAATTTAATTTTTAGTTTTCCATGTGTTCCGTTGGGAAAACTAAATTTTCCCAAAGGTTTTTATTTTAGGTTTCAAAAATTCCGCGTTGAATGCCAAAAGCCGCATCCTTCTAGCTTTTCTGGAAGTGGAGCCACAAAGTTTTAAAAAATCGTGCACAACTCTCACAAGTGGTGAGAGTTGTGCACGATGGTTTATAGAAATATGGACCAATCATAGAGCAAGTCATGCTTTCGCCCCATACTAACGTATGCATCTGGGTACACGTTGCAGTTTCGCAGCTTGCAAAAATGCAATGTTTCCAAAACCGATATCTTCGAGTGAGAAGAAACACACCCAATTTTCTACCGAAGTTTTCCATAAAAAAACCGGGCACCCCACACTTATCGAATTCACCAAATCCATCGCCTTATTTTTGTCTATTGATCTCGACGTTCTATCTGTTTCTAATTATCAAAGAGTAAATTACGACTAGCTAATTTATACTGATGATGACTACATTGTAGTCAAAATACGTATTTATAATACAATAAACTGATCTATGTAAAGGGGGCGAATTTTAAATTGTATTTCAAAAATCTCGAGTTCTCACTAATTATCATTCGATAACATAATGTATAAATTTCGTGGTTTGATAATTTTCCTTTCGGTTTGGTCACTATATCTAACTGTATGCCAAACATTAACTTCTAACTTATGGTCTAGGCCCTGGAATTGATTATGCCTCGGAATGATTATGCCTCTCCATGAATTAGAAGTGTGTCCATGTTTTTTGGGTTTTTGACCCGAAATAACTTTTTAACCGTTTATTTCTTAACGAAAAGCAAAAACTTGTTCTCTTATAATTCCCTAAATAGCTTATATTCGAAAAACCAGCATTGCTCTTTTCGTTCAGAAAATATTTCGGGGTCAAATCGGGTCTGATTTAACGATAAGTAATAGTACTGTAAGCGCGAAGGCAAAAAACCCCTTAAGCTCGTCCTGTCGCACTACCGTGCACTAAATAACATAGTTAATTTTTATAAATTTAATAAATTAATTTGAATTTGAATGGAAGGTACAATGCGATTATAATAAAGTTTAATGAATAAATTAGAATTTATGTATTTAAAGAAATAAACTGCGTCTCACAATTTTTGGTAAAATAAAATTAGTCGAATACCAGACCTACGTGGAAGTTGGGATCACAGTAAACGAAGGCCAAATTGATTTGGGCCAGAATTGGGTTGAAACAACCCAAGCATTAATCAACTGCGTTTCACATGTATACAAAGTATAATAAACAAGTGAAAACAACAACTGAGTTAGTTGCTTAAATATCCGGTATATACTGAATTTATGAAATAAAGTTAAACTCACAAAAGTTGTAAATTTTTTGTGTTTGAATTTTTTTCTATTTCCTACGGATTCAAAAATAAGCAGTTTTGCAAAACATGGCCCGATTCTGCCCATTCGGAACTTGACCTTACTTTGTAGCTTTACACCACACCCGAAAAATTGTAACTCCCTTTATCTTTTCGTTTTATAGTTATCGTGTTGACGTACTGACGGGCAGACACATTTGCGGAAATGGGCTATTTAGGGCATTTTATGAACACCTGTACCAAAAATTTTTTTTTGCGATCAATATTTTCAACCGTTACAAAAACGGATCTGCAGCTTAATATACCCTGGTATATATTATATACCGGTTATAAAAATTTTATGTAAACCAAGATTTAATTTTTATATAAATAATACACACACCTTCTCAAATTCACATCAAGTAATCATTGTCAGGTCCGTATAATGTTCTGCGTTAAATTAATCATCAGATCCTTGTTCGGTTTGCCTGGCTGGGTCCTTTTCAGGTTCAGATAATTTTTTCTAGTTGAATGATTCATATTTCATACATAATTAATTACAGATTTGCTATAGGAGATTGTTCTAGTGAGACGTCTATCAAGTAGAAAATCCCTTAGGAACGAACTTCGTGTATACATATGTTATATATGTAGCCATTATTACTCGTATATTTAGAAAAAAACAAATATTGATAACAGGGTTATAATCATAGTACAAGAAAAGGGTGTGTATTTTTATTTTTGTTTTTCAATATTAATGCTCATAACGACCAATTTCACTAAATATTTTTCTCTTTGTTTTTTTACATAAACATGCTGGTCACATAGATATGTTTACACACTGCCCAACTTACATTGTTAATTTTAATTGTTTTAAACTGAGCTTTTATTTGTAACTTCACGAACATTTATCAGGATTTTCTGAAGGTATATATATTCGGGGTGGGATTCACGCATATTTTGTATCTGCTGAAACCGAGAGATTCACAGTTAAAGATGTGGCTAGACTGTTGTGAGTAGTTTTTGTAGGTGATAATGTCTGGTGATGAATCCAGCACCCAAGTTGTATCCTGTTCAGGTTGCGTGCATCGAGCGAGTTTTCGTTGCGATATATTTTTTCAGTAATCACAGTGTTTAAAGTCTATCCACTCGTTGATAACTTATTTACACGCTATCTTTGGAATTCCTATAGGTTCTGTGTCTATGGAAGGTATTCCGACTACCTACATTACTAAGGTGTCTGCTCTTTCGTTTCCTTCGAAACCACTGGTATCCAGGGGTCTTCAAATTGCTTTTTCGTTTCCTTCGAGACCCGATATTCAGATCAATTTAACATTGTTTGCGTTTGCCAGTTTTTAGAGCAGCCTGACTGTCCAATAAAATGTAGACGTTCTGGTTTATATAAGACCTACGTAGGTTCTCCTGTATGCAAGCCAGTATGACGTAGAATTCTGCCTGAAAGACGGTGAAGTATTTCTTCAAGTTGAGCCTAATGTGCGGCTCCAAAAGTGCTGCCCCAGGCACTTTTGGAGCCGTGTGAAAACTTACGATTTCTTTCTTGATATAGGATCGTTCTCTCTCCGTACACATGTCTCCATCACAGAGTACGAAGAATGGTTTTAAGAAGGAGTATATTTTGGGAAGTACATCTGTGTCCGTTTCAAAGTTGGAGTCAAAAATGAAGAAATGTGAAAATTGACGTTGCCACGGCTTTTTCTTGTCCCACTGGTAATTTTTTGTAATCGATTTATTAGTACAAGATAGTATACAAGCGCGGGAATTTACTTTGGCTATTATTTCAAGGCTCAGTGGAGCCAGTCCTAATATATTTCCATGGTAGCTGTGGGTGTACCTTTGGCTCAAGTAATTTACAAATAGGCCAGTCTTTGAATCCTGGACAGCTTTGAGCCTGGCATTATTTGATTGGGCCATTTTTAACCACCATACTTTTGACCTCCTATAGTAATTTTCGCAGAGACCGCAGGAGTAAATTGGGTCACCTAGTACTCCATCGACCACTTGATGCGGAGAATAATTAGCAATGGAGATCACCAGTTGCTTCAACGTGAACTCCATTGTGATTCAGGTGATTGTTAGTGAGAGCATTTAACAGTGCAGTCCTAGTCAATGGCTGGTTGCTCTTGCCACAATAGCTCGTAGCAGTGATTTGCATGGTTTCTTAGTCTGGTTTCTCAGAGCTATTTACTGTCCGAGATGAGTATCCTTGCCAGAAAAATAGTTGCCGTTGACATAACACAGCACTTCATCTATGACTGAAAGCCTCTTTACCAACTATACCATCCTACCACGCGTAAGAGAAGTTATGTATATCATATGATGTTCTTATGCCGTAATTTCAAAACCAATGTTTACCTTTTTTCAAAATTTGTACATTATTGTCATTATTATATGTTTCCTGTGGAAGAAACTGTTCCGAAATAGTCAAATATAAAAATATTTCAAATACCAAAAGCATATCAGATACAATATTTTATTTTGATCGAACTAAAATTGACCGCTACAGAGTACACAAATACATGGAAAATTTATTGATTTATATACACTTAGAAGCATAAATTTTGAACAAACTGGAATATTTCCCAACAACAAGGTCCTACCATGCGTAAGATTACCAAAGTACTAGCAAAATGTGTACACTTTTGTCATTATTATTGTTAATGCATTAACTTTATTGTTTATGTGGGTGATAATTACAAATTGTTAGACAATTTTTATATCATGATTATTGTAGAAAAACAATGTGTTTGTACAAACATGTATTCGAACTATAGCAAATAATAAAATTCTATTTGTCTATAAAAGAGCGGAAAAGGGTCACGTGTCAACTCCCACGCACTTTTGGTACAATATATCGGACACTAAAAAATAGGCAGTTATAGTCTAACGATTTTTGGAAGAAAATAGTAGTCATATTGGGCATATCTTAATTTTTATATAGTTTATCCGCGCTATCGCAATTAAATTTTGTAATAGTGATAAGTGTACAGGGTAATAGTGATAAGTGGAGCGGCTAATAGACAGGCATATTCGAGATGAGTGTCTTGTAGAGAGGCCACTATCAGAGTCGGTATTTTAGTGGATGCTGCACTTCATCGACTAGTAGGATCGATAGAAGAAGTGCTCTCAGAAAAGGCAATGGCTTTAGGGATCTTCCTTGATATCGGGGGAGCCTTCAATAATACAACGGTTAGGACGATACGAAATGTATTAATTGATCGCGGCGTTGAAGACATCTTGCTAAGGTGAATCTGCAAAATGCTCGAAGTGAGGTGCATTACCACAACTTTAATGAGACAATCAGTTAGAGGCTACGTTGGTAGAGAGTGTATGCAGGGTGGAGTTCTTTCGCCATTACTGTGGTACCTCGTCATGGATTATTTACTAACCGGTCTCAAGGAATCAGGGATAATTGCTCAAGGCAACGATGATGACATATCCATACTTGTCAAAGGCAGGGACGAAGGCACTTTCTATGATTTGATGCAACAAGCGCTCTGTTACGTGGAGCGTTGGTACATTGACAAAAAACTGTCTATCATACCGGAAAAAATGGGCTGTGTACTGTTAACAAGGAGGCGAAGAGTTCAACGGATGATCAGCATGTCTGGGATTCAAATTACACAAACCAGAACGGTTAAGCATCTGGGAGTCATCTTGGATGCAAAATTGAACTGGGATGACCATTTGGATTGGGGACTAACCCAGGCAACTAGTGTCTTCTGGGTGTGCTAAAGAGCATTTGGACAGTCTTGGGAACTCCAATCACATATGGTGTAGTGGTTATATACAAGGATCGTAAAGCCAATGCTCATATTTGGCTGTATAGTATGGTGGACAAGAACCTCTCTGGCCGGAACCAGAAAAAAACTGGACCACCTACTCCGAGTTGTATGCCTTAGTGTCACTCAAGCTGTGCGCTTCGAAGTATTCGGCCGATTCGTTTAATGATTGCAGCGGATGCCATGACAGCTGTCTACCGACTTAGAAGTTGCAGACAGTGATACTGTAGAACAAACACAGGTCAGGAGAGTATAATTAACAGGCTTGAGACTGTGACACTACTTGTGGAAATAGTACAGGATTCCACTGTTCCGATTTACCGTTTTGACCACAAATTAAGGGTAATGTTAAGCTATTAAAAATTAAATGCTCTTTGTTGCATCGTGTAATCGCATGCTCTGCTAGCTTAACTAGCAGAGCAACATTTAAAAAAATCACTTAATTATATTGTATTTAAGGTCAAATTATTAAGCTATTAAAATGCTAATTAAATGCTCTAATAAAAAATTAATTGCTCTATGTTGTACTGTGTAATCGCATGCTCTGCTAGATTAAGGTTGATCTAGCAGAACAATCCTTTAAAATTAAAAAAGTAACTATGCAAAGACCATAATGTGCTTCATATAATTAAATGCACTAATTAAAAATAAATTGTTCTTTGTTTTAGAGGGACAAATAAACTCCCTCTCGTAGATTAATCCCATTCAATGCATGAGCATTCAATGAGTGGGTATCGACATATTTAGTTTGTACTGGGTACTTTGAAAAATTGGTTCCTGGGCACCTAAAATGAGGCCGATTCAAATATGAGCTCTAAATATTAATATATAAATCATTATCATTGCGTTTTCCATTTTCACTTCAGTCACATGGGCAAAATTTTATGTCTTGTTAAAATAGATAGAAAAATAAAGCTAAAACACATAGGAAATCTCAATACATTGTTGTAGGTCTCTTAGACTACAAAATCTCTTACACGTTTTCATTAACCCAACCATTCAAATAATCCCGGATATCAAATTTTGAAGAATATTTCGTGAAATATCGAATATCGAGCTTTTTACAAAGTAAAAAGTAAAATGTAAGAATGTAAGTGCAAAGTAAAATGTATAAAAAAAATTTTGTTGAAAAAATTTATTTCGTAATTTTTCTCTTAGTATGTTTTAAAAATTTTATAACGCGGCAAGTAACAAATTAGTTGCCGCGTTGTAAAATTTTAAAAACACTAAGAGAAAAATTACGAAATAAATTTTTTCAGGCGAATTTATTTTTATATTTTACTATGCACTCACGTAAGTACTTGTTGAAAATAGGTTCCGTACACTTTTTTTCATTTCCTCAACCATTCCAATTATACTGGAGGTCAAAGTTAGTGGAGAATTGAAAAGTACAATGTTATTATGCTTCTAAATTTTATACCTCGCTGATTGGTGCGCATTAGAAAATGACTAATCTAAATACATGGAGAAAATTTATGAATTTACAAAAATGGCCTCTTTTGTTTAATCGGTAATTGTAAGCGCTTAAAAGCTAATTGGAATCAAAATTCAACTAAAAACTTATATATACGGTTATAAATAGAGGTTAAAATCGGTATGAGTTAAACTTTGTTTGCGATTATCTTTTAAAGGATTACACTTTTAAAGGCTTGAACAAAAGAGGCCATTTTTGTAAATCGTCAATTTTCTCAGGAAATATGTATTGCTCATTTTCTAATGCTTACCAAGCATAGAGTGTAAAACTGTTTTTTATGCCTCGAAGTTTCACCTCTAATATCTTTTAAATGGTTGGGTTATGAAAAAAGAGTACGGAACCCATTTTGTGGATCGTTTAATGTACTACAAAAAAATGTGTTGGGATTTCCTATGTGTTTTAGCTATATTTTCTCACCTATTTTAACAAGACATAAAATTTTACATATGTAACTGGGGTTAAATGGAAAACTGCGATGAGAATCTTAATATTAAAAGATTAATATATTAATATATTAAGAGCTCATATTTAGAACGGCCTCATTTGAGGTGCCCAGAAATTTTTCAAAGTATCCAGTAAAAATTATATACCTACTCATTTAATGTCCATGCATTGAATGGGAGTTATCTAGAAGAAGGGGTTTATTTGTCCCTCTAAAAGAAAGAACAATTGAGAGTTCATTAGTAAATTTAATTATCTGAAGCACGTTACTGATCAATCTTAAGCAAGCAGAGCATGCGATTACACAGTGCAACAAAGAGCAATTAATTTTTTACTAAAGCATTTAATTAGCTTAATAATTTGATATTAAATACAGTATAATTAATTGAATTTTTAAATATTACTCTGCTGGTTAAACTAGCAGAACATGCGGATACACAGTTAATTTTTAATTAGAGCACTTAATTAGCATTTAATAAGATTAATAATTCGATGTTAAACACAATATAATTAATTGATTTTTTAAATATTGCTCTGCTAGCTTAATGTGATTTTAATACGATTAAAATTACTTAAAATTAATAATTTGATTTTAAGTACGATTTAACTAATTGATTTTTTAAATATTGCTCTGCTGGTTAACTAGCAAAGCATGCGGTTGAACGACAAAACAATGAACACAAAAATTAAGACATTTAATTAGCATTTAGTAAGCTTAATAATTTGATTTTAAACACAATATAACCTATTGATTTTTTAGATTTTGCTCTGCTAGCTTATGATTAAGCTACCAGATCATGTGCATACACGATACAACATAGAGCATTTAATTTTTAATTAGGGCATTTAATTAGTATTTAATGAGTTTGATATTAAATACCATAGAATTAATTAATTTTTTTAATATTGCTCTGTTGGTGAAGCTAGCAGAGCATGGGGTTACACAGTGCGACATAGAGCATTTAATTGTTAATTATCGCATTTAATTAGCATTTAATTTGGTTAATAATTTAATATTAAATACAATATAATTAATTGATTGTTTAAATATTGCTCTGCTAAATTAAGCTAGCAGAGCATACGGTAACACAATACAACAAAGAGCATTTAATATTTAAGTAGGGCAATTAATTAGCATTTAATTAGCCTCTTATTATGCGAAAATTATAATTGTCTTGTGGCCAGGTTGCTGTGTAACCTTAATAAACCTTTTTTAGACGGATGGGTCAAAGGCCGGAGATTTATCTGGTGCGGGGATTTATGGACGTAGAATAAAGGAATCAATTCCTCTTGTTCAAGATGCGACGGTTTTTTCTTCAGAAATCATCGCCATGCTGAGAGGTGCTCACATCTGTAACACGAAATGTTAAAGTGGGGCACATATCAGCATCTTCTCAGATAGTCAGGACGCACTTCGGACCCTTAAGACGTCCATATTTCTATCGAGCATAGACTTTGAATGCTTCGAGGAACTGAACCGCCTGGCACTGAATAACACATCTCAAACGCCCCTTTCACCAGAGCCTGGCATTCCCATAGCAAGATGTTCCGTAATTTACCCAATCAAGGAGTGGCTATGACAAGCTCATCACGATTATTTTGCAGGGGATGCGATAGGCCAAGCTGTGGATAACCACATCTAGGCCATTCGACTGTGCTCGGTTGAAACTCAATGTAATACAGTTGAGAAGGGTGGTGGGGCTCTTGATAGGACACTGTCAATTGAACTACCACCTTCATAACTTGGGGATCTCTGATGATCTCACTTGTAGGGCTTAAATGGAGGACGATGAAACCTCCATACATGCCATTAACATCTGCAGAAACCTGCAGGGTGTCAGGTTTAATGAATTTTTTGCTCCAAAACCGTAGATTCATCAATTTTGGGAGCAATCTCGGATGTGAAGCTATGGGCTTTCTGTGCAGCGTCTGGCCTCAACAGAACCGTATAGGTTCATCTGGTTAGAATAGCACCTCTCACCCGGAGACGTCTCGCCTTAGAGTCATAGGTTGTTCTCAAGGAGGGCCCATAGGACCTCTTGGTCTAGGTACTAGGGACCCATTTGCGGTGCCCTTCTTGCTAATTATTATTATTACGTTGTTCAAATAACTTTACCCTCACATAAATTTCAATAATTTTGTAGGCAAATATTTGTGTTTATCCTGGGAAATCCAAACTTTTGTGTACGAAAACGTGGCCCCTTCCAATTTTTTTTATTTTGATGGAATATTATGTAAATAATTGATCTTTATGACCATATCGACGGTAATCCTATTAAAGTATCCATAAAGAAGAAATATTATGCAAAGTAGGTACCATTCAAATAGGTAATATTGGCAAACCCTGTACTCAATATTATAAATAAGGTAACCTTTGTTAGCAAAAAAAATCTACAGTTTTCAAAATTATTTATTTGCTTGTTTGTTTATTCATTGGAAAACCATTTTTTTCATTTTCCATATATATTTGAAACTCTAAGCACACAAATATACATATATAAAATATACATATATATATATAGATATATAGATATATATAAATGTATATATATATATATAAATATATATATATATATATATATATATATATATATATATATATATATATATATATATATATACATATATCGGTACGATTTTTATTATAATCTGAACAATACTAAATATACATTCTCAGTCAGCATTTATTTAAAAGTAATTAAAAAAGTTTTTTTAATTAGTTGGTATTATTTCTGTTCTTTTTGCTGTACATTTATATAAAACAGTCATTTATTATTACTGCTATAACACAGGTTCAGAGAGATAGTTTTGGAGTGGAGAGTTTTGTTGGTTTTATTCATAGAAGTAGCAAAAGAGCTAGAATTTACATAGACAAAAAATGTGCCAAAACATTAAGATAACATTTACAAAAACTACATGATGCATGGTACCAATTTTCGTAGGTTTATTTTGGGAAATCTTGAATCCATACCTTTTTGAAGGAATAACCTATTGATGAAGCATGTGTTTGCCGCCACTAGCCTGCATAGTTATGTACTACTTTGTAGTAAGTAGTAGTGCTGCGTCGTAAATGGTCGTAGTCTGTGAGTAGTCTCTTACAGCTATTAAAGGAAACAATGGCATTCCGCATATAATATTATTTTAGATGACTGTTGTGGCAATCAATGTAACTACACATAAGTACTTCATAATATATCCGATCAAAATGATAAATGTAAAAAAGGGCCCAGTTTTCGGGGAGATACTTCATATAATAGTTGCTCCTAAAGGTGTTGATATGGAAGACAGGGCCAAGTTATTTACATAGTGTATAATAATGAATATAAATTGAGAATATATTAAATATTTTATCTTATCGGGTATCACTACTTTTTGAAATGCTTAAATATACAAAGTCGAATGCTTCGAGTTAAGTACCGCCTCGTAGATAACGCTACGCGTTTTAATATGCTTTGCATTACTTTATGTTTCGCGTTACATAATTCTTTTTCTTCCTAAGAAGATTCACATTTCGAATGGAGACCACTTCGCGTTATAAAATGCTAACTCGCTCTTCTCACAAAGGGGTTCCAGCCTCTCGAACCCCAAGGCAGCCTTCGGCCTAGAGTTCGCACCTAAGAAAGATTACAAAAAACCGCAACCTTCTAGCGTTGAATAGAAGTAAAAAAGATTATTTTTGGTGTTTTTTCACATTTTCAGGGATGATGACTTAGAAAAATGAAACTTTTTCTATTTTTTTTATCAGTTTCAAGTTATTCCGCGAATGTAAGAAAACCGCATCCTTCTAGCAAAGATAGAAGTAAAAATGAATTTTTGGGTAGTTTTTCCAAATTTCGGGATGATTGCGTTAGGAAAATTTAAGTTTTTCGATATTTGTCGTAAAATTCATATGATTTTCCGACGAAGGCATTCTATCGAATATAAAATAAAGTTTTCTATTCTTTAAAATTTGGTCATAAATGCCCATATCTAACTAAACTACCATACAGAAAACTTCAAAAGGTAAATAATATCATCTTAAAGTACTCATGTTAAATAATATGACACAAAAATATTTTTCTACAATATATAATGAGAATTTATTAAAATAATAAAATAATTTATTTAATTATTAAATTATATTTAATTTCCTTAATAATAATCAATGTGAAACATAGTCAAATGTAGAATAATAGTATAACAAGTCAAACATAGTCAAATATCTAAGGTAATTTTTAGGTTTTTCCCCATTTTCGGGGTGTTGCGTTGAGAAAATTAAAATTTTCCGATTCCATCGTTCTAACATGTCTAGAAGTGGGTTAAATTTTTTGAACAAAATTACGTATAGATATTAAATCCAAACAAAATCTCGTTCTTTTTTTAAATTTTGCAAAAAATTACTTAAATTATTATAAATCAGTATTTCTCCATTGGAATATTGATAAGGTATGGTTTTCAAATAAAGCTGTTTAAAAAATATATATTTTAAGATGCGAAGTAATTAATGTCTTCGACCAATCAAATTCGATTATGAAAAGTACATGTGTTTCAATGTTAAGGCAGGCATAAACACCTTAAACTCGGCCTGTCGCACTGCCGTGCTCTAGAGACAGCCCTTTGTGTAAATCACTGACTGATGTATACACGTTTTAACCCTTTTCTAGACGAATGCTGTTTTTTGCATTCGACGCAAAATCACTTCAAACTTATGTGAAAACCAGAAAACTTAAATTTTCCCAATGCAACCCTCCGAAAATGAGGAGAACCCTCCAATAATACCTTTTTTTACTACAAAACATACTAATAGTGGTTTCTTGCATTCAACGTGAAATAATTTAAAACCTATTTGACTTCTGTATTGCAACCACACGCCCACCCTACTTAAAAATTAAGAACACCTATGAGATCCTAACGAAAACCTCTAAAATCCTAAAAAAAATGGTGTAAGATTTTTTGTATGATATTTACCTGCTATTTGAAAGCACCAAATAGCAGTTGAAATTTTTTTTGTTACAATAAATGCAACTGCTAAATATCACATTTTATTTTATAGTATTCTTGCCCTAGGCAAGATAATTTCATTATATTATTGTGTCAAAAACTGTAACTAGAAATAATATTAAACATTTTACTCCAAGTGATTCAAACCGAAAATATATTGCACCTATACAAAAGTGTAAAAGTTGGTGATACTATGTTAGAAACTGTGCTCAGTTTTAATACTATTTAATAGTGAAAATTTGAACGGCTCTGTTGTATTTTTTTAAGTTAATTGCTTACAAATATTAAATTAGCCGAATAAAAATAACGTTTATGTAAGTGAGTAACCATCAATAAATATAATAATGCTTCAAGGATTGTATTAGTTTTAAGATGAAAATTATTCTAACCCGATTCAATTATTTTGAGGCCAAGGCAACGGTTTTCCTCAGCTGTACATCCCCTAAACATATAAGTACTGGTTAACAATTTTACTAAAGCTACTTGCAAATGCCCATCCAAATCCGACACATGGATTTTGAGAAGAAAATCTGAACGGTATACGGTAGTATATTTTATATTTATATTTCGGTTCCCATATGTTCTGGAATGAAAACCTTTAAATATGAATATATATGTATATATATGTATATATATATATATATATATATATATATATATATATATATATATATATATATATATATATATATAGGATGAATCTTACCTGCCAGAATAGCACACGCCTTCACTTTCTACCACGATTCTCCCATTTTTCAACAAGATGCAATAGTGTTGTCTCCATATTGTGCTATTGTGCTGTGTGTGTTTAAACATCAAAGAATCCTTACATTTTTGGCCTGTTTCAAATTGTACATTCTTAAATTATATTATAATACAGATATCAACTTATATAAAATGAGGATTCAGACGTAAATGCCACTTCATATTTAAAGTTTTTCATTCCAGAACATATGGGAATTCTATTAATCCCAGTGACTATGGGGTAAGTTCTTGAATCGGTTTTATTCCCGTGGCTAATAATTGAACCTGAAATTCTATACAAGTGGTGGCAAAACTCTATTATGACATATAAAATAAATAATAATCAATGTTTAGATTTAAATCAAAAAATTAATAACACAAATGATCGTTCATACTAAACAATATAAATAGATGAAATAATAATAACATATGCTTCCATAATGAATTGTGGCTATTAATATTTGATTTTTTAAAACACCTTGTTTATCAGAACAACATTCATATTCATTAAGAGGTATTTAAGTTTAGATAGTCGTAAATTAAAAGTCAATTCAATATGAAAACATATAATAATCGTTATATCGTGTCATCATTTGACACTGAAGTGAAAAAAATTTCAGGAAATGTTATATTTTGAAAATTCGGATACCTTGATATTCGGGATACTTAAGTGCCCATGTTTATTCCGCCATTAGTTTTAATGATTTCAGATTGAATGCTTAAGATTTCTATGCCAAATCTTATGCTTGTCCCCTACCTCTGAACCCGCTTTTTCCCAGATCCGATTTCATCCATTAACGAACTTACCAAATTTCATTCCAGTCGGAATAACACTGTGACCGCTGGAGAGTCCAGAGACACATATACAAATTTAGCGATAGTGATTTTTAACATCTAAAAGGCAGGATCCATGGACATTTGAAGAATTTTTTACAAAATTCAAATATTGGTATAAAAATAATACCTGATTTCCTTTACATGAAATTCCCTAAAAAAAGTTATTAGCATCGTTTTACTACTTCAGATGTTCCAAATGCACACGCCAGATATTGTTCGAATCAGTGTCTTGTACAGTCGAGAGTAAAATGTGTTAGAAATCTTACGATTTCTATTGGTGCAGTAAACCGGGGAAGCAAGTTCTTGTAATATTGTCAAAGTCACTCATCCGAATGGACTATTGTAGAACTAGGTTGAAGGCAAATTTCATCTTTACCTCATTTAAAAATTCCACCCAGGAAAATTAATATCAATTAAAGTGTTTATGTGAACTTAACTGATTCAAAATCATTAAACTCATAATGTAAAATTATTTGAAACGATCCTGGACAATTTAAAATTAAATCTACTCATAGACAAAATGTTTATCCCGTTGTTATCTTTCTGTTCCTGAATTGGCGCCAAGAATTTCCACAATGGTCTGCTTCAATTAACAGGGCTTTTTTCTTGTTGCTACGTTGGATGTATCGTAGCTAAAAACTCATTTCATCTGTGCCACGTGCATTTTTTGTGAACTTAAACAACCAGCTGAAACATGTAAGTGTAAACAACTAATTTCAACTTCTGAAACTGGCAAAACGGAACAATGTTAAATTGATCAAGGTGCCGGGTCACAGTGGTTTCGCAGGAAACGAAAAAGCGGATACCTTAGTAAAGAAGGGAGTCGGAATGCCATTCATAGGCCCAGAGCCTATTTTAGGAATTGAAAAGACTGCATGTAAACAAGTGATCAACGAGTGGTCAAATGCTAAACACCGTGATCACTGGGAAAAAGTATCACGGCAAGAGCTCGGGAAGGTACTGCTTCAGAGTGCAACAAAGA
Source organism: Nineta flava (assembly GCA_963920215.1). Lineage (NCBI taxonomy): Eukaryota > Metazoa > Arthropoda > Insecta > Neuroptera > Chrysopidae > Nineta > Nineta flava. The sequence continues at coordinate 63,175,696 of OY986040.1, forward strand.
GGTTATCTCTCGATGCACTGCGGCTGAGCAGGATGTAACTGCGGAGGGTTACCGGGTTCATTACCGGGCATTATCCCATGCGGAAGCATCTGCACACAATGGGACTCCATAACGGCTCCATTGTGTGCAGATTGTGTGGCGAAGAGGAGGAAACATCCAGCCACATAATCTTTGACTGCGAACCTCTGGGTTACAGCAGATACAGAATATTCGGTGCATCTCACCCCGAATATATGAACCTTCGGGAGGACCTAATAAGCAAGCACCAGGCTATTGCCAACATATGGGAGAAGCGAGTCTAGTCAGACTGAGGTAGAAGGGGGAGCACAATGGACCATAGGGTCGAAGTGCAATAGTTTTTACCCCGATATTATTCAATCAATCAAACAACTAATTAACTGTTCCTTTAAACGAAAATAAGAACTAATAGAATCGAACCATCGGTTCGTTGCCAATTAATGATACACACACATAGTTTTTATGTAATTAGTATGAAGAATACATTTTTATTTCGATTTTTATTTAAAGCCCTTTACTCACCTTCGAATTAAATATTTAACTTGATTTCTAAACCATGTTGAAATGAACAAGAAAAAAAGACATAAAATAAATAAGCTCCTACTTACAATATTTATTTCACAAATTAACTTCCCCAACTCTCCATAATTTGCAGTTCTGTCCATCAAAATTAACCGATCCACAACAGAAGTTCGTCATATCAAAAATTGTTCAATTGTTTTTATTCAATCACAATAGAATACCTATTGACACGAGTTGTCTAAATTATAGGTGGGTAGACCTTGACTGCACTCAGCTCTCAGTGAGAGGTAGGATGAGATATAGAGTAAATATAGGGTATCCTATCAATTATTATTATTATCTTTTTTTAATTAAAACATTTTCTGAAAAAAATATAATAATACCACCTATTTTTTATGGTCACTGTTATTCAAAGTATACAAAACATTGAATACATACTCTGGAATTTTGGGCTGATAAATTGGGGCATAAAATGTACCTTTTTAATATATTTGGGTGTGAATAAAATATAAATGTTATATAAATTATAAAATATAAATCTTTTGATCTTTTACATTTACCGCTTGTAAATTTTTTCATGATTTAGCTTTAGTTTAGATTTTATAATTAGATTTTAGGAAATTCCGAATAATTTGCCTAAACTACTCATATCGGAGAACTAATAAACAATTATTTACTTAATTATTTTGCCTTAGTAGGGGGTTATTTTGTCATGGGAATTTGATGACACTGGATACAAAAAAAAAGCCAATGATAAAGCTGGGTGGGGGGAATGATTGGTAATTTGTTACTAATTTCCAAATGGTTAAATTTTACATAAAGTGGGAATACATATAGTTGTTGTTGTTGTAATTATTGTTATTACTATCATCATTATTGTTGTTATTATTGTTATTATTATTGTTATTATTATTGTTATTATTATTGTTATTATTATTGTCATTATTATTGTTATTATTATTATGTTTTTTGGTGTATCTCTCCGTATTGTAAAAGATATGTTTTAAACAATAAATATTTTATAAAACTAATTCGAAATTGATTGAATAAGTTATGGGGCAATAATCGGTAGGACAACCTGTTTTGAAACATCGTACCATCTTACTTCAAAACGTACCTTTTTTACTTACTCTCACCCAGCTTATGGAGAGTCGTTCGACTCCGGCGAGCCGTCAGCGCCCACCTCTGGTCTAAATGGACTACGGTATATTTACATAAATAGAGTGAGTATCTTCAACCGCTTACTTCAGGATTTTCAATATGGGCTCAAATTACACACTTGGGGATATGCAATCAAAATAAAGGAAAAACATGCCTCAAGGTAACTTAGTTGAAATTCATCACCCACTGTAAATCTTGTAATGCCCATTACGTGCTTTTGTAAACTCAGCTACCACTTCTTTCTTGCAGGCACTTGCAGGCACGTCTCACATATTATTCATTGGCCTCCGAAGCTGCCTCTCAGAGGAAATCTCGGCAAGTGTAAAGACAGGGCTTTAGTGAACTGAATTATCCCATTTTGAATGAGAAGCGGCAATCGTTTTCAAAAGGATCTTATTAGTAAATATGGCGAAGTGAATACCTGAAGAATACCGAAAGCTATACAGTGACTTTTAAGCATTTCACTTTTAAAAGTTTGATGATTATCGCTGAATTTTGGCATGTACCAAATCACAACCATACCTACTCTAACTTCTCAATAGTGACCTCCTTTTGTTGAGCGAACACTTCTGAACATCTGTAGAAATAGCAGGACGTACTTACTTCTTATTTGTGGGTTTGAATTTTTGGCAAACTTTGCACGAGGCCACCTAAGGTCGCATACAGTTTCGTATAGTAATGGAAACCATCACTTCTTGGCGATCGAGTTGTATTTATGAGCCCCACCGGTACGCAAAGAAAGATTTGAATCATGGTAATAGAAAATATTCATCTTCCTGACTTTCAGAGGACGTATGCCCTCCTATGGTTTTTTTTTGCCCACTATCTTAAAGAGAAGACCATTCTTCAACTCGTAACCTTTAACATGCTCGCCAGATTTTGAAACGCTGAACCAACCCATGGATATAGTCGTGATCGTTCTGGTACTTCAATAGTGAAGTAAAAACCTGTGATAAGCCTTGCAAAAGATTTAGTTTGTCATAATCGGTATTGGTTTTTAAATCGTCGTCCGCTATTTCAATTTCATCTTCGTCAAATAATCTACTCAAACCATCAGTCACCTGATTTTTCCGATCAATATTCGTGAGTTGAAGATTATATTTGGAGATTTCAAATATATGCTGCTTTTCTGATTTTACGCTTGTTTGTTGACAAGCGCCTGTTTGTTGACAGTCAGATAACGGCGATATTGTCCATTTCGGCAGTAATGGGGTGTCCGAGGATATACTCGCTGAAGCACCTCCAGGATATTACCAAAGCAACCATTTCTTTCTCGTGTATGTAAGTATTTCTCAGTGTCGGAAAAATTTTTGGTGGTGAAGGGCATGCCATAAAAAATTGTCGTGGTATCTCGGCTCTCATTTTAACCTTCAAAAAGGAGCGCTGTCGAATCTACTACAGATCCCATACTCGAAACAAAACAAAACTAAATATTTAATTTTCTTCAATAATTTTTTTATTTATAACTTAGTTATATTCGAACAATACTAATTTTTATTCACAACCGACTATTTTAATTCAACAATGGTAATTTTAAACCGCGTTACTGTTCCTTTTGGACTGAATTCAAAAACTGTCTCTTGGATTGGTAGAATCGTGCGTTTATACTGTCAAAATTAAAACTTGTTTGAATAAATTAACAAAATAATATTGTATTTTTTTTTCAAAACATAAAAATAAGTATTATATCTTACCATTCCAATACTGTATATCGTATAACATAATATTAAAACTCACATAAGTTATACACTAATAAGCGTTTATTATTTATGTTAATTAACAAAATAATAGTTTTACTATAAAACAAATTATATCTTCTTTTTTTTGAAATTTTCCTAATTATTTCATTTAATAACTATTTTTATTATTATTTTCTCTTTGTAATTAGAATTGTGCGTTGAGGCCTCAAAAATAATTCCACTAATTTTCATTACAACACAATAAGTTGGAACAAGGCACCACAGCTTGCGATGTAAGAAGTCTCAGTTCGCAGGATAAAAAGTTTGATCCAGTCTGTCTGGGAACCGCAAAGTCGCTGTATCGGTAAGTGATTTTTTAAACTTATGAAAAGATTCAATCTCTTGCGGATCTATAATGAATTTTCTTCCTTTGTTTTTAGATTATTCAATAGAGCTTATAATTCACAAAAGTTCACAAATAAATCTGGGAAATAAACCAATTTGTTTCAAGGGTACTGACATTTTTCGAACTGCGATGGTCATCCACCAACCATATTTAGATATTATGTTACACCAGAAGCTTTAATTTTGATTGTAACAAACACATTTTATCATAGCTAATTGTTAGTCCTGCAAGTCTTAATCATGCGAAAACTTATTCTAATAGCTGAAGATGTGTGTCTACGTCTTAAGTGTAGATGAGTAAATAATTATAGCAGGGTTGGGCCCCCCTTACCCAAAATATCTTCAAAAAGATCCATCATGGCCATGTTATATATAGCGGATGAAGTACATAGCAAGAATGGTACCCGTCAGAATTTATATTTTCCATATTGGGTGATGAAACCACTGTATTGGCTTGATTGTGGTTTGATAGGCAGCTGATAGTAAGAGGAAACCAAGGCTCTTGCTACTTAATAGTTTGATAATCCACTATCAGCCGTGGTTTTTTATTTGGTTCAATTAACACGATAATATAAATAATGGCTTGTTGGACGAGATATTCGGATACAGCCAATAAACGAATTATTAAAGATATCTGAAGATGCTAGAAGATCATGAGAAGGAACAATCTTATAAAGCATTGAAGATATTATAACGAATGTGTTGACCAGGAAGTGATTTAGGTTCTCACGGACGCAAGCCAGTATGGCATAGACTTTTTATTGAAATACCGTGGAATATTTCCCCAAGTTAAGGCTTATGTTTGCTTCTTCAGTTTTGGATCCGTCTGTTTACCAGAGGATTCCTTTCTTGAAATAGGGTGGTTCTTCTTCCGTCCACATGGCCCTATCACAGACTACCGTGAATGGTTTTGAGAAGGAGTAAATTTGGGAAGCATATCTGTGCCCATTTCTAAAACGGGGTCTGAGATTTTCCCACGATCCCTGCATGTCCAACCTGATTTTTTTGAATCCACTTATTATTGGAAGACAGTCTTTAGGCACTGTATCTTACTTTAGCTATTATTACAATGCTTAGCGGAAGCAGCCGCAGTATGACTTCCATGACAGCTTTGGGTGTACTGATTATGGATCAAGTAATGCACAAACTGGACAGTTTTTGGATTCTGGATAGTCTTGTTCATGCTGTTATTTTGTGTATGCTGTTCAGTCAGTGGATCATTTTGGGTTTTTGACCCCAGACTTTTCCACATGCTCTTTTGCAAAGCATGAGAGAAGATTTGGTCTTATTTGTTATGTATTCCAGATGAGGGTACCATGTTAGTTTAGAGTCTAACATTACTCCTAAGAACTTGGCTTCCCTTGTGATCTGTAGTCTGTCACCGAAGAGGATGGGTGGTTTTATGTTATACACCTTCCTTTTCCATGTGAATGGAATACGTGCGGTCTTACCAAGTTTTATTTTTAATCCCTGGTTGATACACCATTCCTGTGCGAATCTTAGTGCGTTTTGCATAAGCTCCAAGACTGTGCCTTTAGAGGGTTCTTGGATTGCAATTACAGTGTCGTAGCTTAAAAGTAACTCGAAGGTGTATATACAAGTTTTCTGAGAAGCTAAACGACTATGGATCTAAAGAAGAGTTCGTGAATCCAATGGAGATCTCAAAGTAAATTGGAAAATAATATGAACAACTATTTTGCGTACATATATGAGTAATGTTTTTCTTTATGATAACACACTGCACCGACATTACCAATGTAATAAATATAATTTAAAAAAAGTGTTATCCAGATTTTTATTATATCTGGGTGATACGTTAAAACATGCTATTCCATTTATTTTTACTCCATTTGTTCATTTAGAAAATTGTATGTTGTCGTCTGAAATTTTCCAAGAGAATCATCGCTTGCTGTAATATTAATTAAAAGACGGTGACAATTCAATAAATAATTTTCGTCTCGTATCTTGTATCCTGTTTTCTCAATGATCTTTGAAAAATTAATAAACAAGATAACTGATCTAAAATAAATTAACACATAAGTACCAGCTTGGCTATATACCCGGGATGTTTGATAATGATGCTTTTTTGCAGAAATAGATTCCATTTTCAGATTTATAAATATTACTAAACCATCTATTCAGAAGCTATGACCAACCCGTAAAATGAACGTATGGGTAAAATATAGGGGTTAAAACGTGTAATTCCAATTGGAAAATGTATTTAAAGAAGTTTCACAAGCCAGCATTTTGGGATGTAAACTATTTCAAATATTTAGAAATAATCTATAATCAAATATAACTTCAAAAGTTAAAAAAGTATTGAATGTATGACAACCAATTCATGGGATGACAAGCAAGATATTCTTGAGTATAAAATTAATCTTGTTCTATCATCCGTTGATAACTGGTGCGAAGAGAAAGACATATGTTAAATAAAGATAAAGCCCCAAAAACGATGAACGAAACCATAATAACAATGTCAAAACAAGTATTCCTTTGACTGTCAACCATTCTAAATTTTTCGGGCGAGCATTTAGTGTTTCAAATGAAAATCTCAAATTGACCCCATTAGAAAAAAATTAATTAGAATATGCTATCAGTAGGTAATAGTAATGAAAAAAAGTAATAAAAAAAAGTATATATAAAACAAAACTCTTTTTACCATTTTAAATGCTAATTTTAACTACATTATGACCTACAGAATAATAATATAGAAGTCTTCTGCATTAATAAACAAAATATTTTACATACAGAATAAAGTACTACGAATAAGAATATTTGGTTGAAAGTCGAGGGATTCATGTAAAAGTATTTTTAATAAAAATTAAACTATAGCAGTGCATGCCCTATACGCCTATGAGTTGTTCAATTCAAATTATAAATCAAAATCGTAATTTGGATTTTTTCTGTCAAAAAGTGTATTCTCTATTCGAAATAAAATGTTATTCACTTTTAAAATAACTTACAGATTCAGATTTGTTTCCGTGTTTATATCAAAATAATTTTTATGCAAACAAGTTGTGTCAGTATAAATGTAATTGGCCGATCGTGCAAAATGGTTGGCCAAGATAGGCATCATAGTTATTCGATTCATAGTTCGGACCCAGTCGAACCAATATATATTTTTATAACTTTTATTCACTTTCGACCCCTCTGACTGCGACCGTGGCTGATAAGTAACTAATTGTTCTAGAATCTTAACTAATTGTTTGTACAAGTTATTCTTCCAGAATCTTCCACGGGCAGTATAAAAGCAGCGCAAGAAACTAGTTCTAAATCAGTTGAAAAGTATATTGTAGAATTGAAATAAATTAAAGATTTTTTAATCAAATCTTATAATCATAACATTTTACTTTTTATTTAATTTTTTAAATTTTTATTCTTTCTTACCAAATGCGTAATCACACCAAAATGGGCCGATTGTGGAGTCATTTGTAACATTATCTTCAAAATTCTTGGAAAAATGTGTATGGATGTGACGATATCAAGGCCTGCGGAAATTTTTGTTGATACTTGATTGTGAATTTTTAACAAAAAATGGTGCGAGTAAATGAACCAATTTCTTCCCTGATTGATCCTGGAAGTAGTTACTCGACGGCCCATTTTTATTTTCATGTACTTTCTGGGACAGTTTTGATAGATATGCCCCACTTGATGGCATCTGAAGCAATTATCTGGGCTATTTGGACGTGGTGGTGTTAGTTTTGATGGTGAATCTTGATGAGTTTTCATTGGACCTTCTTCAACTTCGGACTACCATGCGTAAATCATTCAATGATATTGGATTTTAAATCTCCCTGTAATAATACTTCAAAATTCTTGGAAAAATGTCAATGGATGTGACGATATCAAGCCCTTCGGAATTTTTTGTTGATACTTGGTTGTGAATAAAAAAAGCACCCCATATATATATATATATATATATATATATATATATATATATATATATTATAATTATACAAACATATATATATATTCATCACATAGAAGCTACGTACACTTAACGAATTTTCCCAGAATGAGATATTATAAGTAAAATTAAACGTCAAATTTACAACACTTTTAATTATATTATTACAAATACCTAACATGACCTTTCAAACACCTAAAATACGCCATGTTTTTACCCAATTTCATTTCAATAGTAGGTTTGTATTTCAAGTATATTTTTATTCTATCGAAATGAAATTTTCTAAAAACATGGCGTATTTTAGGTATATACTTTGGGTATTTTCAATAGTAGGTATATACTTCATTTGTGTATAGTTTTGTTCTATCGAAATAAAATTTGGTACATAACATCGATTTTCAATAATGGATAGGCAAAGTTCGATACAGGTCTAAAATCTTTCACACTGTTATATATATTTACAGTCAACTCCAAAAGTTGAGCAAAAATTTAAAAATTGTATATATGATTCCTTATTTATTCGGTTTTTCTTAATATGCTTCGAATAAAAGTTGTTGATTGTAACTATACTAACAAATTTTATTTGACACATTTTTCCGAAATCCATATAAATTAGGCACAAATCAATTATAAAATTTTTAAATTTTACCTCGAATTTTGTCATTGTATGTACATATAAACATACTCGTTGCGCTCGCCAGGGGGCTCCTCCCCCTCAACTTTCGAGTTGGCCTTCAGCCTTGGCTTCGCATCCTTAGCAAAATACCGCACCCTTCTAGCATCTAGATGTAAAACAGGTAATTTTGAAGGATTTTTCGCATTTTCAGGGGGTTGCGTTGGGAAAAATAAAGTTTGCCGAATTATTCCATAAGTTTGAAGAGATTCCGCGTCGAATGCAAAAAATCACATTGACATTTCACATCCTTCTAGCATTTCTCGAAAAGGGTTAGAATTTGTATACGTGAGTCAGTTAGTGAGTTACTCAAAGGGCTGTATATATTATAGGATTTTTTACTTTAATAGGAACATTTTAATGATGATCATTTTCGACATCTATTCTACGTCAAGTCTGAACTAGCTAGGATATTATTAATTTTGAAGAAAATGATATTAACTATGTTAAGTGAGTTCAGGAAAAAGTACGCACATTTTGCTTACAGAATTAGCAAATATGATGCAATTTACTTCAATTTTCCACATAATATCCATGCTAACTCAATGGATTTTAGTACATAACTACTACACTTAGAGACTAATTTACATCATTGATGGAATACTTACGTTTATATATCAGAAATAGACTGATAAATCTATATTTAAATGCCATTGATTGTCTTTTATTAATAAACTACATTTAAAAAAACGCCATGCTAACATATAGTGTGCGTTTGTTTTCATGTGTTTAATGTAGGATGTTTCATCTTAAAGGGCAGATGGTCAATTTACAATGATTCGTTTCATTCCACGTATTTATTTTAATATTTAACTGTTTATTATATACAGAATCTACCACATGTACGTGTGAACGTTTTCAATTCATTAGGTAAAATTATTATTTTTCGATGAACTTGTAAATTGTATTTAATAGTATTTCATATCCGACTAAATGTTTAAAATGCTAATGGGAAACACTAACTCAAGCGAAATAGAGCCTTGGAAGAAAGGAAACAAAATATGATATTTCTCTCGGAATAATTATATACTAAGAGCTCGCTGCAAACCTGCAAAAAACCCAATCAATCGAGTGACAGAATGAAATGTTGTTGAAATTTTAGTTACTCACAACGGCCGAAAGAAAAATAATTGTGTACCTGGGCAGAACTTGTTCTTGTCCGAAAAATTTTGTGGACCACAATTGTGCCAATCGAGTAACAGCCAGAAACTACAACCAAATTAAACTTTAAACATTTTCCTATTAGATAAAGTATGTGTGCAACGTCTCTGCCTGTGCATAAAACAAAAATACCTGACACAAAAATTTCTGTTTCTCAAAGTTTATTACTACGACTATATGTATAAGTGTTAATGTTCAACGCAGTATTGCCTATTTGTGAGGGAATTTTGAGAGATTGAGCCGCTCGATATTTCATCGCACGGTCCATGGCGTCCCATTATTAAGACATTAAATTTTAAATAAAAACTATTAACCAGGCTAAGCAAAGATTTTTAAATAATTATTTTTATTAGTGTTATTCGATGATAAAAAAATTAGGGCAGTTTGGGTTTAACGCCGATCAGACCTTGTGGGATCATTTCATTCTGTTACTCGATTAGCTAGATTTTTTGCCGCAAGCTCTTAACCATAAGTAAACTTGAAATAATTGCCTATATTGAAGTTGGAGCAAATTAATCTAATTTTTATCACTTGCCTATTTCCTAAAATATTTACACAATTTTAGTTTTCAGGATATATGGTAAGACTATTTACATAAGTTTACGTTTTTATTTAATAAACTAATTAGTTTGGTTTACGCAACGTCTATGTGACGAACATTTCCAAGTGAATATTTTTTATTCTATACCAATAAATGTAGTTTCGAAAGTTTTGCCGACTTGCCCTTTTTAGCCAGGTGCCCCAGCCAATTTTGATATTGTTTCAGGCTACAAAAATTTCCGTCTCCTCATCATGAACTCAAATCTGTTTTTAAAACAATGAACAAAAATCCAAAAAAAAGTAATTTCTTAAACATAAATTACTTTTCTTTGAAACTATATTTCGTACATCTAATAGATTTGCCAAAATTGGGCTGCAAAGGTGGAGTATTTGCAATGATTAGCAATATAGAATTAGAAACAATAGTTGAGAGACAGAATCGATAAACTTTTAATAAAAATAAATAAATGTCTTAGGAACCAATCCACACTTAAAATGATGCTGAACATCTTCTAAACCCTGAAAATAACTTGCTTATTTGGAAAAGTTATGTAACTAAATTTTTTATTTTTCAAATATTAGACCAAAGTACGTGTGTATCTCGTACACATGGACGCAAAAGTGGCGTTTTTTTTTTCAAAATTTTATGATTGAGTCAGTCTTCCCTTATTCTTGCAGTTTTTGAAAAAATGTTGTAAGGATAAAATTTGTTTATTATAATTATAGTAACAACTTTTATTCATTTTCCCAAAAACCGAATCAATAAGGCACAAATAGGCTGTAAAATTTTGAAATATAAACGCTACTTTTGTTGCCCATAGTACATGTCATGAAACAAGGATAGTTTCATGACATCAATATCATGCATAAAATGTATCTGTCCTTGTTCACACAAAATCATGTATAAATAAATGTTTTAATAATAATCTGACATAATATTTCACGGCAGATGATACCTTTCTTTGAAACCAGCTGTTTTTTTCGAAAATATGTTCGCGATAGATTTTTACTGTTGTTAAATTGTTTAATAGGTTTTGATGATATTTATGTTTTATTATACTGTCGTGTATTTTGATACCCAGTATATTTGTAAATATACAAGGTATATTACGTTTAGCCCTGACTTTGTAACGCTTAGAAATATTAATCCTTAACAAAATGCATCGCAAGGGTATTCACAAAATGGCCTAATTCGGCCGCTGGCCCATTCATGGCCTGATTCGCTTTGGCTAATCCACTTCGCTTCACCTTACACTTCCCATTGACAAACGCTTCTCATTGACACCGCTTCGCGTTGGCTGACTTACTTAACGCTTCGCGTTAACTAACGCTTCTGGTTTACTAACGCGTCGCGTTTATTAAATAACTAACGCTTTCAGACCAACGCTTCGCGTTCATTAATCACCACTTTACGTCACCAACGCTTCGCGTTGGCTGACTTACGGTTCGCTTTAGCTTACGTTTCGCGTTGGTTAACGCTTTGCGTTGATTTGCAAACGCTCCACGTTAATCTACTCTTCTTGTTGATTGACGCTTCGCGTTGAATAACTAACGCTTCGCGTTCACTCACTTGCGCTTGGCTTTTTCTCAGCGTTTCGTGTCAACTCAAATACACTTTGCGCTATCTTAACGCTTCGCGTTAACGAACGTTTCCGGTTTACGAACGCTTTACGTTTACTAAATAACTGAACGCTTCCCATTGACCAACGCTTCTTAGCTAACGTTGGCTGACTTACTGTTCACTTTAGCTTATGTTTCGCGTTGGTTAACGTTTAGTGTTTACCAATGTTTTGCGTTGATTTGCTTACTCTCCGCGTTGACTTGCTTACTCTCCGCGTTAACTCCCTCTTCGCGTTAACTAGTGCTTCGTGTTAACTGACGCTTTGCGTTGAAACACTGACAGTTTGCTTTATCTTAACATGTCGTGTTGAATCACACTTTGCGTTATGTTAACGCTTCGCGTTAACTATTTCTTCCGTTTTACTAACGCTTCGCATTAACTAAATAACAAACGCTTTCAAATCAACGCTTCGCGTTGACTTATGACCACTTCGCATCACCTATTGCTTCCCATTGACTGACGCTTCTCATTGATCAACGCTTCGCCGCTAAACGCTAAACGCCGCTAAACCGCTTTGCGTTGGCTGCCATACGGTTCACTTTCGCGTACGTTTCGCGTTGGTTAACGCTTTGAGATTACCAACGCTTTGCGTAGATTTGTTAAGGCTTCGTGTTGACTTGCTTACGCCCCGCGTTAACTTCCACTTCACGTTAACTAGTGTTTCGTATGGACTGACGCCTCACGTCGGCATACTCTTCGCGTTGTTTAACTTACGCATGCTAACACTTCGCGTTAACTAACGCTACGAGTTGAATAAATTATCACGTCGCCTAACGGCTCGCTTTGACCAACGCTTTGCCTTAACAGGCGCTTCGCGTTGATGAAGTTAGTTACATATAAAAATACAAATATTTCCTAAAATATACAAATATTTAAAATATAAAAATCGCAAGAACATTAATATACATTTTGGTAAATGCAAGAACATTTTTACATAAACATTGACTACACAGAAATATTAACAATTCAAACATTGATATACAACTCAGTATATACTGGGTATTCAAACTATTAACTCAGTTGTTACATTCCTTGTTTATATTCATTCCAGTATTGTCTTTTGAATAGTCATTTTTACAAAAGCCAGTACATAGTTTTCAAGTTAATTTTTGTCTGTACGTAATTTAATTTGCAGGAAGGTGAGAACGTTGAAACTCAGCAGTTGCTTTAATAACATTTTACTCTGCTCACTGTGTTTTATTTTATTCTGTATTTTTTTGTCCAAATTATCTCTTTTTACTTTGAGACTGCACGAATAAGTCCAGTTGTTTAGCATGCTAAGTTCACTCAACCACACTAGTGGTTTTATGCCGAATACATAGGATTTTGATGTCCAACAAGTTGATGTACTCAGGACATTTTTTCGAAAAATAAAAGCATTCGGCACAAATCAACTGAAAAATTTTTAAAAGGGGACCTACTTGTTTGGTACACAATAATTAAAATATTTTATTTTATTTTTAAATCTATAGCACGGTAGTGCGACAGGCCGAGTTTAAGGGGTTTTTTGCCTTCGCGCTTACAGTACTATTACTACACGAAAAATCAGAATAACTTTTGAACGAAAATAGCTACAGTGCTGATTTTTCGAATATAAGCTATTTATGGAATTATAAGAGAACAAGTTTTTGCCTTTCGGTAAGAAATAAACGGTAAAAAGTTATTTCGCTATTTTTCAAAAACCGTAAAATAGCGGGAACGGCTATAATTTTTGGGAACATAATCATAATTCCAGGGCCTAGACCATAAGTACTTAAAAGTTGATATTTGGCATACAGTTAGATATAGTGCCCAAACCGAAAGGAAAGTTATCAAACCACGAAATTTATATCGAGAAATGGAAAATTTTTGCATTTTAGTTTTAATAAAATAACAAGAAATATTTCTATATTTATACTTAAAATTTAGCAACACACGAGTTTTTAAAACTTTGTTGCACTTTCACAAGTGCTGGAAAGATGCGGATTTTTGCTTTCGATGCGGAATATCTCAAAACCTATTCGTAGATCGAAAAAATTCAATTTTCCCAACGCAACATCCGAAAAAATGAGAAAAAACAAAAAATTATGCTTATAATTTCTACATGGTAGTTTGATCAGATATAGTCAGTCGATTTTGAAAATCGAATATGTTATTATTTTGATTGAACAATTCAAACAAAAATTTCTATCCATTATTTAGTTTGTCTCAATATTTTTAAAAACACACGAGGGAAAACTTGCGAAATAAATTGCAACTAAATTTTTTCTTACATTTAATCAATTAGCCCCGCATTAATTTTCTTCGTAAATAGTTTACCGTGCTATTTACTTTGTAAATTGTTCGGCTATTTAATGGGATATGATGTACCTCCCCGAAAACTCGGCCCTTTTTTACAGTTATGTTTTTGATCGGATTAACCTACTTTAATACAAATTAGATCAGAGTAGTGTGTTTATTATTTTTCTATGTAAATACCTGCATTACAATTACGAAATTAAGAAGTGGCAAATTTTAAAAACAATCGCGCACATACAAACATACTAGAGAAACAGAGAACCTTTCATCTTTTTAAGTTGGTAAATGTGATAAAATCTTTTCATAATTGTATAGATTTCCCGAGTGAAAGACTTATAAAAATGGATCTCGTAATTTCTGAGAAAATCAACAAACTAGTGAAACATAGAACACTCTTGTTTTCAAAGTCTGTTAAAAACAATAGTATTTTGATAAAACTTTAAGTTTAATTTAAATTTATAAAATAAATTTTTGAAGAATTGAAAAAAATACAATATAACAAGTAATGTAACAACTAACTGAGTTAATTGTTTGAATACCCAGTATATACTGAGTTGTATATACTTAGTATTGTTAATATTTCTGCCTATCCAATGTTTATAAATTATGAATTATCAAAAAATCAGCACTGTTGCTGGTTTCGTTCAGAAGATATTTCGGGGTCAAATTAACTATGATATTTCCTGTAGTAATAGCACTGTAAGTGAGAATGCCAAATGTCCCTTAAACTCGGCCTTGCGCTCTACCGTGCTCTAGATTTGTAAATGTTTGTTTTGTATTAATAATTAATATTGAAACAGTAAAACTGTTCATGCATTTAAAAAATTTGATATTAATGTTCTTGCGATTTTTATATATTTAAATATTGAGTTATATAATTGAGTTATACAACGCGACCGTCTGTTAACGCAAAGCGTTGGTCATCGCGAACCTTTAGGCGACGCGAAAAGGTAGTCAACGCGAAGATTTAGAACATTAACGGAAAGCGTTGGTAAACGTAAAGCGTTGGTAAACGGAAGAGTTGGTCAATGAGAAGCGTTAGTTATCCAAAGCGGAGCGTCAAAGATTCGCGAAGCGTGATTTCACGCGAATCGTTAACCAACGAGAAACGTAAGCTTAATTGAACCATAAGTAAGCCAACGCGAAGCGTTGGTTAAAGAGAAGCGTTAGTTAGTCAAAGCGAAGCGCCGGAGATTCGCTTTGGTGATTCGCGAAGCGTGATTTTACGCAAATCGTAAAATTATCGTTGGCAAACGATAAGCGTTAACCCACGCGAAACGTAAGCTTAAGTAAACCGTAAGTCATCCAAGCGTTGGTCAGCGAAGCGTTGTTCATGAGAAGCGTTAGTCAATAGAAAGCGTAACGTAAACGCGAAGCGTTAGTTAATCAACGCGAAGCGTTAGTTAATCAACGTGAAGCGTTAGTTAATCAACGCGAAGGGTTATTTAATCAACGCGAAGCGTTGGATAATCAACGCGAAGCGTCAGTTAATCAACGCGAAGCGTTAGTTAGTCAGCGCGAATCGTTGGATAATCAACGCGAAGGGTTAGTTAATCAACGCGAAGGGTTAGTTAGTCAACGCGAAGCGTTAGATAAACAACGCGAAGCGTAAGTTAGTCAACGCGAAGCGTTAGTTAGTCAACGCGAAGCGTTGGATAATCAACGCGAAGCGTTAGTTAATCAACACGAAGTGTTAGTTAACTAACACGAAGCGTTAGTTAATCAACGCGAAGCGTTAGTTAATAAACGTGAAGCGTTAGTTTATCAACGCGAAGCGTTAGTTAATCAACGCGAAGCGTTAGTTAATCAGCGCGAAGCGTTAGTTAATCGACGCGAAGCGTTAGTTAATCAACGCGAAGCGTTAGTTTATCAACGCGAAGCCTTAGTCAACGCGAAGCGTTGGATAATCAACGCGAAGCGTTGGATAATCAACGCGAAGCGTTAGTTAATCAACGCGAAGCGTTAGTTAATCAACGTGAAGCGTTAGTTAATCAACGCGAAGCGTAAGTAAATCAACGCGAAGCGTTGTATAAACAACGCGAAGCGTTAGTTAATCAACGCGAAGCGTTAATTAGTCAACGCGAAGCGTTAGTTAATCAACGCGAAGCGTTTGTTTAACAACGCGATGCGTTAGTTAATCAACGCGAAGCGTTAGTTAATCAACGCCAAGCGATAGTTAATCATTGCGAAACGTTAGTTAATCAACGCGAAGCGTTAGTTAATCAACGCCAAGCGATTGTTAATCCATGCGAAACGTCAGTTTATCAACGCAAAGCGTTTGTAAACGCAAAGCGAAATGTAAGCTAAAGCAAACCGTAAATCACCCAACGCGAAGTGTAGCTTAATGAGAAGTGTAAGTCAAAAGGAAGCGTAAGGTCAACGCGAAGCGTTAGTAAACGCCAACTGTTAGCAAAGCGTTTACTAACGCGGAACGTAAGCTGCAGCGAACCATAAGTCAGCCAACGCGAGGCGTTGGTCAATAAGAAGCGTTAGTTATGCAAAGCGAAGCGTCATTGGTACGCGAAGCGTTATGCGAAGCGAATAATTAACCAACGCAAAGCGTTAACCAACGCGAAACGTAAGCTTAATGTTAATTTTAATGAAACGTAAGTCAGCGAAGCGTTGGTCAATGAGAAGCGCCAGTCAATAGGAAGCGTCAGGTCAACGCAAAGCGTTTGTTAATCAACGCAAACCGTAAGTCAGCCAACGTGAAGCGTTGGTCGAAGAGAACCGTTAGTCAATAGGAAGTGTTAGGTTACCGCGAAACTTTAGTAAACGCAATGCGTTTACTAACGCGAAACGTAAGCTAAAGCGAACCGTTAGTGAGCCAATAAGAACCGTTAATCAGTAAGAATTGTTCGGTCAAGGCTTTGCGTTTATCAACACGAAACGTAAGCTACAGCGAACCGTATTCAAAGCGAAGCGTCAATGAGAAGTGTTAGTCAATAGGAAGTGTAAGGTCCACACGAAGCGTTATATTATATGTATATATACATGTAAATATATGTATATATATATATATATATATATATATATATATATATATATATATATATATATATATTTAAATAGATATATATATACATTATATATAGATAATTTTTGATAGGATCGATGGACCTTTGAATAAACTATTTGCAAAATTTTGTACAAAAAAAACTTATATACACACCTGGTTGAAAAAACTGAAATAAACATAAAAACAATACTATTTGATGTATGTTATGTTTGTACATGTGAGGACAAATTTTGAGAAAACTATTGAGTTTATGAAAAATTTTTGCAAACAAAAGTTGTTTATTTTAAAGAGAAGAAAATTTTTTGTCAATAAAATTTTTGTTTACCTCTTACGGTTTCAAAGATATATTTTTTCCACCCTGGCGGGGGGAATTACTTTCCAATTTTGCCCATTAACGAATTTGACCTTAATTTTTTGGTCTAGAACACATACAAAAATTTTCAGCTCGTTATCTCTTCTCGTTTTTGAGTTATCGACTTCATAGACAGACAGATGGCCGAATTAGGCCATTTTATGAATATCTTTGTAAAGCATTTTTGTCAAGGATTAATATTTTCAAGCATTACAAAGTCGTAACTAAACTTAATATACCTTGTATATTTACAAATATACTGGGTACAAAAATAGTATGTATGGTTGTTATGTATACCTACGGGTCCATGGAGACCATGCCTTCATTCGCCTATCAATTATATTTCTCATTGTTTTCAAATTTGAGGACAAATTTTGAGAAAACTATTGAGTTTATGAAAAAGTTTTTCAAACAAAAGTTGTTTATTTTAAAGAGAAGATGTTTTTTTGTCAACAAATTTTTTTTCTATCTGTTACGGTTTCAAAGATGTGTAATTCCCCCCTCTTATGCACAAATTTGTGCACAAATTTGCTCTTTGTGCACAAATTATGAGAAAACTATTGAGTTTATGGAAAAACTTTTCAAGCAAAAGTTGATTATTTTATAATGAAGAAGATTTTATGTCAATAAATTTTTTTTCTATCTCTTACGGTTTCAAAGGCGAACATTTCCACCCCTCCTAGTGGGGGGAAACACGTTCCGATTTTGCCCATTAACGAACTTTACCTTACTTTTTTGGTCTAGAACACACAAAAAAATTTTCAGCTCGTTATCTCTTTTCGTTCTTGAGTTATCGGGTTCACAGACGGACAGACGAATAAGGCCGAATTAGGCCATTTTATGAATACCTTTGTGAAGCATTTTTGTCAAGGATTAATATTTTCAAGCGTTACATAGACGGGACTAAATATAATATACCTTGTATATTTACATATACAGGATATAAAAATAGTATGTATAGTTGTTATGTATACCTACGGGCCCATGGAGACCATGCCTTCATTCGCCTGTCAATTGTATTTCTCATTTTTTTCAACTTTGAGGACAAATTTTGATAAAACTGTTGAGTTTATGAAAAAAGTTTTCAAACAAAAGTTGTTTATTTCAAAGAGACGAAGATTTTTGGCTCACAAATTTTTTTTCTATCTCCTACGGTTTCAAAGATATAATTTTTCCCCCCTGGCGGGGGGAAACACGTTCCGATTTTGCCCATTAACGAACTTGACCTTACTTTTTTGGTCAAGAATACACACAAAAATTTTCAACTCGATATCTCTTTTCGTTTTTGAGTTATCGGCTTCACAGACGGACAGATGGACAGACGGACGGACGGACATTTGAAAAAGGCCGAATTAGGCCATTTTATGAATACCTTTGTGAAGCATTTTTGTCAAGGATTAATATTTTCAGGCGTTACAAAGTCGGGACTAAACTTAATATACCTTGTATATTTACAAATATACTGGGTATAAAAATGAGAATGGAATTTAAGTTTAATTTAAATTTATAAAATAAATTTTTGAAGAATTGAAAAAGATGCAATATAAAAATGAGAATGGAATGATATTGACATAAAAATTAACTATGTATAATACGTAATAGTTCGGGAGACCAATGGGTTTTTCAGGATGATAAGCATCAAGCTGGTACTATGTAAGTAGCTTCGTTTTGATAAGACTTCCAACTTTTTTAATTATAAAATTTTGGTAAACGGTATATAAACTTTCTGGAAGCTTTCGGAGTGCATTCCATTGAATTTGTAGGATGAAAATTTTTCCTAGTTCTTCACTTGATTATCTTACAATTAAACTTAAAAATAACTTAATGTTCGTTACCTTTGGATAAATAGTCAAATCGACATGTTCAACATTTTTTGAAACGTTTGTTAACGTTTTTGTCCACGCTTGTTAACGTTTTGACAATTGCTGGACGTCTTGTCGAAACGAAGCTATATACAAAGTACCTGCTTGATGCTTATCATCCTAAAAAAAAAACCTTTGATCTCCCGGACTATAAAGGATAATCGTTTTTAAAACACACTACGTCTATTACGATGATATAATTTTTTATATTTTGCTACTAATAAATAATATTACCTGCTTTTTGCATTGGATTTCGCTGATTTGAAATCGATAGGAGCGAGAAAAAATTATTAACAACTTATGATAGTACTTTTAGCAGGCGAGTTAATTCTAGTGGTAATTACTAGTGTTTTGGTAAAACGTATTGCTTTCATGGTAAACATTTATTTTTGATTTTATTATTTAAAATAATTACTATATTTGAACCTTTTCATTTAGATTTATTTCGGAAACTTAATTATCGGTACATATTTAGACGGACGCACATGGGTAGGTACTCGTATGTGATATGTTTCACTTGTCTTTGACGTCTTTGGAATCATATTCAATATTGTTAACAAGATTCTGTAAACGGCGTATTATAGTACCTGTATTGAAAATGACTAATCCCATATTATTCTACAGAAAAATTAGTGTCAATTTGTCAATAATGCTTGTTGAAGGAATGTATGCAACAAAGACTTATGTATGAATATTAAGAACCTTTTTAACTCTCTTTCCCATTTTGTAACCATCTTGAAAATGACATTAGGTGCGAAAGGCGTGGAAGAAGATACCACTAAAGAATCTAACTAAAATTAAAACGCTTAGTAGATAAATAAGTTATTATTTGGGAAAATTTACAATTAGTGGTTTTTTACCAAACAAACAAAAAATATTTAAATTTTTTATTCGACAAAAGGGATATTTCCCATTAAAATAGTCTCGACAAGCTAAGAAAAGTAAAAAATCATGTTAAAAAATGGGACTATCCCAATAACTTATCCAGGAGAGAACAAATTGTGCTTACTAGGCTAGTGACAGACCATTCAAGACTCACCCACAAAATCTGTTTGTAAAGGGTAGCCCGGGGTTGCGTAAAAGTGCAATTTGGTTTTAAGTGTTAGCCATCTTTTTTCGAACTGTAGAATCACCACACCCGTTATGGCTGAACTGGGTATAGACAATGTTAACATGAATATGTTGAGCCCCCAAGATCCGCGAATTCCTAAAGTTCTCCAAAGCTTGAAATTGGTGGGACAATTCGACAAAATTTGATTATTATAAATAGGTTTTGCTGTTATTTTGAAACATTGTAAAACAAACACAAAAAGGTTAATATAAGAAGTATATTGTATTATATAAGAAATTAGTGTTTAAACAGATCAGTTTCTAACATATTTATTGTTATCACAACAAGTGTTGTGTTGTGATATTGGTCTTATGATATGGTGTGTGATTTGGTTTATATGGTGATAGATTAAGAGTGATAAGATGATGAAAATATTTTCAATGATATCAGTATTTTTATAGCGTATATAGCCTCAGCAGCTAAAACGCAGAAATAATGAAAAAAGCCATATTTGGACCTTTGGGTCAATAAAAATTGAGGGGTGAGTGACATTTCAATTGTGTATTTATAAAAAAGGTGAAAAACTGTGCATTCGATAATTCGTTTCATGTGTAGTGAAATTGTGGTGCACAAAAAGTTGACAATGTGCGCCAGAATAGCACAAATTTGTGAATCCTTACATAGTATAAAATAAAGTCCCCCAGCCGCGCCTGTCTACCTGTTCGCGATTTACTCAAAAACTACTGCACCGATTTTCATGCTGTTTTCATGTTCACCAATCGATAGAGTGGTTCTCGAGAAAGGTTTTAGTATATAATTTGTCAAGTTTTTATATAAATTGGTGCTTACATATTATAAAAAAATGTATAGTTGTATAATTTATTGATTTATAGGTTTATAATTTATCAGTGCATAGTAACAGATGTTCGCGGCTTAGGTGCTGTGTGTTATACAGCACCTAACTGTTCTGCTAGGAGTGGGGATGTAGACAATTTGACTGTTATTTATATAACCATGCAACAGACAGCAGTCTGCATAAAGTGATTGATATGTAACAGTGGATCATATATTAATACACTCCATTGTTCATATGCAGACGTATAGGTGTATAATTTATCAGTCCTTGACGGGAGAAAATATTATGTTACTTGGTTATAAGGGCGATACAAAATTTTTGCGGGCGAAGTCGCGACGGGTAATGCTAGTAAATAATAAAAAAACTTAATAGAAATTATTAAAGAAAAAGTAGCCCTTAAAACACTTAGTGACTGCTGGGAGCCCTATGAAGCTCCTAAAGATTGCGATGAAGAGTATATCCACCTTACTGTCCAGCATTCGGAAAATTTTGTCGATCCGAAAGCCGGAGTACACACACAAAATATCGAAAAAGTATGGAGAGACAAAATTTGGTCTGGTCGAAAAACATTCTGAGGACATCTTTATGCGTATGTGTTGTCGTCTCCTGCATTAAAAAGCTTTCTGTATATTTTGGCAAAAACTATTGACAAATTCCATAAGGTAACTATTACAGCCGAGTAAAATAGTTTTTGCCACAATATCTGTAATATATAGAACGCTTTTAAGTGTGGGGACTCAAAAACACGCAAGCCCAACCAACTTGGGATATGACCGATGAAGTGAAAGATTGTAGTACTGGGTTCGAATAGTCATCAATCATAATATCCTAACATAAAAAATTATATAATAATAAAATCGACTATAATATAAAAAAGTCGCATTTTCACAGTTTTTCACCTTGTTTTATAAATAAACAATTGAGAATGTCACTCTCCACATGGGTTTTACTGATCCAGAAGCCACATTATACCCAGTTTTTGTAACAATTGTTTTGACTCTGAAACTTGCAATAGCCCCTAAGCTGTAATTTTATCAAAATTTTTGGTCATCTATATTTTGTCTCAATTGTAGTGGCTGCCATTCCTAGTCAAAATTTTCGAACTAATCAATTTACGTAAGTAAACCACACTAAATGTAATTTTGATATTATCTATGTTTAAGCTTATGAGTTTAATATTGTAAACTTATTTTGTTGAAAATTATTAAGAATAATTTTTTTGGACCAATACATATTTCTAAGTACACAGAAAGGTGTTAAAATATTTAAGATAAAATATTTTCTCCTCAAGGAAGAAGTTTTTTTTATATATAACGACAAGTACAATAGAAGAAAAATAACACAAAGATTTGATTTATTTTTTTATTTTTTTAAGTGAAATGAGTAAAAATTTATTTTGTTTAAATTGAACATATTTTGAAAGTAACTACAAGTTTAAATTTTGCCAATAACATAAATAGTAAACAATAGAAAACAAGCTTGATTATTTTATTAATGATTGTAAATTGATATTTGCCAAGAGGGGTATTGTGTGGGTTCATATCTCAGTCGAAGCAATATAATTTTTAATCAATTCTATCAATTACAACCCTGAATACGACCAATGCCGAAACTTAACTGAATGTTCTAGAAGAATCTGGAAAAAAAACAATATATTTTCAAAAACAATACTTTCTATTTGGTTCAAACAAGCACTCTTCTAGAATGGTCCAGGACTATATATAAATGGAGAAATTCACCAATTTAAAATCAGTTTAAAATTAACACTTGTTCGATTAACATTGGTTTTAAATAAACGTGTGTTCGATTAAATCAAAGTTTAAGATTATTATTTCTACAGTTAAATCAGTTCAAACTTACCGTTTGTCAATTATAAATTAACAGTTGTACATTGTTGTATTACAAAGAGAAAGAGACTCAATGGAGAGAAGTATACTTCGAATAAGAAAAATACAAAAGGTGCGAAGCGAGGAGATAAGAAAGAGAACAAAGATTACGGATGCACTGAGACATGCACTAATAACAAAGTGGAAATGGGCTGCTCACATTGGTCGCTACACAGATAGAAGGTGGACAATAGAGACCACCAAATGGAAAGGACCATCAGGCAAACGAGAAACCGGCAGACCATGGGCAGACGACATCGTGCAGGCAGTGGGGACAGATTGGATCGACCAGAGCAAGGATAGAGAAAGGTGGAAAAGGTTGGGGGAGGCCTGTACCCAAAATGGGGTCCATATCCCTTTAATAGATTTAAATTAATTTACTAACACTAGATATTAAGCAAATATATAAAATTCTTACCAACAACATTTGAAATATACTATGTATTACCAAAGTAGAACGATATATAACGATTATAGTTTATAGTTAATGGAAACGACAATCAAAATTGATATTTCAAAATTAAAACATTTTTTTAATAAAATAATTTTATAGTTATCTTAAAGAAGAGTCTCTGTGGAGATGACAAAATCAACGCAAATTTTAACCAAGTCCAAGAAAACAAGGAGGAGATTCTATGTTCGACTGTTACGTAATGTAACAACTAACTGAGTTAAATGTTTGAATACCGAGTATATACTGAGTTGTATATCAATGATTAAATTGTTAACAACTCTGCGTATTCGAAATGTTAACAATTCCTTCCGAGGAACATATAATCACAAATTATGAGAAAATTATTTAGTTTCTGAAAATCTTTATTAAACAAAACTTGTTTATTTTAAAAAGAAGATTTTTTGTAAACAAATTTTTTTTCTATCTCTTACGGTTTCAAAGATGTATATATATACACCTCCCCCCCCCCCCCGAGCGAAAGGAAACACGGGCGAATGGTTCCAAAGATAAGCAGTTTTGCCCAAATATAGTCCAATTTTGCCCATTAACGAAGTTAACCTTACGTTTTTGCTCTAGAAAACATTTCAGCCCGTTATCTCTTTTCGTTTTTGAGTTATCGCATCCACAGACAGGCAGAGGAACATGCGGAAATGACCAAATTTCATGAACGCATATAACAATCATTCATGCCTACGATCGATATTTCTAGGCGTTACAGTCGTGATCAAACTTAATACACCTTATATATTTACATATACTAAAAATTGTAATTTGGATTAAATCTGTAAGTTGTTATTTTTAGCTTTTTAATATAGTGACTTTTTGTGTTTTTTGAAGTCGGTTGAATTTTTTTAAAGTTTTTTACAATAAAATATATTTCATGTATTTGTGTCAAACAAACACAAAATATTAAATGTCTCTCTTAATATTAGAATAATCGAAAAATGTAAAAGGCGTAAAGTTTTAGAAAAGCAAGTTTTCTACAAATTAATACCTGATCATTTTTCTCAAACTCTAATGTGAATAATGAGATATTTTGAATTTTAACTTTCAGTCTTTAATTGTAAATATTTCTGTAAATATTAATGTAACAGGAAATTGATTAGAAACAAAATTACAGTAAAATTTGGTACCTACAAATTAACTTCTGATAAATTTTTCGATTTTTCAAATATTAAGGGAGATATACCAAATTTTGTGTTTCCTCCTCCCTCTAAACCCCCGTTGCCCTTAACCGATTTTACCCATTAACGAACTTCATCTTTAAAATACCAAAAGCGCCTCAAATACCAAATTCCATTCTAATCGGAATAAAACTGTGAACGCTTGAGAGTCCACAGACACATTAAAAAAATACATATATCTTAATACATATAATTCTTCGATCCGTGTGTCTGTGACTGAGCTCCTCCTGAACGACTGGACCCATTTTGATGAAATTTTTTGTGTGTGTTCCAGTGGATTCGAGAATGGTTTAGATTCACAATTAGACCCGGTCCTAAACGGATGGACCGATTTGGATGAAATTGTTTTAATTTTGAAATGTAAATTTTGATTGTCGTTTCCATAGTAATATCTCGTTCTATTTTGGCTATTAATAAATTTAATTTTTGCAAATATTAAGAGTGATTTATGTATCCTTAGGAAATTTACTAAGTTAAAGCATGATAAGATAATAGCAAAGGAAGATAATATTTTGATACAAATTTGTCTACAAAAGTTAACCTTTCTGTGAAAATTGAAATTAAACATTTAAAGAATTCCATAAACTAATTAAAGAAAACCAGTTATATAGAATTATGATAAGATTTCGATTCATCAATTAAAGGAAATTCATCAATCGAAATTAAAGACAAGAAAGAGTTCAACTGCTGGTTATGGAGAACCAAGCACCTTGAATTAAAGAAAGAAGCAATAATTTATTGATTATAGAAAATCAATCAATTTACCAATGAACGGAACAAGATTTCAGTTATCCATTAAAGAAAATCGGATAACTGAAATTAAACAACACAATATTTCAACTTCCAATCGGAAAAAAAATTAAATTGAACTTTGGATTAATGAATCGATTAAGCAATCAATCAAACTGTAGTAGTTAATGAATATGAACCTGTTTGATTACAAATAAAAGTATAACAGAAGTAATTGCATATTCTAATGAAATCAAACACGACTGTGAAATAAAGAATAGAATAAGTTTTTTTTTTAAATTATAGCTTAGATGCATCAGTGTACTGTCAAAACAAATTGGTTTTAACAGCAAAAATACGAGTGTGTAAAGAGTTAGGCCCAAAGTGATCCAAATAAATTGGACGAAGATTATTCAGATTACCCCCAGAGGTTTTGGTATATAGTTAATGGATCAATTCTTATCCCTTTTGCCTTTCTTGTCTAGTACTTCCTTCGTATTATTACATAATACAAAAAGTCGACAAATTACAAAGCATTATAAAAATTTACAAAGTATTTACTGATAAATAATTTATCCGGTCGTACAAAGGTAGTGATACATAGATTTCATACCGTATAAAAATTAAGTCATACACCTAAAGATGGATATATATATATATATAAATTTTAACTATAAAATCTGTTATACAAACAGAACACACTGACGTTAAGTATGGCAAATAATGTTGACAACAATTAGTATAAAACATACTCAATATTGTTACAATATAGTTTCCTGATACTAAAAACTATTAAATACTGCTTTTCTTTAAACATACCAAACCATAACGTTGAAAAAGATTATTTATTCACACATGAACTAACTCTATGCCTAAACAAAGTGTTTTGTAACACCGGTAACTGCAGTTGAAGCGAATGTAAACCGATGTACAATATGATACATGTAGCTGCTAAAATCCAGGCTACCGAACAGTCGTCGTATCCATATGTAAAATCAGAATAACCAATTCAATGGTAGATCAGAATACACTACCTTAGCAACAAAAATCATACTTAAAGAAAATGATGAATAGCTATATGCGCGCGCAAGTACTTATACAACACAAATAAGAAAAATAATTTTTTAAAGTTATGAAATAAATGAACGACATCCGTATGAAGGAAAGACCTCCATAAAGAGTACTGATAACTGTTAATTTTACAATAGATATGTTATATGTAAAATATAACATGTTTGATTCAAAACTCACATGGAATCCTGATCTGGAATACGTAACAAATAAGATCGAATCTTCTCTCATGCTTTGCAAGAGTGCATCTGGAAAAGTCTGGGGCCTAAAACCCAAAATGATTCACCGGTTTTACACAATAGAAGTTAGGCCAATTATAACCTATACTGCTCTAGTGTGATAGCCAAAAGTCAATCAAATAACAGCATGCAAAAATCTATCCAGGATTCAAAGACTGGCCTGTTTGTGCATTACTGGATCTATGACCAGTACACCCACAGCTACCATGGAAATCATACTAAGGCTGATTCCGCTAAGCATTGTGATAAAAGCTTAAGCGAGATCCAGTGCCTAAATACTTGCCATAATAACTATATTTAAAAAAAAAACAGGTTGGACATGCATGGATCGTGGGAACATCAATCATCTCAGACCCCGTTTTTGAAATGGGCACAGATATACTTCCCAAAATATACTGCTTCTTAAAACCTTTCACTGTAGTCTGTGATAGGGATATGTGGACGAAAGGAGAACCATCCTATCTCAAAAAGGAATATCCGTATGGTATACAGACAGATCCAAAACTGACGAAGGGACCGGGACGGGAATCTACGGTGAGAGACCTAAAGCAAACATAAGCCTCAACTTGGGGAAATATGCCCCGGTCTTTCAAGCAGAAGTTTACGCAAGCTGGCTTGCGTCCGTGAGAACCTATGTTAAGGCTACATAAACCAGAAATAAATGTTCTATCGGACAGTCAAGATGCTCTAAAAGCCTTGTCTGAAACTGAGGTCACTTCAGAGGTAGTCAAGGATTGTCTGAAAGAACTGCTGGAGTTGGAAAAATGGAACACCGATAAATTGATCTGGGTGCCGAGTCACAGTGGTTTCGAAGGAAACGAAAAAGCAGATGCCGGCAAAGAAGAGGGTTGGAATACTCTTATAGGCCCAGAGCCTATTTTGGAATTTCCAAAGACTGCATGTTAACAGCTGATCAATGAGTGGTCAAATGCTAAATACCGTAATCACTGGGAAAAAGTACCGCGGCAGGAGCTCGGGAAAATACTGCTACAGAGTGCAAACAACAGGCTGCATTTCGATGCACTGAAGCTGAACAGGATGCAAATGCGGAAGGTTATCGGATTCATCATCACGTATTATTCCCTGTGGCAGCATCTGCACACAATTCGACACCATAACGGGTCCATTATGTGCAGTTTGTGTGGCGTGGAGGAAGAAACATCCAGCCACATTATCTTTGACTGCGAACCTCTGGAATACAGCAGATACAGGATATTCGGTGCATCTCACTCCGAACATATGAACCTTCAGAAAGACCCGATAAGCAAGCTCCCTGCTATTGCCAACATATGGGAGAAGCGAATCTCGCCGGCTGAAGTACGGAGCACAATGGACCATAACGTGTAATACTTTTTAGACCCAAAGATGTATCCATCTATCTATGGACGAGCGGTACAAAAATGTCGTGGATGACATCACACGGTTCGAGCAGCATCAGACCCAACAAGTCACTTGCGTGCAGATCCTGCAGAAGTGAATACACTCATTCGCTCCGCCGCATTGGACACAACGACGCTTCTGTCAATCATGCCGAAGTTAAGTGGTAGACCGGCTGAAGACCCAGTACTTTTTTGAAGAGAGTAACTGCCTTACTGTAGCAAACACATCTGTCTATAGATTGTTGGATCTCGAAACGATTACTAAAAAGCTAAGGGGACCAGCAAGAGATTGAACATTAATGAACCATGGGTTAGGCTACACCTACGACTAGTGGGAGCTGGAAAGCTTTTTCTATAGTGTAGGAAGAAAAGCAAAAGCCAAACTAGAATTGATGACCGTTTCCCAGCCCGAAGTAAATATGAAGGTGTAGCTTTTTAGGAGAGTAGACGTCGTAAGAAATATTGATGACGTGGTGTCAATTATATTAAACCTATAACGAGACCACGTATTACAGTCAGAACACTGGACGAATAACCAACGAGAAATCGTCGAGAACCAACAGCAAGGCCACAACCACCACCAGCACGTCCAAACAGTCCAGGCACATACTTCGCATTCCACCAAGTGGGGCACAGCAATCGAAGCTGTCCCAGACGAGGACAGCGTTTTCGTCAAAGTTGGAAGGACGAAAAATACCACGCATAAAATTGAAATCACGAAGTATTCTTCCATTTAAGGATCCTGGAAGAAATGATTGAAGAGATGGAAGACGATGACATTATATAACCATCCACATCCCCCCGAGACGCACCCGTCGTATTACCGAAGAAGAAGGATGGAACTTTTCGATTAGGCGTCGATTATAGAAAACTGAACGATCTTACTAATAGCAATGTATTTCCAATTCCAGATCTGCAAGAGATGTTGAGGAAAGTAAATGGATCCACAATCGAAAGAGTATACTGCATTTACCACCGTAAGAGATCTTTTTCAATTTCGCGTCATGCCGTTTGGATTGATGGATTGTCCAACACATTGACTCTGGTAACTCAAAAAATTGTCATGTTACTTACATTAAGCCCAATTTGCCAACATAATTTTTGGTTTTAAAAGAGGAACAATATTATTGTAATTAAATGCCCTTCTTGTATTTTGTTATTGATTTACGTTTTTTTTTAAGAAACTGAATTCAATTTCATGCTCATTCTTCGTTAATTTAATTTAATTTGAATCATGTAAATCATTCTTGGATTTTTATTTTGAATTTGCTGCAGCACTCTATGCATTTTCAGCACTGTATGCGTTGTTCTTAAATCCTATTCTGACTTCAATATCTAAGTTCTTTCGTAATAAAAAAAAAAGATGGAAATTTAGAAAAGAAAATTTTTTTTTTCTCGTTCAAAAAGAAATTTTTTTCTTTTGTTTTTCCTTTGGTCTTATGGAATGTCGCGTGCCTCTGGTGACTCGAGTCAATACTCCGTGCGCTTTTGGTGGCATGAGTCATTATGCGACTTAATAGCTCGTCGTGTGTCATCAATAAGCTCAATATGCTTCTCTTTAAATATATAGTTTTTATTATTGTATGCTTGGACATACTAGCTTAGTTGGGTGATCAGATAGATACTTAGGGTCTCTTATGCATTTTGCAAACATTGGATCAACATGTATTTTCGTCCCGTGTTAGTCAATATTGTCTTTGAATTGCGGGGTTTGCGTTCAAAATTTTTGGTTGAGCTCCACCAGTCCCTTTTGTTACAGAAAAAAAACTGGAAAACTTGAAGTACTCAACCACTTTTCGGTGTTGGTTAATGGTTTTTACTTTTAAACACACAAAAATGTGTACTCTTTAGATTAAAACTAACATTTAAAAACAACTACTTTATGATAGAATTTATGATAGAACTACTACTTATGATAAAATTCAATTCAGCGAATTTCCTTAAAATACTTAAATCACTCTCTAGCGGTCATAATTTTAGTGTGATCAAAATGAAATATAATATCTGATATGACTTTAGTTTGTGCAAAAATTAAATTTATTAATAGCCAAAATAGAACGATATATAACGATTATAGTTTATAGTTACTATGGAAACGACAATCAAAATTAACATTTCAAAATTAAAACAAAATTTAAATAAAACAATTTTATAGTTAGCTTATAGAAGTAGAGTTTCCGTGGAGATGACAATATCAACACAAATTTTAACCAACTCCAAAAAAAGAAGTAGATTCTA
The DNA here is from genome assembly GCA_963920215.1 of Nineta flava. Taxonomy (NCBI): domain Eukaryota; kingdom Metazoa; phylum Arthropoda; class Insecta; order Neuroptera; family Chrysopidae; genus Nineta; species Nineta flava. The sequence goes on from OY986040.1 coordinate 63,205,983, forward strand.
TGTTCGACTCTTAAGTAATGTGACAACTAACTGACCTAAATGTTTGAATACCCAGTACATACTGAGTTGTATATCAGTGATTAAGTTGTTAACAATTCTGCGTATTCGAAATGTTAACAATTCTTTCCGAGGAACATATTATCACAAATTATGAGAAAACTATTGAGTTTATGAAAATCTTTTTCAAACAAAACTTATTTATTTTAAAAAGAAGATTTTTTGTTAACAATTTTTTTCCTATCTTTTACGGTTTCAAAGATGTATATATATCCCCCCCCCCCCCCGAGCGAAAGGAAACACGTGCGAATGGTTCCAAAGATAAGTAGTTTTGCCCAAATATAGTCCGATTTTGCCCATTAACAAACTTGACCTTACTTTTTTGCTCTAGAACACATTTCAGCTTGTTATCTCTTTTCGTTCTTGGGTTATCGTGTCCACAAACAGACAGGCGGACGTGCGGAAATGCCAAATTTTATGAACACATATACCAAACATTCATGCCTGCGATCAATATTTTTAAGCTAATATTCAGAAAACAAGTAATTTATAATAAAATTCTGAAAACAACTTATTTAAAAAAACTAATAATCAAAAATTCCATATCTAGGGATTTTGTTTATTTTCTCTGATTGGGAAAAAATATATAATTTTTTTTTTAGTTGCCCTAGTGAGAGATTAGTTCAAATTCATGCAGTCAAGCAGATACTGACATATAATTTCAAATTTTATTTTCAAAACATTGATATTCAAATTTGATATCCCAAAGAAACATTACATCCCACAAAGCATTTAACATTTGATTCAAATTCGACCACTTTGTTTTAGTCGTTAACTCACAGAAAATCAACGGCTATTTAAAAGTCTACAAGTTAAAAATTTGTAACTATTTTATGTATAGTGTCTAATACAGTTTTTAAATATAACACCTTTGTGTATAACACTTTTTGAATTAATTTATTGAACGAGTTTATTTATATAATGGGAAGTCTATCTATTAAAAAAATTGTGTTCTTATTGTGTGGTATATTGTTCAAAGAAGCTGTGATATATTGTATATATTGTTGTTTACCTAGAATTTCTACTCACACCAAGATGGCCGCCTTACATGCATGGAGATCGATGAAATATCTTCCACAAAATCATAAAGATTTCTTCAACAAAAATCGCCAGCAAACTCGATACGCTTATTTTAATATCAAATATTCTTATTTGCTGAAAATCAGCTGCACCCGCAGTTGAGTAACCAGAAAATCCAAAATTATACCTTTTTTCAGAATCTTCAGTCCAAAATTTTTCCTAATTACTATAATCGATGCAGCTCACCACTTTCACTTATCTTTTAATTTTTTTTTCTAGCACTCTTTTTTAAATTGTTTTATTATAACTTTACTAAAAAATATTCAAATCGTCGGTCTTCAAGAATACTCTCTCTACATCCGCCCCTCACCGAAATCGGATCCGCCCCGAAAAAACTTTCCGTTTTTTTTTTCATCACCTAGCTTCCTTCTCTCTCCCCTCTTTTTATTTCGTCATATCCATTCAAAATTCTCAAATCATCTATCTCTTATCAATAAATTTTGTTTTCTGATACTCAAATAAATCTTTCTTTCTTTTCTTATAATTTTATTTTCAGCAAAAAGAAATTAAATTAAGACTTTATGTGATGTAAAATTTCAAAAAAAATCAGATCAATAAAAACCATCAACATTCATTTCAGTTGAACTCTGCTTCCTTTCAAATCAAAACCCGTAGTTTTTTTTACTCACATCAAAAATTTTAAATTTCCAGGGTGATAAAAAAAGCGAACGAGCATTGGGTGAAAAGTGACCAAAAAAAAACAAAACGTTACAACCGTATGAAAAACAAAACGTTACATAACTAACATACTAACTGAGTTCATGTAATGGCATGTTGTCAAGATGTTAATTTTAAATTGTTGGAGTATACAATTATAATTAATTAAATGGAAACTAGTATTCTTACTATAAAAATATATATGCTAATGGATACTTGGAGTATTATTGATTGGATTTGAGAACAATTTAAGTTAAAAAGTCTATTAGATTCTTAGATGTAAAATGATATAATTTGGGTTGATTGACATTGTTGTATTGAAAATTATTGAGAATAATTTTTCTGGATCCAGCAAATATTTTAATTATAAAATAGAAAAATATTATTACGAAAAATATTTACGAGAAAATATTTGTCTCCTTGGAAAAAGAGTTTTTTTTTTATATTGAAATTGCAAAAAGAAAACAATAAGATCTTGTTTGATTAATTTGTTTTAATCTTGAAAAGTTTTTTTGTAAATCAAATAATTACAAGAAAATTAAAAATCGATTCTGAATTTCTTTTTCCTTCGGTCTTTTTGGTCAAAAGTCAAAGGAATAATTATGAAATCAGATATAATTAATCAGATCAAAAATTATATCGATTATTTTGAAAAAAAAAATATTTTGATGAAATACATGCGCAAATAAATAATTTTTGTATAAACAAGCATGATTAAGTAAAGAGAATAAGCTAGCGTACAGTAATCTATATATTGTAAAATTGTGTATAAATTTTGAATTCACACTGGTCGTGCATTAAGTGGATAGTTAACTATAAAGATTGATAGTTAACTAAAACTATAAATATTTAGAGAAATAATCTTGTATGACGATGAAATCTTTTCCTTTCGTTTGAAAAAGATCCGCACCAGCTGTTATCCAAGGTCCTTCAAAACACGCACACGCACTCTTTAGCCAGTCGTAAACACTTCATAATCCCCAAGTGTCCTATATGAAGCTTTTGTAAAATGTCTAATCTTAAACACTTAGGAATTACTATTTGACACTTTTTCATTAGTTGTCCTTGATACATGGTGAAATCATTTTTAAAAGGATAAAAAACACTTAATTTTTTACACTGTTTTGGCCATCCATTTTTTTACAAAATTGGCAACTTGTTGACATTCCTCGTCCGAAGCTTGTGCTTGCCGAATTTCTTCAAAGCGTTTGTCTGTAACATTTAAACTTTTTATCACTAAATTAACACCTAGTTCAGCCTCTTCTAAAAGTAGTATGTCTTCTTCGGAACAGGAACGTTGTGGAGATGCTCGAGAAAGTACATCAGGAGTATAAAAGATTTTTCCAGGCACATATCTAATTTCGTGGTCGAATCTTAGAAGGCGCATTCGAAACCTTTGCAACCTAGCTGATAGTTGATCTATTGGTTTATTTACTAGGATGGATATTAGGGGTTTGTGGACCGTTTGTAACGTGAACCTTTTTCCCATGACGTATTCGGAAAAACGTTCGCATGACCAGGCCAATGCAATAGCTTCTTTTTCAATTTGAGCATAGCGGGTCTCTGATTTACTAAGCGATCTGGAAGCATATGCGATTGGTTTCCATTTACCGTCCTGTTGTTTTTGTTCAAGGAAGGCACCTAGACCATATGAAGATGAATCAGCGGATATTCGAAATTCAGCATTTGTATTGAATGTTGCTAGTATTGGAGCTTTTGAAAGCATTTGTTTAATATTCGTAAATGCTTCTTTTTGTGCAGCACCCCATATCCATTCGCTTTCTTTCAATAACAAACTTCTGAGAGGGTTTGAAATTTTCGCTAAGTTGGGCAGAAATTTTAAATAAAAATTTACCATGCCCATAAAACTTCGAAGCTCTGCGACGTTTTTGGGCTCCAATACAGCTAATATAGCCTCTACTTTCTCAGGATCTACTTGGATTCCATTTTGGTTAATTATATGACCCAAAAATTTTAATTCTTCTTAAAAAAACATTTTTTTGGATTAAGCGTGAAGCCTAATTTTTCCAATCTAGCCAGAACCTGATGTAAGTTTTTGTCGTGGTCATCTTCGTCATGACCATGCACTAGGATATCGTCCATTTGACATACGACTCCAGGCAACCCTTCAAGAGACTCCAGCATAACTCTTTGGAATTTTTCTGGTGCAGACGTGACTCCAAATGGTAGACGATGGAAGAAAAATCTTCCAAAAGGAGTTAAAAATGTCACGTGTCGTTAGAAATTTCGATTCATCGCTTAGTGGAACTTGCCAGAATCTTGAAGAAACTTGGAATTCCCGATTTGTCCCAAGGTTTCATCGATGGAAGGTAATTCACTTTTTTCTCTTCGAACCGCCTTATTTAGTTCGGTGTAGTCCACACAAATTCGAATACCGTCAGAATTTTTCTTCGGGACTACAACCATTCCAGCACACCAGTCAGTAGGATCACTTATCTTTGAGATAACACCCTCATGAACCATTCGATCTAGTTCTTCTTGAACTTTCTTTCTTAATATCAATGGCACACGTCGAGGTCTCGTGATTGCAAAAGGTTTAACGTTTTCTTTCATGTTTTTTGCAATTTACCAAGTTTTTTGAATAAATTTGGATATAGCAATTTCATGTCTTCTACACATACGTTTTGACTAATTCCATTTACCCATTTTAATATCCCAAGAGCTGCAATGGCTGGTCTTCCTAAGAGTGGTTCCTCTATTTCTCTGGAAACATATATTTCTTGAGAACAGGTAGTTCCTTTCCATAGAAGATTGGCTTTAAACTTTCCTAAGATTTCAATGGATTTTTTTGTAGGACCACGAAAGTGAGAATTATTTTGTTGTAGACAAATATTGGGAAATTTTTTGTAAATATAAAATGGAAGTATCGTTGCATCAGCGCCACAATCAATTTTAAATTTAACTCTGTGAAAATTGTTAAGAGTTAGTTCTACCTACCATGGTGAATTTGAAATAGAAACGGATCCTATAAAGAAACTTTCTTCGTCCTCCAAAACTTCCGAAATAGCTTTACAAGCTGAAGAAAAATGTCCAGTTCGCTTGCATTTCGAACACTTTTCCTTTCGGGCTGGACAATTTCCTTTTCCATGAATATCTGTAGCGTTACACCAATAACATCTGTTATTTTTCTTGATGTCTCTATTATTTCTTCCACGTTTCGGTTTTTTTATTCTATCGATATTTAAATTTGCAGATAAAAAGGTAAAGACCTTCCATTTTAAAAACTTGGAAGACGAACTTCTTCGCGATCGAAAATGCAATTGGATCCTAATTTAGATTTAGAAAAGGCTATTGCTATGTGCCGTCAACAGGAGGCGGTACATAAACAACAAAAAGAAATACAGGCTAAAGTAAATAGCGAAGCTTCCCCTATTTACTTTAGCCTGTATTTCTTTTTGTTGTTTATGTACCGCCTCCTGTTGACGGCACATAGCAATAGCCTTTTCTAAATCTAAATTAGGATCCAATTGCATTTTCGATCGCGAAGAAGTTCGTCTTCCAAGTTTTTAAAATGGCAGGTCTTTACAAGCTGATACAGGTCCGTAATGAAGTCTTCGACCGCTTCATCACGTCATTGCACACGCTAATTGAGCATAACCCTCTCAAATATGATATTTCTTTTTTGAATAAAATGATTTTCAAAACGTTCCAATATTATATCGAAGTCTTGTGACTGGGATATGTTAAGATGGAAACTATCGAAAATATCTTCCGCTTTTGGGCCCATATGTAGCAATAAACAGTTAATTTGCATTTGGTTTGATTGATTTTCCAAACCTGACGCATTTGCGTATCGTAGATATCGCCTTTTCCATTTTGGCCATTCCGAGTTACTAAATGAAAATGAACCTGGTGGTGGTACATTTTGCATGAAAACATGCGTTTTTATATCGTCACTTTTACCGGCACTTTCATCTGATTTCTCGTCTTTTTTTGGCGGCATTTTTTTTTCGTGTTTTCCTTTTTTGTTCGAATAGATTTATTTTCAATTAAAAACCTGACACCATGTAATGTGAAAAGCTATTGCTAAATAAATGCTTGATTGTAACAAACAAAACGTGAATATTCTTTATTACTAAAATACACAAAATAACACAATATAAAATGTAACTCAAATATGGCTGACTTGATATATTTAGACTTGTACTCGCACGGTCTATATGTCTCAATAATCTCGCACTCCGTGCTTCACCTATCTACTGCTCTACAAACAGTTACTCTGCTGCGCGCGCCGATCACGTGGTATATGCGTAGACTGTTACTGATCGGTTACTGCTGAGTAGGAGACGAATACAACACACCATTGTGAAATAAAAAAATAAAAAATTGTTGAGAAAGAAATTAAATTCAAATTCTTTTAAACCAAATAAAATAAAGCAGGTTTTTATTTCTTAAAATTTTTTTTCAATTTAATTTATGTCCTCTTTAAAAAACAAATTGCGTGTTGTTTCAATTAAAAAAATATTTCGTAACTTTTACTAATATTTTTTTTTTGTCGAGTATCTGACCTGTTGCAGGTACGGGCTGCGCTCCCTTTTGAGGGAAAAAGAGAGCCAAGATTTCAAGTTCAAGTTCCTGTTTAGAATTTTTTTAAAGTATGTAGAGACTTCTGTAGTTATTAATAATAATAATAATAATAATTTTTATTGTCTAACTGTTATCATGTACATGATTTAAGACAGTGTAATTCTTTCATATCTAGAGCACGGTAGTGCGCAAGGCCGAGTTTAAGGGACACTTTGGACTTCTCACTACAGTGCTATATCTTATCGTTAATTTAGGCTCATTTTTTGGGTGCTGTATCTTTTGAACGGAAAGAGCTACAGGGTTGATATTTCGAATATAGATACTTTACGGAATTATAAGAACCAATGTTTTCAATCAACGTTAACGAATTAACCGTTAAAAAGTTATTTCACTTCAAAAATGCAAAATTCGCGGGAACGCCTTAAAAAACTTAAGTATTAGATATCAAAATTATGAGCTACTTCCAGATATGCTGTAAAGTTGATATTGGGCATGTAGATAGCTGTAGTACCCAAACCGACGGGAAAATTGCGAAAACTTGAAATTTGTATCGGAAAAGTGGAAAATTTAACATTTTTTTGTTTTAAGACTAGTTTAACTCAAACTACCATGTAGAAAACGATATATATCATATATACCTATTAATTTTTAATTTTTATACCATATAGAAATAGACATTGCAATTTGAATACAGCAGTATGCGTTGATTTTAAAAGTTATGCAACGGAACCCTCGGAAAATTGGAAAAACATCCTCCAAAATTATGTTTTTCTGTTCTATAAATGCTATAAAGTTTGAATTTTCACTAATCGACCCGAAATAACGTCAAAATTCACAGAATATTTTGAAAAATTTCATTACCTACATCGCAACCACACCGAAAATGGGAAAAACATCCCTAAAACTTACCTCTTTACTTCTATTCATGATAGAAAGATCGGTTTTTTTCCATCACAACCCTTCGAACTTGGTAAAAACAACCCCAAAACCAACCTTTTTGTTCTATACATACAACAAGATGCAGTTTTTTGCAATCGACGCTTAATAGCTACAAATTAGGAAGTTATTTCGAAAAACTTAATATATTTTTTTGCAAACTCCCGAAAAATTGAAAAAACACCCCCCAAAATTACGTTTTTCAGTTCTATATATGATGAAATGATGGAATTTTGACCAATCGACCCGAAATAAAGTCAAGTTAACAGAACACTTTGAAAAATTTTTTTACCTATAACGCAAACCTCCGAAAATGGGAAAAACACCCGTTAAACTGCCTTAAGGCATTTTGATCAGACTAAAAATATGACCGCTAGAGAGTGATTTATGTATTCTAAGGAAATTCGCTAAGTTGACGCAGCTCCTGCGTAACGAATTTTTTTTTGGTGAAGTGGAGCCAACGGGTCAAGTCATTTCTTCAAAGACTATAACGTTGATAATCAATTATCTGTAATAAACGATTAGTTTAGAAGTCATAATCGAAACAAATCAAATAACATCTTATATATACTAAATTTTATATAGTTATTTTAATAAAAAATATATCACTCTTATTTCACATTAATTTGTGGCGTTTTAATAAAAGGCCTATGATATATGATCGATGAATATTATTATCAATAATCCAATGTATAAAATTTATGCTTTCTTTTCAGTTTTCTTTGGCAATAACACTGCTTGAATATTTGGTAATATACCGCCTTGAGCAATTCTTACAACAGATAGTTTATTTAATTCTTTTCATAATTACGAATTGCTAATTGAAAATAAACTTGTTTATTTTTAAACTTGTTTACTTAAAAAAAGTTACATTGTAACAATACAATAAAACAATCAATGTTTTCTATTTGGACTATTAAAACATACTGATATATTAAACTAGAAAATTTTTATTTAAATACTAAATGTCTATCTAATCATAAAGGAGGCGGTAACCTTGTCAACAAATCAGATCGATATATGCTTCATATGTTATTTTAATTACAATTAAAGTTGTTAAATTTTCCGTTTGTAAGAAAGGTAAGTTTTCGAGAAAATCTTAATAAAATAGTTGCTTCTTAATAATTAAGTGATGATATGGGATAAAGGACCGAGCTATTTACAAAGTAAATAGATCCAGACTTCATATAATAGTTGCTCCTTAAAAAGTGATGATATACGAGAAAGGACCGAGCTATTAACAAAGTAAATAGCTCTAGACTTCAAATAATAGCTGTTCCTTAAAAAGTGATGATATCCCATAAAGTTTCGAGCTATTTACAAGCTAAACAGCTCGGTAAACTATTTATTAAAAAAATAAATAAGGGGTAAATTAATTAAGTGTAAGAAAAAATTTGGTTGAAATTTATGTCGTAAGTTTTCCCTTAGTATGTTTTTAAAATTTTATAACGCGGCAAGTTTTAAAATATTTGAAATCATCAGAAAAATTAACTTGCCGCGTCATAAAATTTTAATAAAAACATACTGTACAGAATATTGTACAGAATCTCATATATGTTAGGTATACAAGTGTTACACATTTAATTGTTTTATTAATAAAAACACAAAAATTGCAGGACAATTTTTAATGCGTGTTACCTCAGCACTCCGTCATTTATGAATCGATTTTGAATTTTTTGTTTTAAAGGGTTTGATTTCCCATTGTCCCCAATAATATACTAAAACCATACTATATTGATGTCTTAGCCCTTCAAAAAGCGAGCAGAGCCAGTTGACGTAAAATAACGCGAAGCGGTCTCCTTTGTAAATGTGAATCTAAAATGAGTAAAGTATCGCGAAGCGAAAGGAACGCATAGCATACGTGAAGCATATGCGAAGAGAAACAAAACGCTACGCATTTTGTGCGAAGCTTTTGGCTTCGTATATTTAAGCCTTTCAAAAATGATTGATATCCGACCAAAAACATAAATGTAAGAAAGGGCCGAGTTTTCGGGAAAATCCTTAATGTAATAGTTCCTTCTTAAAAAGTGATGATATGAAAGTAAGGACCGAGCTATTTACAAAGTAAATAGCTCTAGACTTCATATAATAGTTGCTTCTTAAAAAGTGATGATATGGAAGAAACGACCGAGCTATTTACAAAGTAAATAGCTCTAGACTTCAGATAATAGTTGCTCTTTGAAAAGTGATGATATCCCATTAAAGAGCCGAGCTATTTACAAAGTAAATAGCTCGGTAAACTATTAACTAAAAAAAATAATGAGGGGTAAATTGATTAAATGTAAGAAAAAATTTGGTTTAAATTTATTTCATAAGTTTTCCCTTAGTATGTTTTTAAAATTTTATATAACGCGGCAAGTTATTTTTTCTGATTTCAAATATTTTAAAACTTGCCGCGTTATATAAAATTTTAAAAACATACTAAGGGAAAACTTATGAAATAAATTTAAACCAAATTTTTTCTTACATTTAATCAATTTACCCCTCATTATTTTTTTTAGTTAATAGTTTACCGAGCTATTTACTTTGTAAATAGCTCGGCTCTTTAATGGGATATCATCACTTTTCAAAGAGCAACTATTATCTGAAGTCTAGAGCTATTTACTTTGTAAATAGCTCGGTCGTTTCTTCCATATCATCACTTTTTAAGAAGCAACTATTATATGAAGTCTAGAGCTATTTACTTTGTAAATAGCTCGGTCCTTACTTTCATATCATCACTTTTTAAGAAGGAACTATTACATTAAGGATTTTCCCGAAAACTCGGCCCTTTCTTACATTTATGTTTTTGGTCGGATATAAAATAAAAATAAAAATTCATCCAAACAAAAGTACAAGAAAAGAAAATATAATCAGACAAGTTCATATACATCATAAACAGCTCAATAATTGAGTTACTATAGTATGTATAGTAACTCCCCCCCCCCCGTATTTTGGAAGTTCACTACGTCGAATGGAAAAACCCTCAACTTTCTAGCATATATAGAACTAAAGAGGGTATTTTTGGGGTGATTAATGGGCTTTGCGAGAAGAATATTAAAGTTCCCGTCAGTTTAAAAGTATTCCACGGCGAATGCAAAAAGCCGCATCCTTCTAGCATGCGTTGATGTAAAAAATATATTTTTGGGAGGCTTGCCAAAAATACCTGGACTCTTTCAGGAGTCATATTTGCCAGTTAAAGTGCTATTTTAAAGGTGTTCAAGCTGAAATAATAAGTATACCTCGTTGATTCCCTTTTTGTTTAGTTGACTGTCGTCGACAATCTCTACTCATTTCACAAATGATTGTTTAGGTATTGCTTTTGATGTTTATATGATAAACGAAGCCCGTGCCGCTTGGTCGTTGGACGTTCCCTTGAGTAGTTAAGGAGCAGACAAAGGTAAAAAATAACAGTCAATTATGATGACCATCGTCCATAACCAGCAACAAAGCTGAGCTTTTTAACGTGAGGTTGACTATAACAAGTGAAATGAAAAGTTAAGTTATATTCCTAAATAAATTATATAAAAAAATAATACATCATGAAATTAAGGCCTTCGTTATAAAAATGGTGATGAGATGAAAGTTAAATACGCAATAATCTGTGTTTATATTTTTACATGTTTCATTATACACAGGCTAAAACACCCATCTGTATAACGTAGAGCCTTGTACATTTAAAATTTAAAGAGGCATTTTAAAACAAAATGTATTCACCACAAACCTAAGAGAAAATATAAATTTTAATAAATTTAAATGTTTTATAAGATATACATAGAGCACGAATACAAGGGTCGTAAAACGCTAGGGACTAAATATAATAATCATACAAGCATAGCAGGAGATAAAACGATATAAATATTATCCATACGAAAGTGACATGTAAACGCGGAAGTAATAAATATGTCTTCTTTGGCATATTAAAATGTTGTCTTTCTATCTACAACAAATAATAAATTTAATTTACGCTTAAGAACCTGCCAATTCGCATAAAAAACTAATTGTGTGTAATTTAATTATTATTTAATTAAAGAAAATAAGAATTGAATAATTAAAATATCGACGAACTACTGTCATTATCCATCATCATTCGATGCAAGATACCAAAAACATTAGGATATGGAAGTTTTAATTCTGTTTGGATGTATAAATTATCTCAAAGGAGGGTATGCTAAATAATTAAGACGTTATAACCGATAATTTAAACAGGTAATTTAAAGTTTAAAAGTAACAAAAAGCGCTTGATGTATATATTGTTCGAAAAAAATTGTACACAAAATTACTACTGAAAATAATGGAATCAATAATTTGGAATTTCCAAATACTGGTAAAAATCGAGATTCCCCGATCAATCACTGTTAAGTATACTGTCCATTGTCGTTATTATACAGTTCGGTCATTTAATAGTTTAAAATAAGGAAGGTTTTGTTGGATTAATTAATTAATTAATTCCAGTTACAGTGGAACAAGTTGATATACCACTTAGTAAAGATATAATCCATAATACATCTCAGTTATACTGTGAGATAAAATCGTTCCTAATATATATAATTCTTCTGTACGTGTGTTTGTCAGTTAACTCCTAAACAGATGGACCGATTTAAATGAAATTGAATAAAATTGTTTTATTAAAATTTTGTTTTCATTTTGAAGTGTCAATTTTGATTGTCGTTTCCATAGTAATTATAAACAATAATCCTTATGTATCGTTATATTTTGTAAATTTAGTTTTTGCAAATCATTTCAGATATTATTATTTCAAATTACAGCACACTAAAATAATGATCGCTAGACTGTGATTTATTTATTCTAAGGAAATTTGCTAAGGCAGTATGTATTCTTAGGAAATAAGTTAAGGCAGCTCCTGCGTAACGATTTTTTTTTTCAAATGAATTTTTGTTTTAAAAAATGCCAGCAATTAGACGTACAAAATTAAGTCGCAGAACTCGAAAAGCTAGAAGTGAAAGTTATACAAGAGCAAGCCAAAAAGAAGAGCAACACGAAACGCAGAATAAGGTTGAACGGAATCGATGGAATCGAAATCAACAACAAAGAAATTTTGCTTTTAACCCCTATCGTGCTGCATTTAATTATAATGTGGAAATCGATTACAGTTCACAGCAAATCGTTGCTATTGGACCAATGAACGTTGTGTGTCAATATTCAAAGGCATTCAGGTTTAAAAATGAAGCCCCTGGATTGTATTGCGCGAGCGGTCAAGTCAAATTGGCGCAATTAGTTCGCCAGAAGAGCCACTGCATTCATTGGTTTCGGGAAATGGGCCAGATGCTAAACATTTTTTTACTCATATCGAGCAATAAAATAATTGGTTTCAAATGACGTCATTTGGCGCAACAAAAGTTATTCGAGAAAATTTAAACCAAATTTCAAGAAATATCCGTTCAGGCTCTGCCGATTCTGATGAAATCGCCTCTGATAGCTGCCAAACCATCCGTGGTTACTCAGAATCTAGGTCAAATAATGATCCACCTCGTCATGTTTTCTAGTACAACACGGCACTAGGTCTGCTATCAGTTTTTTTATCAACACTGTCCTACCATTTTGCACCTCTCATTCCCTTTGCCATTGCGCCCATATACTGCCCTCCAAGTCCCTCGAAAGTACCCCTCCGAGTCCTTTCTTTGCCAAAATATGAATTGGCAGCACACTTTTACAGTTCTAAAAATTCTGCAAATCCGTGGCGCCATTCTCCTCTGCACTATCTGGATAATTTCTCGGTATCTACCAATCCTCAGAGCACTTCTCCAAATAGGTCCGGCTTTAAGTATTATCGAATGGATCACCGTAGCAAAGGTTCTTCTGACGGCTGCTCTTGGTTCCTTGTTATAAGGCATTAATCTTGAATGTACCATCGCCGTGTTTTCTGCCGTTAAACAGCATATTTCGACATTCGGTCATTCTTAAGTTATGGTCGAAAGTGACGCCCAGGTATTTCAAGTCTTAGTCCTAACCTGCCAGTCTTCCACAATAAGCGTAAGTTCCTTAATTTTGCGTTCTCCGTATGGTATGAGTGTTTCAGTCTTTGCGGGTGTAATTAATAACCCTTTTCTTCTTATTTCCCTGGAGAGACAGCACAATGACGTATTTGCATCACTCACTAGTTGTTCAATACTTTTCGCTGTTACCACCACTGAAGTGTCGTCAGCATAGCTGATAATATGGGTGTCGACAGGCACTATTACACGCAAAACACTGTCATAGAAATTTTACCCTGCACCTGAGAAACTTGTACAATAAATATACCACTTTCTCATTTTTGTTACAAAACTTGGTCCATACATAAATTTCACTACTTTTGAAGCCGAAAATTTTAGTTTTTGCTGAGATATCAATATTTTTTGTATGCGAAAACTTGGCGTATACCAAAGGCGCCTCAAATACTAAATTTTATTACAATCAGAATAAAACTGTGACCACTAGGTAAACCACAGGCACATAATCTTATGTATATATATATACAGGATGAGTCAAAAGTCATGAATTTATTTGCAAGGGTGGATAGGGGATGAAATTCTAAGATGAAAAGTCCTTGGACATTTTAGCGCCTGACCCACAGTTAATTAGATAATAAAGTAACCAATTAGAGAAACGTGTTAACGGAAAAAGAAATGGTGGTAAATTACCGCAGCGGCAGCTTTAATTTAGGAAAAAAAATTTACCCTTTTTTTGCCGAAAAATCTAATTAACTGAATCATTCAGTTTTTATTAGATTTCTTACGATGCAATTTTACGGCGGGATTTGACGTTGTTTTTTTTTTATTGATCGGTACAGTAGTGTAAAAATTCTATAAGCAAATATTTTTCGGATTATCATAAAGTTAGTGAGGATAGTTTTTTAGGACCTCAAAAATTCTAGATCTTATAAAAACTCATATTTCGATAGTCGGACTGAAATCAAAAACTTCCTAATATTTAAAAACCTTCAATTACATTAATAAATTCTTAAGTATAATTTTTTCAATATTTTAGTAATCTTAAATATTAGTGATTCGTTCCGTAAATTTTTTAACGAAAAATGTAGTTTTCAGATATAATGAATCATTCAATTTTCATTGAATTGAGAGCTTGCTCCCGTCACTTATCTCTACTGCCGCTGCGTTCATTCCCTACCATTTATTTTTCCGAAAACGCACTTCTCTTATTGGTTACTTTATTTAATTAATATCTAATTAACGCGGGGTCAGGCGCAAAAATGCCCAAGGACTTTTCATCTTAGTATCATCAGATGAAACTAATAAACTCCATAGACTCATCCTATATATATATATATATATATATATAGGATGATGATATATAGGATATATATATATATATATATATATATATATATATATGTATTTATATATATATATATAAATATATATATATATATATACATACATACATACAAATTTTAACGATGATTTTTAACATCTAGTAGGTAGGATCGATGGACATTTGAAGAAATTTTTACGAAATTCCAACATTGGTACAAAAACAATATCTGCATTTCCTTTAGAGAAAATTTATATACATATATATAAATATATATATATATATATATATATATATATATATATACATATATACAAATTTTAACGATGATTTTTAACATCTAGTAGGTAGGATCGATGGACATTTGAAGAAATTTTTACGAAATTCCAACATTGGTACAAAAACAATATCTGCATTTCCTTTAGAGAAAATTTATATACATATATATAATATATATATATATATATATATATATATATATATATATATATATATATATATATATATACATACATATATACAAATTTTAACGATTATTTTTAACATCTAGTAGGTAGGATCGATGGACATTTGAAGAAATTTTTACGAAATTCCAACATTGGTACAAAAACAATAGCTGCATTTCCTTTGGAGAAAATTCGCTAAATTGTAGTAAATTTAGCGAATTAACTAAATTGTAGTGAAATTAATTGTTTTATAACTTTACTTATACATTTTTATATTTTTCTAGAATTAAGAGTGATATACCAAATTTTGTGTCCCCTCCCTCTAAACCCCCTTTTCCATTTTCCGATTTTGCCCATTAACGAACTTCAAATAAAAAAGCATACCAAATTTATCTGATCGGATTACAACTGGTCACGGAAAATTCAAATTATGGAAAATGTATAATTTTATGAAAAAATTTCAAACAAAATTTATTTATTTTGAATAAAGAAAAATTTTACAAAAGTTTTCTTCAATGTTTTACCATTCTTGAGAGGGGGGGGGTTTTCCTATTCTGGGGAGTTTCAGTCTAAGACCTACCTGCCTACCAAAAATCAACTTTCTAGGACAGCTAGATGTACCTTAAAATATTGATGAGTGAGTGATCTCTAATCCTTCCTGTTAACATAGTTAGTGCTTAAAATTGGTCTGACGAAGTACGGAGCTTTGTGATATAGTCCGGCAGACCAAAGGGTTTTATCATAGTGATGAGCATCAAATTGGTACTTTGTAAGTAGTTTCGTTTTGACAATACGCCCAACTTTTTTAATAATAAAATTTCGGAAAACGGTATCGAAATTTTCTAGAAGCCGTTGAACGTTGAGGATGGGAGATTGGGAGTCCATTCCATTGAATTTGTAATATTTTCCCTCGTTCTTCACTTGATTATCTTACAATTGAACCAAAAAATAACTGGATGCTCAAGTTATTTTGAAGTTTATCTATAAGATAATCAGGTGAAAAATGTGGGAAAATTTTCGTCCAACAATTTCAATGGACAATTTCGAAACCATTAAAAAATTTATAAAATTTTATAATAAAAAGTTGGGCGTCTTGTCAAAACGAGGGTCCTTACAAAGTACCGACTTGATGCTAATTATCTTGAAAAATCCTTTTGGTCTCGCGACCTAATAGGTTTTATTACTTAATAATAAAGGTCATTAAGTCATAATAACTTGCGTCAACGGTAGAGATAATTACTGATTGTTATCAATTGGATTCCCTCACAATATGTATGCATCACTGGATTTACCTCGTCATAGTTCGTTAATGTTTTACTCTAATAAAAATACATTTTTACATATCAAATAGGATATAAAAAAGCATTCTACTAATAAAATAATGTATAGAAGTGAATTTTATGTACTTAACAAAAGGTTCTGGGCTACCAAAGTTTATTTCTGATACTACATGTATCTAATAGCAGATTATCATCAACACACATTTAACTCGTTCCTTCACACATAAAATAATCTTAAAAGTGTAGTGTTGTGAGATATTTCATAGTAATTTTCTGCGAAGATTTTTTTATTTTGCTTCGTGTCAAGGATATTACGTTAACTCGAAACATATCGTAAAATTTTACCTTTCTGATTAAAATATATATATATATATATACTCAATATACACTCCCGTTCAATAAAATTGAACAGACCTGAAATGTTAATTTTCTTACATTTCATAAAACTCCTTACTTTTGTAACTCTCTCTATAATGACTTATTTATAAACAAAGATAATTAGTACCAGTCCAAGTAGTCGAGCGGTCTAAGGCGTTATGTTAGCGCAGTGTGCATACTTGGAAACTGGAAGGATATGGGTTTTAATCCCGACATCGGCAATTTGTTAATTATAAAGAAAGAAAAGAGGTGGTTATTGGACTAAACTGTCGGCGTATGCACAAAAACGAAGTAACCGGCTATGCTTGAGAAGGTTTTCTGCAGTTTCTTTCACGAACTCCAGATGAATATCGGCGTAGTTCCTATCGGTCGGATGCAGCCGCATATCCTTCCAATTCCTAGTCTATACACAAAAATTCCTTCCACTCCACTCACATCCTCACATCCTTAGGCATTACAATGGACCTTGTAGTCGAAGTGCAGCCTGTCCAGGGCAGCCTATACAATCTATTTATCTACCTTAGATCAGTAGTATATATTTTAAGAGATAAAAAAGAAATGGAAGTATAGTAGAAAGCATTTACTACAAGAATAATCAAAATCGTGAGAGCCTGATTCGGTTCAGATCTGTTCAATTTTATTGAACGGGAGTGTACATCCCAATGTCATTAATAGGTTGCAAAATATTGTTTTTTAGGATTGTTTGGTATGGTAAGGGGAGTCTGAAACTAAGTTTGCGACCTCGCAAACCTCTGAAAGAACTTTTGGTTGGCGAAAAACTTTTTTTTTCGAAATTTCTATTTTCAACTAATATCAGTTTTTTGCTTATAGCTCAAAAACTACATGTCATAAAGAAATTTTCACCAAAATTAAAGTAAACATAATTCTTACAAACGTAACTATTAGAAAATGCTTTGAAATGCAAAAATCAAACTAAATTATATCATCTAAATTCTTACCCTCAGGTCTTTGAATTTTGGTGAAATTTTCAAGAAAATCATAAAATGCAGTATTATGCTCATTTTGACTTCTATATGATCGTTATGGTGCCTATTCTATTTTTTTTATGTTGAATAACCATTACTTATATGCCGTACAAGTATGTAATACCGATAGGTACCTTTAATATGTAAATATGTAAATATGTAAATATATATATATATTTATTTATTTATTTGAATAATGATAATATATATATATATATATATATATACGTCCAACTTTTTATTATAAAATTTTAAAAATTTTTAAACGGTATCGAAATTTTCCATTGAAATTGTAGGACGAAAATTTTCCCTCATTCTTCACCTGATTATGTTACAATTAAACTTAAAAATAACTTGCCGTAAACTTTTGATGAACATGTAGATTCAACCGTTCATCCAAAATTTACGAGCATTCAGTTATTTTTAAGTTTAATTGTAAGATAATCAAGTGAAGAACGAGAAAAAATATTACAAGTTCAATGGAATGGACACCATCCTCAATGTTTCATCATGCACCAGTCTCCCAACCTCAATCTTCAACGGCTTCTAGAAAATTTCGATACCGTTTTCCAAAATTTTATTATTAAAAAAATTGGGAGTCTTGTCAAAACGAAACTACTTACAAAGTACCAGCTTGATGCTCATCACCCTGATAAAACCCTTTGGTCTGCCGGACTATATCACAAAGCACCGTACTGCGTCAGACCAATTTTAAGCACTATGTTAACAGGAAGGATTAGAGACATTTTTAGGCCTCTGTATCTCAGGAACCGAAAAAGCTAAGAAGCCCAAATTTAAAACGTAGCTTGAGGCCCGCCTTCGACACGTAGCTTGACAATATATTTAATCTTAAAAATCTAAAATTTGGGAACAAGGTATTCAATTTTAAAAATCTACTGACTTACTGAATCACTCACTCATCAATATTCTAGGGTACTTCTAGCTGTCCTCGAAAGTTGATTTTTGGTAGGCAGATAGGTCTTAGACTGAAACTAGAACGGTAAAACATTGAAGAAAAACTTTTGGAAAAACAATTTTTCTTTTTTCAAAATAAATAACTTTTGTTTGAAACTAGTCACCAAGTGACCAGTTATAATCCGAGTTCGTAAACGGGCAAAATCGGATAATGGAAAACGTGGTTTTAGAGGGAGGGGACACAAAATTTGGTATATCACTCTTAATTCTAGAAAAATTTAAAAATGTATAAGTAAAGTTATAAAAAAATTAATTTTACTACAATTTAGTTCAAGCGAACTTCCTCCAAAGGAAATGCAGCTAATGTTTTTGTACCAATATTGGAATTTCGTAAAAATTTCTTCAAATGTCCATCGATCCTACCTACTAGATCTTAAAAATCATTATCGTTAAACTTTGTATATATATATATATATATATATATATATATACATATATATATATATATAATATACATATATATATATATATATATATATATATATATATATATATATATATATATATATATATATATATATATATATATATGTATATATATATAAGATTATGTATCTGTGGTTTCCTAGTGTTCACAGTTTTATTCGCATTGTAATAAAATTTTGTATTTGAGGCGCGTTTGGTATTCGAAAGGTCAAGTTTGCTAATGGCTAAAATCGGATAAGGGAAGGGGGGAGGTAAGAGGGAGGAGGAAACTCAAAATCTGACATATCTCCCTTAGCATTCGAAAAATTTATAAAAGTAAAGTTGTAGCTACTAAGTTTTACTGTAATTTTGTTCCTTATGATTTTTCTGTTACACTAATATTTACAGAAATATTTACAATTAAAGATTGAAAGTTAAAATTCTAAATATCTCTGTACATATTAAAGTTTGAGAAACATGATAAGGTAATGAATGGTAGAAAACTTGATTTTCTATCACTTTATTTTTTATACATTTTTCGATTGTTCTAATAATAAGAGAGATATTTTATGTTTGGTGTTTTTTTCTTTCTCAATGCCCCTCTTTCCCCTTAACATATGCGATTTATTAATAATCAGATACGACATTTCATTTTGATTAAATTCTATTTGTGACCGCTAGAGACTAATGTATGTATTCTAAGTAAATTCGCTGTTGACGCGGCTCCTGCTAACGAATTTTTATATCATTTTTTTGGTTATTCTATTATTTACATAAATATTTACTATTAAAAATAGAAAATTCAAATCCTAAATATCATAGGATATATTTTATTTTGAAAAAAATTAACAGATAATGAATTGAAGTAAAGTGGATTTTCTACAAAGTTACTTCGTATACATTTTTCGACTTTTCTATTAAGAGATATTCTATATTATATATTTTTTCTTTTCTAAACTACCTAGATTATATGAATATTAGGTACATTTCGTGCATCATATATGCAGCGAGCATGTATGATGTTTCCAAAAAGTGATGATTTTTGACAAAAAACATAGATGTTAGAGGGACCAAGTTTTCGCATACAAAAAATATTGATATCCCAGCAAAAACTAAAATTTTCGGCTTCAAAAGTAGTGAAATTTATGTATGGACCAAGTTTTCAACTAGTGAGTGATGCAAATACGTCATTGAGCTGTCTCTCCAGGGAAATAAGAAGAAAGGGGTTATTAATTACACCCGAAAAGACTGAAGCTCATACTCATACCATACGGAGGACGCAAAATTAAGGAACTTACGCTTATTGTGGAAGATTGGCAGGTTAAGACTTCCTTGAAATACCTAGGCGTCACTTTCGACCACAATTTAAGAATGACCGAGCATGTTAAAAGATGCTGCTTAACGGCAGAAAAGACGGCGATGGTACTGTCAAGATTAATGCCTTATAACAAGGAACCAAGAGCTGCCGTCAGATGCACCTTTGCTACGGTGATCCATTCGATAATACTTTACGCCGGACCAATTTGGGGAAGAACTCTGAGGATTGGTAGATACCGAGAAATGATCCAGAGAGTGCAGAGGAGAATGGCGCCATGAATTTGCAGTATTTTTAGAACTGTAATAGTGTGCTGCCAATTCATATTTTGGCAAAAGAAAGGACTCGGAGGTATTTTCGAGGGAGTTGGAGGGCAGTATATGGGCGCAATGGCAAAGGGAATGAGAGGTGCAAAATGGTAGGACAGTGTGGATAATAAAATTGATAGCAGACCTATTTTTGCCTATTGATCTCTACTTTCTATCTATTTCTAATTGTGAAAGAGTAAATTACGACTATCTAATTTATACTGATGATGACGACATTGTAGTCGAAATACGCATTTATAATACAAAAAAACTGATCTAGGTAAAGTCATTTTAATAAAAGTAGTAAAATTTGAAATTTTATTTCAAAAAGCTAGAGTTCTCACTAATTATCATTCGATAATAAAATGTTTAGTATTATTACTCCTTAAAATTTCCTCATTCGTAGTAGCACAAGATAATACCAACGGTAAAATCTATTAGAACTTACGTTTTTTTATTTAAATATTATGTTGTATAAAGCATGTGTGATAGGTATATTCTCCAAAAAATAACTGGATATACATTTAATCTACTCCCTTCTCTTATTCTATATACATAATAAAACTACCAAATTCAACCATGCAAACAATATATTATATTTGTGTTATCATAAAATGTATGGAAAATTCACTTGTCATAAATTTTAAGTTGAAATTTTTCTCTGTATAAAGTGACAGATGACAGAAAATTGTGGTGTAAAAGATACGACATATTTGAATTATATTATAAATTTGACACTATATATTTTGTTCGTGTCTGAATTTATGTGAAACATCTAAATATATATATATGTATGTATATATATATATATATATATATATATATATACATATATATATATAAATATATTTATATATATATATATTTATATATATACATATATGTATATATATATATATATATATATATATATATATATATATATATATATATATATATATATATATATATATATATTTATGTATATCTTGATATATATAATTATTCTGTACGTGTTTCTGTCACATAACTCCTCCTAAACGGATGGACCAATTTGGATGAAATTTTGTGTGTTTATCCATAGTAACTATAAACAATAATCGTTATATATCAAAATCATTTGATCACACTAAAATTATGATCGCTAGAGAGTTATTTATGTATTGTTGGGAAATTTGTTAAGTTAAAGCAGCTCCTGCGTAACGATTTTTTTTTTCAAATGAATTTTTGTTTTTAAAAATGCCAGCAATTAGACGTACAAACTTGACCAAACTGACGAGCAACGCGAAACGCCGAATGAAGTTGAACGGAATCGAAATCAACAACATAGACATGTTGCGTTTAACCCTTATCGAGCTGAATTGAATTATAATGTGGAAATCGATTACAGTTTTCAGCAAACCGTTGCTATTGGACCAATGAACGTTGTGTGTCAATATTCAAAAGCATTTAAGTTTAAAAATGAAGCCGCTGGATTGTGTGGCGTGTACGTTCAAGTCAAATTGGCACAATTGGTATCGCCAGAAGAGCCACTACATTCATTGGTTTCGGGAAATGGGTCAGATTCTAAACATTTTTTGACTCATATCGAGCAATAAAATAATTGGTTTCAAATGACGTCATTTGGCGTAACAAAAGCTATTCGAGAAAAATTTAAGCCAAGTTTCAAGGTAAGTATATTGAAAAACAATAAACTTTTACGACCACGTGCCTGATGCAAAATACGTTGGCAGCTTTCAATTGAAATGATGTATCAATTAAAATGGCTTAAAGAACACTTCTAGCTCGGTAAATTGCCAAAAGCAGAAAGAAGTGAAGATGTTTAAAATAGTTGATGGTGGATGGGAGTGCTGAGAAAGTATTTTGAGAGCAACATGGCAGAGCCACATGGTGGAACAAACAAATCGCTATACAATATCCTATATTACATCAATTTAGTATACCTATGTAGATTCAGGGTCACAAAGATTCTGTTTACCTTTGCAGATTCAGGGTCAAATATATCGTCTAACAGGTTCCTTATTGCGAACGCGGAATAGCGACTACAAATTTTTGCAGATTTATTTTATGGACGATTCAGCAAGACTTCGGCAACACTTCGGTGAAAAGACCAATTGTGGAACAATTCCAAATGTTTTTCCATCCGCAAAACGATTGGTTGCATTATTCACGAGCGCATTAGACCGTATGTCATCAAAGCCGAAAAGACGCCTGCAGGACAACACGCAAGACGTTTTAATGCGCCAACAATTGATAAAGTCGCTAGAAAATGACTTTAAGAATGTTGTGTATCATAAAGCATTAGAATAATAAACATTTTGTTTTTGGAATAATTATTGTTTTTTATTAATTATACCAACTAGTCAGCTAGTATACATATATTTATATATATATATATATATATATATATATATATATATATATATATATATATATATATACATATATATATATATATATATATATATATATATATATATATATATATAAATATTATAATATATATTTATATAAATATTTAATATATATTTTGGAAAAATGGATCAAATTACTAATTCCTTGAAAAGTGCATTAATTATATTTTTTTATTTTTTGAAAAATGTATCTAATAAATAATCTGTTTTAATAATAAATTTAAAAAAAATGCGCAAATTAAATTCGTTAAATTATAAAGTTTTCTCAAAAGTGCATTAATTAAATTATTTTTTGAATAATTTTTTTAATAATGCAATAATTAAATTTTTCAATAAAATAATTGTATTAATGCATTTTTGAGAAAACTTTATAATTACTAAAACTTTAGGAATTAAATTTGCGCATTTTTTTTTAAATTTATTATTAAAACAATTTATTTATTACATTTTTCAAAAAATAATAAATTAATTAATTCATGCACTTTTCAAGGAATTAATAATTTGAAAAATTTAAGTAATACATTTCTACAAAAATTAATATTTAAAGCAAGAATGAATTATCAAAAAAATGCCCTTTTTGCAACTCTGGTTTCAACCTAGTGCCCTTATTTAATAAATAAATAATTAACGGTGCGTCTAATAAAAAACTCTACCTACCCTCTTTTGGAACTCGACTACTTCTGGGACACCATGTATGTATATAATAATAATAGTAAGACATGGTTAACTACATCTGAAGTTAAATTGATTCGACTGTTGACAAAATAAAATTAATGAATTATATTGATCAAAGTTGAATCATATTTTGTGTGCAAGATGAAAAACAAATTTATTTGTACAACTTTAACAGATGAAATGTTTTTTTAAAATGCGAAAGACGTATTATTTATAAATTCCAGTGACATGTGGAAAATGACACGACATGTGCCACCGAACACGGGTGGTCTTTTATTTAAACTGTATTATTTGTTATGTAAACACCTACATCATAGTAAGTATAATATCTATCGGATCATTCTTTGTTTTTTAAATATTAAAAAAGTAAAATCATTGCTTCACGTTTAAGTTTACACTTTTTCGTACGCTTATCATGTCATTATTAAATGCTAATCTACTATCCAAATATACGTATATTGGCCATTCCATAGCAATTAGTGTAGCATATGTATGCAATCACCACAAAAACAAGCAAGCCCTTTGTTGTACGTCTTATCCAGTTATTTGCTTTATGACCATATCCCATAAGCTAAGTTGGTAGTCAACTTATCGAAACCTTTTTTTTTTTAATCTAAATAAAAAAATTTAAGAAGGCTCATAATTTGCCGCTATTTTGTCGCGAATTAGTTGTTTAAAAAAAAAATTAGTCGCTCTTCATACAACATAGAAATCTGCTGTTGTGTTAATATGACAGTCAACTTAGCGAAAAACTTTTCATTCTTCAATAAAATTTTCATACTTCAATTAAAAATTTCTAATTAGGCTAATAATTTTTATTTCTTCTAGCTTAATGTTAAGCTAGTGGAGCAATATTTAAAAAATCAATTAATTAAATTGTATTTAATATCAAATTTTTAAGCTTATTAATTGGTCTAATTAAAAATTAAAGGCTATTTGTAGCACTGTGTAACCGCATGCTCTGCTAGCTTAACCAGTAGAGCAATATTTAAAAAATCAATTAATTATATTGTATTTAGTATCAAATTATTAAGCAAACTAAATGCTAATTAAATGCTCTAATAAAATATTAATTGCTCTTTGTCGTACTAAGCAACCGCTAGCTGAAGGTTGATCTAGCCGAACAATGCTTTAAAATTAAAAAAGTAATTATGCAATGATCGTAATGTGCTTCAGATAATTAAATGTCCTAATTAACACTAAATTATTCTTTGTTTTAGAGGGGCAAATAGATCCCCCCCCCGATGGACATTCAATGAGTGGGTATCGACATACATATTTAATTTTAAATGGGTACTTTAAAAAATTGGATCCTGGATACTTCAAAAATGGCCGTTCAAAATATGAGCTCTTAATATTCATATATAAATCATCCTCATCGCAGTTTCCCATTTTCACTCCAGTCACATTAAAATTTTATGTCTCGTTAAAATAGGTAGGAAAATATAGCTAAAACATATAGGAAATCCCAAAACATATTTTTGTAGTCTTACACTTCTAAAAATATCTCTTAAACGTTTTCATTAACCCAACCATCAATTGATTCTGGAGATCAAAATTTGAAGAATATATAAAAAACCATTTTTTTCTTCTTCATTTTATAACTCGTTGATTTAAAATTTAAAAACAAAACCGATACATATTTTTATAGGGAATTAAACGATCTATAAAATAGGTTCCGTACACTTTTTCATTTACTATTTCAATGATATTGGAGGTCAAACTTAATGGAGAATTAAAAAAAATTCCTTACGCAGGAGCTGCTTCAACTTAGCGAATTTCCTTAAAATACATAAATCACTTTCTAGCGATCACAATTTTAGTCTGATCAATATGAAATGTCGAATATGATTTTAGTATTTGCAAAGCCAATTTTATTAATAAATGACATACGTCAAGAGGAAATGGGGGCATAAAGAAAGAAGAAAACACAAAATATAAAATATTTCTCTTAATATTAGAACAATAAAAAAATGCGTAAGGAACAAAGTTGGAGAAAATCAAGTCTGCTACAATTCATCAACTTATCATTTTTGCTCAAACTCTAATGTGTACAGAGATAGTGAGGAATTTAATTTTCAATCTTAAACCGTCAATATTTCTGTAAATATTAGGGTAACAGAAAAAATGATAAGAAACAAAATTACAGTAAAACTTAATACCTTCAACTTTATTTCTTATAAATTTTTCGATTTTTCGAATATTAAGGGAGATATGTCAAATTTTGTGTTTCCCCCTCCCTCTAAACCCTCTTTCCCCTTGTTCGATTTTACCCATTAACGAACTTGACCTTTTGAATACCAAAAGCGCCTCAAATACCAAACTTGAAATTTATATATACAGGCTGAATTGAACCTGCGTGCACGATCCTGGCATTCTTCAACAATATAAATAATGGATGGGTTTTATCCCAACAGCTACTATCCCAAGAGTAACTTTTTAACAAAACTGGGTTGGCTCAATCACTGCACGGGAAAAGATTTTGACCAATTAGACTGTCCTCGTTTTTACAAAAGACAATGGAAAAACTAATAGGACTTCATTTATCTTAAAGGGCGCTGTCGAGAAATTCTTATGATGGTCACAAGCACGCGTATCAGGTGAGAAAATCCTGTGAATCATCCCTCTACAAGAGCATCTTGTGCGTGTTTCTGGATATTGCGGGAGCATTTGAGAATACCTCTTATAATTACATGATTAGTTCTGGTTGTTATTATGGAGTAGAAAACACAAAATGATCCACTAACTGCACCAATAGTAGTTTCGCCAATTATAACCTATGCTGCTCTAGTATGGTGGCCAAAGGTTAATCAAATAAAAGCAAGCACAAAGCTATCCCCGATCCAAAGACTGGCCAGTTTGTGCATTACTGGATCCATGAGCAGCTCATCCACAGCTACCTTAGAAATCATACTAGGGCTGACTCCGCTAAACATTGTAATAATAGCCAAAGCAAGATCCAGCGCCTATACACTATCTCGCAATAATAACTAGATCGTGGGAACATCAATCATCTCAGATCCCGTTTTACAAATGGGCACAGATATACTTCCCAAAATATACTTCTACTCAAAGCCTTTCACTGTAGTCTGTGATAGGGACATGTGGACGGAAGGAGAACCAACCTTTCTCAAGAAAGGAATAGTCTGGTATACAGACGGATCCAAAACTGATGAAGAGACCGAGGCGGAATTTTACGGTAAAAGACCCAAAGCAAACACAAGCCTCGAATTGAGGAAATATGCCACAGTCTTTCAAGCGGAAGTCCACGCCATACTGGCCTGCGTCCGTGAGAAGTTATGTAGAGGCTAAATTGTGGTATATGGTGGAGAATAATTTTTTTTACTACGCCACTGTTTAAAATTTAGTATTGATATTTTTTCATATTTTTATTATTCAAGAAAAAATAATTTATATAATTATTGGTTTATGCTAGTTGAGAATTTGCATAGTTTCAACAGGCATTTGCTTAGATCAGAAATGACTTGCGTATATACAAGCTTACTTCGATATTTCAGCACATATTTAAAAGCAGTTACAAAACTCATCTCATGGAGTGAGTTACAAAAAGAAAGTAGTGACAAAGAGTATTTCTCTCTGGAAGTTACAAAAATTACTTCTCTCTGTGAGCTACAAAAAGAAGACAATTACTGAAATTAGTTGATTCACATCAATTAATCAGATGGTATTTAAAATTTTTATTTCTTCAATTTACAAGTTGAATATTTTTTATGGATTGTGCTGAAGTATCGAATGGGCGAATTAATGGTTTCTATCTGATTGTATCTAAGTATATTTTTTTTTTTTTTTTTGTATAATTTATTTAATTCACTATTCCGAAACTTGTGGTCTCTCAAGCTTGTAACAATTCAATACACACTCTATACACACTTTTGGTGTACAATTTATATTTTATGTGAATATGCATTGACTTTTTCAATTTATAACTATATTGTTTGTATACGCTTGGTTTTTTTTGGCCGTGTATTTTTTCTTTACAGAAGCGTAATGTCTCTTTATATACAACTATGTATCTGAATTAAATTTGTAATCCATATTTATATTTTTGCAAATCAGACATATTTGAACATATTTTTTTTTTACTGTAGTTTTCTTTTACTACAGTTCTATTTAGCACATATTCACGTAATCTTTGTTTTCATAACTTGTACAACCAATGTTAGTGTTTTAAGGATAGTTGTACTATCAGTGTATTAGATTAGAAATTATTTATTTCAAATATATATTTTATTTTAACATATATTTGTTTTGTTCCCCTTTTTGTACCTTTTATTTTTTTTCAGATTCGAATCACTTGTCGATAACTAAGACACTTACTGGATAGTAAAGATCTTACTACCTCAATATTATCTTTTTTAATGGGCCCAGCTTTTATTGAAAGACTTTCGGTTCAACGTGTTTTTTTTTTTATATTTACGTGTATGGCATTAGCACCGATCGTTTTCTAATTTTTATAATTCCACATACAATACTCTGCTTTGGATTTTTTTTTCTAAAGTACCGTATATTTAGTTTTCATTATTTTTTTTAAAAAATACATCATAATATTTTTTTTATTAAAATTACTATATTACCTTAATTCCAATATTTATGAAAATAATTGATAATTCAATTATTTTCTATAAAGTGTTTAGTTTCTTTTTAAAAACTAAACACCGAATTTTTTTTTAAATTAAACTCCTAATAATTTTTTTTACATACACAATGGCACTATCCGGACCCTTGATATGAACCGATGGACACATACCCAAATCACGCAGATGGAAATCTGGAAGCTTGAGAGAAAAAGGTTACGGTGGATCCGAATTATATCCTTGGCTGATTAAATCAAGTTGTTCTGTTAAGGAAAAAAAAGAAGGGTCCAAAGAAGGGTCTTGCTTGACACCGGACCGATGACTTCAATTCCTTTAGACTAAGTATTCAATTTTACTCTGGTGACATCTATTCGTTATTAGTTGGATATTCAAGTCTGATCGGTAGATGTGAGCATGTGTGTGTGTTCAATAGTCGATATATCCAAGCGACAGACAACTACAACTATAGTTCGATTTTGGATCGATTTTGGAGTACAAAAATTTAATAACAAAGAACGCAATTGTGTATAGTAAGTGTTTTTCATTTATATATTGTATTATAACTAAAAAGTAAAACGAAAAGGAAAACATAATTATAATATTTTGATCAGATTTAACAATTAATAATGAATATTAAAAAAAAAAGATAAAATTGTTAGTTAAAACAGTATTCGACTTCGTCAAATTATCCTAAAGAGTTTCACGACTGAATTACCACGTGTCGTGTGTGTTGTCTCGAGCCGTGAAATTCCTGTAAATTGTCGTTCACTTGGTGTTTCATACACCCGAATTATCGACGCCGGTTTAACTGGCTGTTCAGTTTGGGTGCGTCAGCCAAACTTTTGGCACGAGGACGACTTTTATTTATTTGACGATAACTATATTCGATTCTTTTTAGGTGATCATGCAATAATTCAATAGTTAAGAAAAAAAACAAAAAAAAAACTAATCGGAGATAAAATTGCAGCCCCACTACGGTCGGAGACTAACCGACTATTATCTTAATTTGAGATTTTACCATCAAGTATCAATGGACCTAAAAGGTCCGGGTATGTGTGGGGTGACTAAGATAAAACCAAAATTAATAATAATTATAATATCAATAGTTTGACGATTACCTGTCTTCGTTTTTTTACGAGATCAGATGGAAGTCCAAAAACACAATGCCTTCCAAATGGATTGAACCGCAAAAAATCACCAGGTGGGCGTTTGGTAATAGTAATGAGATTTTCCATACGATATCCAAAAAATAGGTCAGCATTCGATACGTATGTATATATATATATGAATATATACGTTTCGGTTTTATTAATATAATTATGTTCGATTTTAAATTAATTCTAATACTTTGTTTTATTTTAACCATAATTGTCTAACGTTAATTTCTTCTATTCGAACATTTAATTTTCTTACGTGAAATTGATTTACTTTATTTTTTTATATTTTTAATCTCGATTGATCGGTAGAACGTAATAGAATACCTCCAAATTGTTTTTCATCGTCTCCAGACGCAATCTCCGAAAACAATTTACGTCACCTTGAATTTTTGCGGGAATCGCTCTGATTGGAGAGGCATCATGTTTTTGTTCTTATATTTACTTCCTACACTTTAAAACGATAGCTACACAGGATCTAGGAAACAACTCGTTCGAACTTGTCCTTTTGGTATTGTTATTCTAGACGAGGTGTTGGTCTTTCTTAAGGTGATCCCTGTGGAACGTTTATATATATATATATATATATATATATATATATATATATATATATATATATATATATATTAATTTAATTTTTTTTTAACTTTTTAAATTGTCATTTTGTTAAATAGTTGTTAACACACATTCTCTATTTCATATTATTTTATTTTTATTTTATTATTTTAATACGCACCACTTCATGTTATATTATGTCTTTTTTTTTGTATATACATATAATTATTTTGAAATTAGTTTTCTCTGTTTTATTTATCTTATTTTAATAAGTGTGATAGAATCGAGATACCCTGGGTCGCTTCAAAAATGAAATACAAGGTATTTTATTTGTTTTTAACATTGGAAGGTTTCAAGTTCTCGATGTGGGCTTTATAGCGAACTTTAGTATCCACATCTTCGAGATCGCAGGACACGGGCGTCGTAAATCTTACGATTCGCCTCGGTGTCGACCATCGGGTTACGAATTCCTAGGCTTCGTCAAATTGAGGCCCTCCACGCACCCTTTGAAGTACCAATTGTCTCTCAGTATAGGGACAATTTTCAGGTAGGATTTTCAGGTGGTCTCTTGGTGTTGCAGAAGCGCTTCGTTCTGTCATATGCCATAGACAAGGAGTTGCGAACCTTATCGAGGTCCGGTTCTAGGTCGTCCCCCAGAATCTTCGGAAGATTCCATCGTAAATCGATTGGTGTGTAGACGGTATGACCTAAAACACAGTCGAGTGACTACACTGAATTGACTCGTGGTGCTGGTTATTGTGTGCTTGCTGAGAATATGAGAGAAATTGCTCCCATTCTCTATGTAAATTGGCATATTGTTGCAGCATAATGGTCATACCATATTTAAGATCGCGATTGGTCCTTTCCACCGCATTACTACTCGGATGGTATGGGGCGTAAAATATGTGCTTAATTTCCCATCAAAGGCACATGTACTTGAATTTAGCGCTTGTGAACGTGGCGTGATTGTCAGCTACCATGGTCTGAAGTGTAACCAAATCCTGTTCAGTCTGTCAACGGTGTTTGCGTCAGTGACCTGCTTAACTGGTACGGCCTCGATCCACATACTGAACCCGCCCAGGAGCATGAGAACGTATGGGTAGCCATTTTTAGTTTGTACGAGAGGGCCGACGTCGTCAACATATACCCAATCCCAGGGGCGTTCAGGGAGTCTAGAAGCTAGAGGTGCATCAGATGCTTTGTTATGTGGTTTGCACTGTTGACAATCCGAACACGATCTGACGTACATCCGAACATCCCGAAACAACCCACGCCACCAGAACCGACGTGCGATGGCTCGAAAACATCGGGTAATACCCGGATGACCTCAAACAATGGAGTTGTAGTGATAGTACAATATCATTTCTCTCATAGTTTCTGGGATGGGGACTCGCCGGAGTCGATTTTTCTCTACAATCCTTACCAAGAGTGAATCCCGTAACTCATTACATGTGACATATTCTTCCGCCTGTAGACGTTCAATGATGAGCCATAATTCGGGGTCCTCTGCTGTCGTTTCCGAGAGGTGAAAGTTTGGAGCACTTCATCTATGAGTGTTAATTTCCCACGGAGTCCGCCCGTCTGGTTATATGGTGTTTTTGGTAAATTTTGTCCGTCGTCCGTCTGTCCAATTGTAAATAGTCTCGAAAGGGCGTTTGCTATGTGTGTGTCCAGGAGGTA
Source organism: Nineta flava (assembly GCA_963920215.1). Taxonomy (NCBI): domain Eukaryota; kingdom Metazoa; phylum Arthropoda; class Insecta; order Neuroptera; family Chrysopidae; genus Nineta; species Nineta flava. The sequence continues at coordinate 63,237,660 of OY986040.1, forward strand.
CTGCTTGAATTTCTCAAGGGCCCAGACAACAGCCAAACTCTCTAGTTCGTAAGCAGAATATTTAGTCTCCGCAGAGATCAACTGTCTGCTTTCGTACTGGATGGCTCTTTGGCCCGCGCCCAAGTCCTGGGGCAATACAGCAGCAATTGCGACACCAGATGCGTCTGTCTGAACGATGAATGGTCTGAAGTCTGGGAATGCCAGGACTGGAGCTTCCATGATGGTACGTTTGGCGTGGTTGAACGCTGCTAATTGTTTATTGCCGAAATGGTATACGACATCCTTTTTCCTCAAGATGTTCAATGCAGCCACTATCTCAGCGTACTTCGGTATAAAGGAAATGCAGCTATTGTTTTGCACCAACGTTGGAATTTCGCAAAATTTTCGATCCGACCTATGAGTTGTTAAAAATCACCATCACTAAAATTTATATACATATATATATATATATATATATATATATATAATAATGGGGTTTAACTTGATCGCGACTGTAACGCTTAAAAATATTGATCGTAGGCATGAATGTTTGGTGTATATGTTCATAAAATTTGGCCATTTCCGCATGTCCGTCTGTCTTCTGTTTGTGGACACGATAACCTAAGAACGAAAAGAGATAACGAGCTGAAATGTGTTCTAAAGCATAAAAGTAAGGTCAAGTTCGTTAATGGGAAAAATTGGACTATATTTGGGCAAAACTGCTTATCTTTGAAACCATTGGAACGTGTTTCCCTTCGCTCGGAGAGGTAGCTGGGGGTATATATACATCTTTGAAACCGTAAGAGATAGAAAAAAATTTGTTAACAAAAACTCTTCTTTTCAAAATAAACAAGTTTTGTTTGATAAAGATTTTCATATACTCTATAGTTTTCTCATAATTTGCGATTATATGTTCTTCGAAAAGAATTGTTAACATTTCGAATACGCAGAGTTATTAACAATTTAATCATTGAAATACAGTTGTGACATTACTTAATAGTCGAACATAGAATCTCCTCCTTCTTTTTTTGGAGTTGGTTAAAATTTGTGTTGATTTTGTCATCTCCACGGAATCTCTAATTCTATGAGATAACTATAAAATTATTTTATTAAAATTTTGTTTTAATTTCGAAATGTTAATTTCGAAATGTCAATTTTGATTGTCGTTTCCATAGTAACTATAAAGTATAATCGTTATATATCGTTCTATTTTGGCTATTAATAAATTTAATTTTTTTAAATACGAAAGTCATATCAGATATTATATTTCATTTTGATCACACTAAAATTATGACCGCTAGAGAGTGATTTATGTATTCTAAGGAAATTTGCCAAGTTGACGCAGGTTTTTTTGAGTATATACATATAATTATTTTAGAAATATTTTTCTCTCTTTTATTTATCTTATTTTAATAAGTGTGATGGAATCGTCACAACATAATCCAGCACATATGTATTCTCTCGGACAGTCCAGATGCTCCAAAAACCGTGTCTGGAACTGATTTCAACTCAGGGGTACTTAATAATTGTCTGGAGAAAATGCTGGAGCTGACAAAACAGAAAAATGTAACATTGATCTGGGTTGCGGGTCACAGTGGTTTCGAAGGAAACGAAAAAGCAGATACCTTAGCAATGTTGAGAGTCGGAAAACCCTTCATAGGCCCAGAACCTATTTTTCGAATTCCAAAAACTGCATGTAAACAGGTGATCAACGAGTGGACGAATAATTGATACAGTACAGTACAATAACTGAACAGGATGAAACTGCGTTAGGTTACCGGATCCATTACCGGACATTATCCCCTGCGGAAGCATCTACACACAATGGGACTCCATAACGGGTCCATTGTGAGCAGATTTTGTGGCAATGAGGAGAAAACATCCAGCCACATCATCTTGAACTGTGAACCTGTGGGTTACAGCAGATAAAAGATATTCGGTGCACATCACCCCGAATATATGATCCTTCAGAAATACTTGATCAGCAAGCTCCTGGCTATTGCCGCGATATGGGAGAAGATAATCTCGCCAGACTGAAGTAGAAGGGGGAGCACAATGGACCATAAGGTCGAAGTGCAGTAGTTTTTAGACCTCTATCTACCTATCTATCTATCTATCTATCTATCTAACCTTATGGAAATTGACTTTCGGCCAAATTTGCTTATAATGCAGGATTTAGTGGACCTGGGCATCCTGATTAAAAGTCACTAAGGGCACAAATCTCTAAATGCTTTAGTTTAAAAGCTGTTTGATTGTCAGAAATATGCTGATGTAACTATTTTAAAGAATTCATAGTTATATGATATCAATTGTTATGTGGTGAAAATTCCCAACTCCATCCCCACGGGATCAAGGTCTTTACTCTTGTTTTTCAATTGGAAACTTTTGTATTTCCTCCTGCACTGTGGTCCTTAAATAAATAGAGTGTAGCGACTGCCCTGGACGGACTGCAATTTGACCATAAGGCCCATTGTGATGCCTTAGTATGTCAGGATGTGAGTGGAGTGGAAGCAATTTTTGTGTGGAGAGTAGGAATTGGGAGGATGTGCAACCAACTCTGGAATTCGTGAAGGAAACTCCAAAAAACCTTCTCAAGCATAGCCGGTTACTTCGTTCTTGTACATACGCCGACATTTTAGTCAATTAATCCCCCTCCCCTTATTTTTCTGAATAATTGACAAACTGCCGATGACGGAATTCCAACTCACAACCTCCCTTGGACGGTACTGCGGTCCTTAAATGTTTAAGTTATATGTATATATATATATATATATATATATATATATATATATTATATGTATATTTATATGTACATGTATTTATATATATACGTATATATATATATATATATATATATATATATATATATATATATATATATATATATATTTATTTATTTATTTATTTCTGTATATATTGGCACTGCCTTCTTTACCCCCAGCTTCCGGCATTGGCTTCGCGTCCTTGACGCAATACGAAAAACCGAACCCTTCTACCATGTATAGATCGCAATCTTTTTGACACCGACAAAATATAGTTTCGATAATTTCATCGAGGCACCATTTTTGTCTGACAGTTTGGGCGCCACCGCCCCATGTTTTTCTTCCCAACTAAGAACTCTTAACTCCACACATCTGAGGGCAGCACTGTTTCCACCCATAGCTGGATCTAATAATATACCCTGAAGGAGTGGTATTTACAAGCCCCCACAGTTGGAAGGAGTGTTGAAATGTCAGGCAAAGTTTTATGAAGGTAGGTTACCTGTACTCATCCAAAGATAACTCCTTAAATGGACCAGTATATCATGCTTTATTTATGGATCTGCCCTTTTTGTATAATGCGATAAATTTGAGTTTGATCCTCCTTAGGGCTGCGGAAGTTGTATCACAACCTGTGAAAACATGCTGAAACAGAATGTGCTTCAGCTCCAGCTGCTGTAGCTTTTGAGAAAAGTATATTGCTGTGTAGCTTTTTTCTCGGTTAGGTTTTATTAAGAATTTCTCACGTTAGGGAGGGTTTTTTGCCAACAACAAGACAGTCCTCAAGTTCGATTTTTACCGAAGAGGAAATCGACTTTTCAATGGCTGTAGATATATTTTACATGTGCATCGTCCTCTGCTTGGAGGGTTGTGATATTATTTTCCTCTAGTTTTTTCATCAAGAACATGATTAGGATGTGCTTTTCGTTGCGTTCGAGAGAAAGATCTCTGTTTGGCTGTGATTTCAGTTTCCATGGTGAACTATACCATGGAAATTTATATCCACACACTTTTTCAGTCGATAACTACGATTTTATTCAACTACTTATGTACTTTTTGATGCGTTGGCGTAGCCATCAAAAACCGCAGTACAACTTCTTCCCTAATAGTTCTTTAGAAGTCGCACGTGCTCGTCACAAATAGATGTCATTTTGTAAGCCTGTTTTTGCCAAACGGCCTTATGGATAAGAAATACTCCAACAACAATTGTGCCAAAGTTACTGAATTGTACATTGAAAGTAATTATTATTGGTTGGGTTATTTTTTAAATACACATTTTGAAATGAATAAAATACTATCCTGATATGCTTAAAATAATAAACAAAAGACTTTAAAATGTCTATTTTTGAAACATAATTAATATAGCTAAACCAAAGATTACAGAGTTCACAAGTGGAAATTAATAGTTCAGTTTTGAAATTAATGCTGGGTCTGAAATTGAATTTTATATCGTCTGTAGGTGTTAAGAAGATCAGACTTTGATCTATATATTTCCGAAAAAAATAATATAAATTTTAAACCAAAACAATTTTTTTTTATTGTTAACAAACTGTTACTAAATATTTTATGATTGTATAAAAAAATATTATCTACGCCACCGACTTATGAATATTGTTATGCTGCGGCGTCAGAAGCAATTACTAATAAGATATAAATATTATATAAGATATAATTGATAAGTTTTGACAAGTGTGCATTGTAACCAAAAAAAGGCAAAACTATAAATTTAAACATTTCAATGATTAATGAAACAAATATCATGAAATTACATCAATTCAAAGTAAATGAATTTTAGTTTAAACAATGTAAAATATATTAATTTGTTTCCAAAAAACTAAATGTATTATTATTTTGATTGAAATATATTTAAAAAAATATAATCACGGATTATATTATAAATTTCAAAAATGGGTACATTAAAAAAAGAGATTAATAACACATTTTGATTGAAATACACTTAAAAAATTATCACAGATTACATTCTAAATTCCAAAATTACAAACTTATTTTGAGCATTTAAAAAAATTAGATATGAATGCTTTGTACCAAAATAAAATTTAAAAGGAAAATACAAACGAAAGTGTTCATACCGAATGTGTACATTCGAAAAAAAGAGGTACACTTATGAACCCTTTCTATAACTTTTTAATTTAAAAAAAAAAAAGCCCTGAAAGAGGAGATTGAATTCAAATTTTTGAATAAGGTAAAATACTATTAACTTGGATACAATTATTGAAAAGAAAAAATTATAATAAAACTATTGAGCGGATATTTTGATTTTTGCAATGAATGCACGTAATAAAGTAAATAATAATAACTTATAAAACGGTTTAAAAAAATAGCTCCAATTCTCAAGATTTACGTAAAAATAAAATGCTCCATGTTGGTTGCTCAAAAGAAACTTCAAGACTACGTTATGTGTTGCCTACCCGAAGGCAGCTTCAAGAAGAGAAATTATGTGTTGCTTCGGTAGAAGCAGGCACCAGACTACTGTTTAAATGTTGTGTTTTTAAGGTAAAACATTTGTTATTGAGATATTTGTAAATTAAAACATTATATAAGTATTTTATATTTTGAATAAATATAGTAAAAGAAATAAATATATAAATATAGTTGAAGAAAGCGATAGGATGCGGGGTCAACTCAAATGCCATATATATCTTGAGATAATCGTCGGATTTTTTGCTAATACAGATTTGCTGAACAGCATATATATATCCTGGAAAGAGGAATTGTGTAGTTTTTGCGTGATAGTTTCGTATCTGATAAAGTTACATTTTCCATTTTTGACATTGCGTTCTTGCCAACGGTAAGAGCATCATAACAGTAGATTACACCATCTCCTATAGTCCCTATTGTAATTGACACGATGCTTGTAGTCGACAGAAAATGAAAATGATATTATATCCATTTTGTTAATTTGGCAATGTCATTTGCGTCTCTATTTTGGCGAACTTCCCCGAAATCCTTCTACTGTTCACTTGACGAAAACAAGACACCACAATACTCCTCGAGTGAAGTACATATGTCATGAGATGCAGACATTCCGACAACCAACTTACTTATAGTATTACCTGTAATTTCCCTTCCTCGGGTCATGCTACCACGGCTGTGCTCTCTTCATGGTTTTTGATGCGGTTTACCTTATAATGAAGTATTCCTATAACGTACAAAAATAGGTCAGATTTAAAGATTAGTCAGGAAAGTTCGAGATGTTTAAGTTTAGTAAAACTGCATTGACGTAAGTGGACTTTACCTAAGAGAGATCATCAAAGAATGGTTGGAACAAGAAGGTGAATCATAACAGCTAGGAAGTGACAGAGTATGTGAGGCCCTCCTGTATGTCTGTCCCTCCTTCTTCAGGATATCTGCCGCTCAGCCAGTGTCCTATGCTGCTATAAATTTATCAACGGGTGATTTTGGAGGACAGCTATTTTTGGAACACATATTTTTGGAGTTGCAGCCTGACCTGATTTTAAATAAATTCGTCCTTCCCACCACCATTAATTGGCTCTGTGTGAAGTCTTTCAGATGTAGTTTACAGTTCGTAGAGGGTACATCTAGATGTTTTTGGATACTCATGTCAGACCCGTTTGTTCCAATTTCAATCCCTGCTGCCCTGGTTCCAATATCCTTATTGGCACCCATAGCAAAAGTGAATGGAACCTAGTCTCAAATTTATTACACATGATCGCCAATTCATGATTACTTTAGATATTAGGTATACCAAACAAGTCTTCAGAAATTTTATTACTACTTGACTATCGGTAAGGATAGACACGTGACTGCATATACCTCTACAATGAGATCCATCACCGCTTGATATACGCTGTAGATATCCGATAGGCGAAATTATAATTCTACTGCAGGATTATCAGAGAAATGTCCATTATACTCTCCTGTTTAGACCTTTATAATATATAATTACACCGTCGGGACCAACAAAATCATCATTCCACTCTTGCTAGGTGGGAGATTAAATTGAGAATTTGTTCCCAAAATTGAAACAGCGAACGTAGTCAGCATTGGTGAGAGGTGAATTCATCAAATATCCGCAGTATGTCTCAGTCCATGGAAGACCCGACTCAGCCTGAGACTCTATGTTTCCCAATTGAAATAAATCGGCAGTAGGTGCAGAATTAACTATTGTGCTGTGGCAGGGGTGTCCGCAGGTATCCTGTAGTTATCAGAGACACCAGCCGTTGGACTATGTCTAGCTCCTTGAGGTAAGTATCCTTTTAAGGGCTGGCTACCATATAAGTAACCGACAAAATGAACTTAGCCTAATGGCCGTAGTGTAATGAGAAGAAGGATCAAAATCGAGGTTCACTGGCTGTTGCAAACGTTTACCAATTTAGTATCCGTCAACATTTGCATAGACAACTACCTTGCATCCAGCGTCCTTCAGTTTGGGGAGAAGCTTATTCACAGCTGCATTCCATAGAGGTGAAATTACTCCATATTGCGGGGTTCCCCTTCCAAAACAACCGAGTGAATTGGACCTGCTTCTCACAGATTTTATTCTTTGCCTCTCAAGATAAACTCAGTGATAACGCAAACATGAACTCACAAGTCTAGTGTCTAAAGCGAAGCTCATGGTTTAGTTTTTTGAAGCGCTTCCTCACTTGAATATAAAAACACACTGACCATTTTTTTGTGAATGTTGATCAGATCTATGTAGGCATTGTCAATACAACTAGAGATTGCTTGTATTTCTGTGGGAAGGATACCCTCCAGTCCATATGACTAATACGGTTTAAACCCTAGAATTGCCCAGATATTTTCTTTACTGATTATCGTTTGAGAAAAGTTTTAAGAGCCATAGCAAGTCTTTCTTGGTACCCCGGTATGACAAAACTCGTTAAAATTCTTCAATGAGTTTCGACGTCATAAATCCCTATTAAATTCTCTTCCCTGCTGAATATATCAAATGTTTCTAGGATACCACTCTCCAGACGATGAGATGATATCATTATCAGAAGCTCTTCCCATCTCCTCCTTTCAATGATATTCGGTAATTGGATCTTCTCACTATTCTCCTTAGGAAATGATGAGGACCATGGAGTTCCATTTAGGGCCTTAGCTCTCAAACAAACCGGGGTAGGTTGCGTCGGTTACACAGTTGGAGTAACCGGAGTTTAGAAGTTTCAGAATACTATATTTATTGATTGGGATATTGTTCCTATAGACAGTCTCCGGTATACTGCCATTTTACACATCTTCTACCCTCCTATCGGCGGTTGTGTAGAGATCAGTCGGCTTTTGCTCCTCACAGGCCACTAATTTAATGCAACCTTGGAACCAGTCAGCGTACCTATAGCAGGATGGGCACCAAGGTTTGCCGTCGGAATATCTTTGTGTACCCTTAATAGGAGAAACTCAACTGACTAACAGGTCCCTGGTGAGATGGTTTCCATCTTGCTCCTTTCTATAAACTCCCAAATAAAAGATCCTTGATCATTTCGCTGAATAGTAGAGTTGATTGTTTGCTTAGGAAAGGGTCAATACTTCAGTGGTGAAGCTGGTCACTCTTGCGAGTGTTGGTCCTTGCTCGAATTCGGCTTTACTACAGAATCCTAACCTTTCTGCTGTTGGCAATAAACTACTTCGTTTAAAAAGTAAACCTCCTTTACGCTTTCTATTTTTTTGTTGTGGCTCACCTTTTTCTTATCCCTCAATCAGCTGGAGACTGAGGAAATCGAGAACCTAGGAACCTAAACCATATAATGGATACGAGTTAAGTGACAACCTTTCTTAGTCTGACCATACAATTGAAACCATATTTTCGTATATATATATAAATATATATATATATATATATATATATATATATATATATATATATATATATATATATATATATATATATGAAAATCATACTACCTAACGAATTCATAGCCTCCAAAACCGTTTCGGTACTCAAGTCGGACTGGAAACGGCCATCCACTCAAGAAACGACGAGGTTGTAATTGTAACAAAGAAATTTAAGGCAAGAATTTTTTAAAAACAGGCATATGCTTTTAATTTAATGAAAAAAGAGAATTAATTATTGATTAACTATGATTAGAAGATATCATAGATGAAACTGAACCCTAAATTATTTACTTGAATTCAATTAGGAATATGGGTTCAGTCGCAGAATCTTAACTATCATTTGTACAATTTGCGTAATATTAGAGTTATATATATATATATATATATATTTATTTATTTATTTATTTATTTAGTCATTCAAATAATGATTGTAGTAATATTGTCTGATTTACGAAAATTGAATTTAATCTATCCTTGACGTTTCGAGAAACATTCAGTTCTCATTATTAAAAGGGGAAAAACACAAATCAAGACATGAAGAAACAAAATATGCAAATTTAGAAATGTAAACTTGCATCACAACAAAAAACGCTGACTGTCAAAAATGACTTTAACCAAATGACTGGAGTTGGGCGTAGCACCCTCCATTACAATTCTGCAAATCCTATCGGTTGTAGCAAAATAAGCAAAAAGCAAGGAAATTAATTAATAAAATCATTGAAAAATAGAGAAGGAATGACATGACAAATGCATAAATCAAAAACTAAAACCCAAGGAATGGGAATGTATGCATTAATTCAGAAAACCATTTGGATGACCAAAAAATATAGTGTACACTGCACATATAAATATCAGGTCTCTTAAGCTAGCGGACTAAAAATGTAGGCTACAAATGGGACCTAGTTGGGCATATGTAGCCTATTTGTAGCCAATTTGTTACGCTATTAAAAAATTTGTAGCCTTAGCCAAAATTAAAAAAATTAGGTATCCGCTAGCTTAATATGAATCCAGCGGATACCACAATAATCAATGTTTGGAAGCTTCAAATTACAATTGTAAGTGCCTAAAAATTTGTAGCCGGCCAAGATCTATGGGATAGAAACAATTAAAATGTATTTCAAATGCAAAAATATATTTTACAGTAAAAATAGTGTAATTTAACATGCAGCGGCTAGGGATAAAAATTTCAAAAGTATTTTTTTGCTATCAGAATCGTTTTTTTAGACTAAAAACAGGTAACCACTATGGCTACAAGTATCGAAAGAATTGTTTTACAGAAAAAAAGGTTTGCTTAAACTAAAAACGGGTAGCTGCTATAACTACAAATTTCAAATTGACTAAACAAGGGTAGTAAAATGACATAAAATATCAAAGCAATTTCTTTCAATAAAAATAATTTTTTTTAAATGGGAAAGCAGCTATGGCACGAAATGTCAAAAGTATCGTTTTACAACTAAACAGTTTTTCTTAACTAAAGCCGGGAACCGGTTGTGGGTACAAAGTCCAGCATTATCGAATAATTTATTTTGTGCCATAGCTGCTTTCCCATTTAAAAAAATTTTCACATTGCAACCCCACGAATAATCAGAAAACACCCCCCAAATTACGTTTTTCTGTTCTATGCGTGCTAGAAAGATGGAATTTTCACCAATCGATCCGAAATAAAGTCTTATTAACAGAAAATTTCATACCTCCTTCGCAACCCTCCTAAAATTGGAATAACACCCCTAAAACTGCCCTTTTCACTTCTATTCATGTTAGAAAGATCGGGTTTTTTCCATTCGACGTGGAACAGGTTCAAAATAACAGTATTATTTGAACAAATAAATTGGGAAAAACACACCCCACAGTTGGGAAAAACATCCCCCAAAGTTACATTTTTCTGTTATATAGAAAGATGAAATTTTCACTATTCGACCCTAAATAAAGTCAAATTAACACAATACTTTGAAAAAATTCAAAACTTAATTCGCAACCCCCCACTAACCCCCTCCCCCGAAAATGACAAAAACATCCCTAACACTGAAATTTTCGCTTCTATTCATGAGAGAATCGTCGGGTTTTGTCCATTCAACGTGGAACAGGTTCAAAATAACATAAATATTTGAAGAAAGAAAATTTTTCCAACACAACCCTTCGCATTTGCGAAAATCATCATTTTGTTCTATACATGCTAGAAAGATGCAGTTTTTTCAATCGACGGTAAATAGCTACAAATTAGGAAGTTAATTCGAAAAACTTAATATTTTTTATTTCAACCCCCCGGAAAATCGAAAAAACACCCCCCAAAATTCCCTTTTTTTAAATTCTGTACATACTAGAATGATGTGATTTTCATAATCGACCCGAAATAAAGTCAAATTAACAAAACATTTTGAAAATTTCATTACCTATATCGCAATCATTCGACGTGGAACAGGTTTAAAATAATACGATTGATAAAAAACTTAAATTTTTCCATCGAAACCCTTCGCAAATGGAATAAACACCCCTAAAACTACCTCTTTTCTTCTATACATGCTAGAAAAATGCGGTTTTATGCAATCGACGCTAAATAGCTACAAATGAAGGAGGTTATTAAAACACACTAAAAATTTTCTTCGCTACCTTCTAAAAAATGGGAAAATCATCCCCTAAGCTACCCTTCTATTATGCTAGAAAGATAGAATTTCTACCAATCGACCCGAAATAAAGTCAAATTAACAGATAATTTTGAATAATTTCATTACCTACATCGCAACCACTCAAAAATGGGAAAAATACCCCTAAAACTGCCTTTTTCTCTTCTATTCATCTTAGAAAGATCAGATTTTTTCAATTCAACGTGTAACAGGTTTAAAATAACAGGATTATTTTAAAAACGTAAATTTTTTCGTCGCAACCCTTCGAAAATGGGTTAATAACCCACTAAAACCACCCCTTTTCTTCTATACATGCTAGAAAGCTGCGATTTTTTGTATTCTACGCATAATAGCTATGAGATCATTCGATAAACTTAAAATTTTACATTTACACCGCTTCTCCCTAAAAAATGGCAAAAGCACCCCTTAAGCTACCTTTTTAACTTCTATTCATGCTAGAAAGATCGGGTTTTTCCATTCGACGTGGAACAGGTTTAAAATAACAGGATTATTTCAAAAACGTAAATTTTTCCATCGCAACCCTTCGCAAATGGGAAAAAAACCAAAGCTGCTCTTTTTCTACTATATATGCTAGAGAGATGCTAAATAAATATAAATTATGAAGGTAATTAAAAAAAACTTAAAATTTTTCATCGCTATCCCCTTAAAAATTGGGAAACAACCCCCTTAGCAGCCTTCTTAACTTCTTTCTTGGTGGGATTGAAAGATGGGAATTTTTGCATTTGGTGGAGAATTTCCTCAAACTAATGAAGTTATTTGATAAACTTTAATTTTTTCATCGCCACGCCTTTGAAAATGGAAAAAACGCTCCAAAAATCACCCACTTACTACTTTACATGCTAGAAAGATGCGGTTTTTTTCGTTCAACGCAGAATAACTGCAAATTAATCGGTTGATACGAAAAACGTTATTTTTTTCATCGCTACCCCTTGAAAATGGTAATGTGAGACCTGTCTATGTGCAGTCCACCCAAATCTCCCATTCTAAATTTGTTATGATTTTTTCAAGATAGGTGGAAAACTATTAATGAAAAGAAGCGTAATATAATTTGATTGCTTTGCATCTCTGTAAACAGAAGTGTCATTTTTATCCTTATTGGAAGCTTTTTTGATGATGTTATCGACCATGCTCTTAGAATAATTGTTCAATCGCACAAATATTTAAACGAATTAACAGCTACGGGTCTGGGCTATAGAGAAGAGAGTATAAGTGCTCGAAAAACAGTTTACAATCCATCTCTCTCTCACTGGTAAAATTGATGTTCGGATGGAAATCAGTCAATCGTTGCAATATGGCTCCACTCTTAATATCATCCATAACCAATATATTGTCATCAAAATAATTTTTGATAACTGGTGGTTTCAGCAACGGAAAATATTCAAAAACATCATTTAAAACCATAGCACGTAGTTTGAAATTATTGGCGCTAAAATAAATCCCGTAGATAATCCATTGTTTTGCTTATAAAATTTTAGTAGTGTGACTTGAGACGTGAAATACGTGTCATTGATGCAGAGACGTATTATATCCAAAAACAATGGTTTAATAGTAGTATGGTTTTTTATATATATCTGCAATGTCTTTTACAGACATTCTCGCTACATCAACAGGAATCGAAGTATAGATAGATAGATATATTGTAGTGGCTGACCTGGACGGGCTACACCTCGACCAAAAGGTGAGAATGTGAGTGGAGTGGAAGGAATTTTGAGTGTAGACTAGGAATTGGTAGATTGTGCGGCTGCCGACTCTGATAGGAAACTGCAGAAAACCTTCACAAGCATAGCCGGTTACTACGTGTTTGTCTATACTCCGACAGTTTAGTCAATTAACCGCCGCTTTTTTTTTCTTAATAATTGACAAACTGCCGACGTCGAGATTCGAAACATAACCTCCTTGTTCCAAGTAGACATAAAGCCTTAGACCGCTTGGCTGCTTGGACGGTTGATATATATATATATATATATATATATATATATATATATATATATACATATATATATATATATATATATATATATAGTTTACAATCCAAATATATATATATATGTATATATATATATATATATATATATATATATATATATATATATATATATATTTATATATATATATATATATTGTCGCGGTATCCTGGCTCTCTTTATCCTCAAAGGAGCGCTGCCCGAACCTGCAATGATTCCGATACTCGACAAAACAAAAAAATATATTAGTAAACGATATTACTAAATATTTTGTAATTGGAACAACACGCACGTTTTTGTTTAAAGAAAAGAAAAAAAAATTAAATTAAACACAAGTTTTTACGAAACAAAAAAAAACCTGATTTTATTGCTTTAAAAAAAAAATGATTATCCAATTTCTTTTTCAACAATTATTTTAATTCTTTTTCACACAATGTTAAATTTCGAATTACTTGATCAAATTACTTGTACAAATTCCAATTTTAACTTGATCTGGATTGAACACGAATTTTATACTTTGAACTAACAGACAATACTTGATTTCAACTTTGATACTGACAGACAATAGTCGATATTAAACTTTTATACTAATCGCACAATGGTCGATTTTAAACTCATCGGACAATGGTCGATTTTTAACTTATTTGAATCGACACTGGTCACGGTTTTGATTGTCTAGAATATGATTGTTTTTATGAATAAATATTTTGTTTTTGACAATATATTTTTGCATGGAGGCTTCTAGAATATTTTAGTATATCAACACCCATGGACGTAGTCGGAGTGTTCAGACTATTTATAAAATTAATTAAAAATTATACCTCTCCTTGGGTTTGACCCATAGTCATACCCCGCTTGGTTGATATTTAAGCAGAGACTTAATGCACCCGGCCAGTGTCAATTTAAAATCTATACACAAATTGTATGATACATTACTGTAAGCTAGCTTACTTCTGTTTATTTGTTTACAAGACTTATCTTGTTTTTACAAAATTATTTATTTGTGATCTATTTATGTAATTTGTATGCCTTTTGATTAAAATTAAATTATATGTAATAATTTTTTTTTTCAATTTTTGATTTTTTTTTAAATAGAAAAACTTTAAATCAAAAGCAACAATTAATCTTATTATCATTTTTCGACTTAAAAAAAACTTAGTTTAAGAAAAAAAATAAATCGAGCTACATTATTTTCTTTTTGTACTTCTTTCAAAACAAAAAAACTCCTTCTTTTTGCAAGGAGAAAAATATTATTTTGTTAAATATTTTTCGTAATATTTTACTTTCATAATTAAAATGTGTGTTGGATCAAAAAAAATTATTCTTAATAATTTTCATTACAACAAAATCTCCCCCTCTAGATTCCAACACACATTTTCTAATTTCCTTGTTATATTTGGTCGACCAATTTTTGACTTAAGAACTATTTGAATTGTACTAGTACATTTAGCTGGCTAGCAAAACTTAAAAGTGTACGTACACATTAGTTCTTCACTCTTCAACGGCGCCTGGTGTTGATTGCCGGTCGTCTGGGCCGCAAGTTGTACCCTGGCTCTAATGCTCTGGCCTCTGGCTCGTCCACACTTGGTACATCCCGTCGTCTTCCATCACCTCCATGCCTCTGACCCCCCAATCGATCTGGAAGTAGTTGGCCGAACACCTCGTTCCCCACACTCAATCTTCCCAGATTCCCATTGGCGGCGGTCCTTGCACTGGCCGGCTTCAAGAGACCTCCATGTATTTTCGTGGGAGGCACTGTATCCACAACATATATTCCAGCTGGTAAACTCGTCAGCACTCTGTAAGGCCCTTTCCACTTCGGTCCCAATCCACTATGGACACCCTCCACCTTACTGCTGAGCACTTGGTTGCGCATCCAGACGGACTCTCCTGGTTGATAACTGAGTCCCGTCTCCACTTGGTCATTCACTTCGGCATTGGCCAATATTGTTTGCCGAGCTATCTCAACATTCTGTTGACGTCCTTGGCTTCTCTCGTTGGCCCAATCTTCAATAACTTGAGGCTCTTCAGCTGTTTGTATTTGCCAATCCCCAGGCTTCTTCATCTCAGCCCCCAATAACAATTTGGTGGGCGAAAAACCATTTGTACGGTTTGCTCTATTTCGTATTGCAAATAATGAGTTGTTTATGTTCTTGATCCAGTAAATGCAGACGCAACAACTTCTTCAATTCCTGGTTCTGTCTTTCCGTGGGGTTGGCTCGTGGATGGTATATTGGCGTTGTCCATATTTCTGTGTTCCATTCTCTGTTCACTGCTTTCCATTCTTTCGATCTGAACTGGACACCATTATCACTAAGTACTGCTCTTGGATATCCATAACGACTAAATACTTCGTCTTTCAGTACTTGGGCTATCTTCGAGGTCGACGTGGCCCCCAATGGAAATGCTTCGATCCATCTAGTGAAAAGATCAGTCACAACCAATATATTCGTTTTTCCACGTGATGTGCGTGGATATGGACCCATCAAGTCGATGCTGACTACCTCCCATGGTGACGTAGGTCTTCGACTTCTCATTGCTGAACTTGGTTTCTTATTCAGTGGCTTCACTCTAGCACACGTATCACACCCTTTTACATATCTGCGTATGTCATCTTGCATCCCATACCAATAGACGCGGTTACGGATTTGACGATACGTTTCTCTCCATCCTGGGTGTGCTGCTTCATCACTGTCGTGATATCTTCTCAGAAAACCAAGTCGGCATTCTTCGGGAACCACTGGCACTTCTTGTACCATCTGTTGACTATAGTACCAGAGGATCCCATCAGCTACGGTGTAATTAGCTCTTGTTCTGTCCACTCGTCGACGTAGATTGCTTCTCAGTGGACTTGTGTTATCAACGATGTATCTTCTGATGGCAGTCACATCTCGATCTTCATCCTGCCATCGTCTAATATCGTCGAGTGTGGGTGTTTCCACTTCAATGATATTGAGGGTTATCGGTGTTTTTGCCCTCTTTTCAATCACCCACTCTGGAATGTCCTCCACTTCTTCATCTTCTGCCTTGCCCTGTGGTTGTCTGGACAAGGAGTCGGCGGCTTGATTATCTTTTCCGGGGACGTGAATTATCTCAAAATTATAGGCTCCCAATGTCAATGCCCATCTTGTCAATTTGGCTCGACTATCCTTGGTTTTGTTCAGCCATTGGAGCGCTGCATGATCCGTGTATAATTTAAAATGTCTTCCTTCAAGATATCCTCGAAACTTCCTCAATGCCCAGATTATCGAGAGACATTCCTTTTCTGTTGTGGCGTATTTTCTTTCTGTGGGTCCAAGTTTCTTGCTGGCATATTTTATTATTCTCCTTGCCTTGCCATCATCTTCCATTTGAAATAATATTGCACCCAATCCGACGTCACTAGCATCCGTGTTTAAACAAAACGTCTTCTTAAAATCTGGATGTGCTAGTTTCGGTGCATTCACAATCGATGATTTCAGATTTTCGAACGCCTTCTGATGCAATGTTAGCCAGCGCCACTTTATGTTCTTCTTTAGCATTTCGCTTAGAGGTGCAGCTATATCTTCGTAGTTCTTCACGAAGCTCCTGTACCAACCACATAATCCCAAAAATTGCCGTAATTGTCTTCGTGTTCTTGGTACAGGGTGATTACTGATAGCTTCATTCTTCTCTTCCTCTCTGTCAATACCGTCTTCGCTCAAAATATGTCCCAGGCATTTGACTTTGTTGCTGCCAATGACACATTTGCTTGGTTTACAAGTTAATCCATGTTGTTCTAGTCTTTCAAGTACAAGATCCAGGTGATGTAAATGTTCCTTGACTGATCGACTGTAGATTAATATGTCATCCAGGTAAACTTGACAGAAATCTTCGATGTATCCAGATAGTACTTCGTTCATTAAACTCTGGAACGTAGCTGGCGCATTCTTCAATCCAAACGGCATGACGCGAAATTGATAGAGACCTCTTGGGGTGGTAAATGTTGTATACTCTTTCGATTGTGGCTCCATCTCAATTTGCCAATAACCAGTCTGTAGATCCAATCTAGAAAATATTTTTGCTCCATTGACTTTTCTCAACATCTCTTGCAGATCTGGAATCGGAAACGCATTGCTCTTTGTAATATCGTTCAATTTTCTGTAATCGACGCACAATCGAAAAGTACCATCTTTCTTCTTCGGCAATACGACGGGTGCGGCCCAAGGCGATGTGGATGGTTCTATAATGCCATCGCCTTCCATCTCTTCAATCATCTCTTCTAATACCCGTTGCTTCTCATTGTTATACGGGTATGGTCGTAATTTAATGGGGGAATTCTTCGTAATCTCAATCTTGTGTGTGATTGTTTTTGTCCTTCCAACTTTGCCGAAAACGCTGGGATGTCGCCGACTGACATCTTTTAACTGCTCTTGGTTCTCAAGGAGTTGTATTTGTAACTCGCCCAATGCGTTGTTAATTGTTGCCACTTCTCTATGGGCTCCATCTGGTTTTCTCCATGCAATGCGAACTCTCTTATCACACCCCAAGTAAATTATACCACTCCGGTAATCAATGCTCACACCATTTTTTGTTAAAAATTCATGACCAAGTATTAAATGATTCCGTAGGTCAGGTACAACCATTACTTCAACATTGAACCTCATTCTTGATATCATCACATCCATGCACATTTTCCCAAGAATATTGAAAGTATTATTACATGTGGCTCCACTCCCTGTACTATCTCTGACAGGGTGCCATTTTCCAATACTTCTTGCCAATTCTTCGCTGATAAAATTGTGTGATGCTTGACTATCGATCAGTGCCAATATTGATCTTCCACGCACATCAACTTCCACAATTGGCCCATTCTGGTGTGAGTTCTTGGTCTCCATTGTTGTTAATTGAATCGGTAATTGTTTGTGTTCACGCCGATGTTGTGCGTCTTTGTGGAGGTTAATGTGTACCCCAGAACCAATTTCCTCCTTCATTGATCCTGGAATTAGTTTCCCGACGGCCCAGGTCTATTTTGTTGTCCCCTTCTGGGACAGTTTCGACTTATGTGCCCCGCTTGGTGGCATACGAAGCACGTGCCTGGACTGCTAAGACGTGGTGGTGGTGGTGCTCTCGCTGGTGGTTCTTGCCGATTCCTCGCTGGCTCTTCATCCAATGTTCTAACGGTTATACGTAGCTCATCTAATGACTTTGGATTCGAAATCTTCACCAGCGGTCGTACATTGTCGCGTAGTAAATTCAATATTATGGGCACCACGTCATCAATGTTCCTGTCGGCGTGCACTCTTCTGAACAGCTGCACCTTCATGTTGACGAACGCTTCTGTCTTCAATCCTGTGGGTTGGGAAACGGTCATCAATTCAAGTTCGGCTTTGGCTTTCCTTCCTATACTGTTGAAGAAACTCTCCAGTTGCCATTTCTACTCATCGAAGGTGTATCCCAACCCACGATTCATCAATGCCCAATCTCTGGCTGGTCCTGTTAATTTTTTTGTGACCATCTCAATCCAACAATCTACGGGCAGATGTGTTTGTCGTAGTAATGCCGTTGCTCTGTTCAAAAAAACTACTGGATCTTCGGCCGGTCTACCACTGAACTCCGGCATGATGGACAGAAGCGTCGTTGTGTCCAATGCGGCGGAGCGAATGACTGTATTAACTTCTTGTGGATCAATACGCATGTCTCGCAGTTGCTGTGTTTGATTCTGCTCGATCCGTATAATGTCATCCACGACTTTGTTGTATTGATCGTGCATCTTCTCCTCCAAGCCTTTGATTTGCGTGCGATTCTCAATGACATCGGCTTTAATGTTAACGATGTCGGTTTTCACAGTTTCGACATCCGTGGTTATTTGGTCGATCCGCTGTATGCACGCGTCCCTCAGATCCACCATTCGCTCCCCCAATTCGTATTGTATGGTTTGTATTCTTTCTTCTAATTGGTTGCCCATTTGTTTATTCGATCCTTGAAGTCTTTCATTGGATTCTTGAAGCTGATTGCCCATCCTCTCTTCACATCCTTGAAGTCGTTCGCCCATTGTCTTGTCCATGTTATTGAGCTTTGTCATCAATGCTGCGAGCATCTTCTCCATGCTTGCTGCAGCTGGCTCCTCCGGATCGGAAACCACACTTCTACGTAGTTCTGATGTAGGGTTGGCTGTTCCTTGAGTCCTTGAAGTTGGTGTTCCTTGTTGCCTAGATTGGTGCTCCTCCCATCTTGCCTGTAAGACCTCTCTTGTGCCAGTGCTGTCCAGCCCTTCGGCCTCCATCATCTCACGCAGACGTGGCATGGGAATGCTGCGGCCTGCCATTGTAATTCTTTTCTTCTTCCGTACGTCTCTTGGTCCTGTCACGGTCGCCACTTGTCGCGGTATCCTGGCTCTCTTTATCCTCAAAGGAGCGCTGCCCGAACCTGCAATGATTCCGATACTCGACAAAACAAAAAAATATATTAGTAAACGATATTACTAAATATTTTGTAATTGGAACAACACGCACGTTTTTGTTTAAAGAAAAGAAAAAAAAATTAAATTAAACACAAGTTTTTACGAAACAAAAAAAAACCTGATTTTATTGCTTTAAAAAAAAAATGATTATCCAATTTCTTTTTCAACAATTATTTTAATTCTTTTTCACACAATGTTAAATTTCGAATTACTTGATCAAATTACTTGTACAAATTCCAATTTTAACTTGATCTGGATTGAACACGAATTTTATACTTTGAACTAACAGACAATACTTGATTTCAACTTTGATACTGACAGACAATAGTCGATATTAAACTTTTATACTAATCGCACAATGGTCGATTTTAAACTCATCGGACAATGGTCGATTTTTAACTTATTTGAATCGACACTGGTCACGGTTTTGATTGTCTAGAATATGATTGTTTTTATGAATAAATATTTTGTTTTTGACAATATATTTTTGCATGGAGGCTTCTAGAATATTTTAGTATATCAACACCCATGGACGTAGTCGGAGTGTTCAGACTATTTATAAAATTAATTAAAAATTATACCTCTCCTTGGGTTTGACCCATAGTCATACCCCGCTTGGTTGATATTTAAGCAGAGACTTAATGCACCCGGCCAGTGTCAATTTAAAATCTATACACAAATTGTATGATACATTACTGTAAGCTAGCTTACTTCTGTTTATTTGTTTACAAGACTTATCTTGTTTTTACAAAATTATTTATTTGTGATCTATTTATGTAATTTGTATGCCTTTTGATTAAAATTAAATTATATGTAATAATTTTTTTTTTCAATTTTTGATTTTTTTTTAAATAGAAAAACTTTAAATCAAAAGCAACAATTAATCTTATTATCATTTTTCGACTTAAAAAAAACTTAGTTTAAGAAAAAAAATAAATCGAGCTACATTATTTTCTTTTTGTACTTCTTTCAAAACAAAAAAACTCCTTCTTTTTGCAAGGAGAAAAATATTATTTTGTTAAATATTTTTCGTAATATTTTACTTTCATAATTAAAATGTGTGTTGGATCAAAAAAAATTATTCTTAATAATTTTCATTACAACAAAATCTCCCCCTCTAGATTCCAACACACATTTTCTAATTTCCTTGTTATATTTGGTCGACCAATTTTTGACTTAAGAACTATTTGAATTGTACTAGTACATTTAGCTGGCTAGCAAAACTTAAAAGTGTACGTACACATTAGTTCTTCACTCTTCAACGGCGCCTGGTGTTGATTGCCGGTCGTCTGGGCCGCAAGTTGTACCCTGGCTCTAATGCTCTGGCCTCTGGCTCGTCCACACTTGGTACATCCCGTCGTCTTCCATCACCTCCATGCCTCTGACCCCCCAATCGATCTGGAAGTAGTTGGCCGAACACCTCGTTCCCCACACTCAATCTTCCCAGATTCCCATTGGCGGCGGTCCTTGCACTGGCCGGCTTCAAGAGACCTCCATGTATTTTCGTGGGAGGCACTGTATCCACAACATATATTCCAGCTGGTAAACTCGTCAGCACTCTGTAAGGCCCTTTCCACTTCGGTCCCAATCCACTATGGACACCCTCCACCTTACTGCTGAGCACTTGGTTGCGCATCCAGACGGACTCTCCTGGTTGATAACTGAGTCCCGTCTCCACTTGGTCATTCACTTCGGCATTGGCCAATATTGTTTGCCGAGCTATCTCAACATTCTGTTGACGTCCTTGGCTTCTCTCGTTGGCCCAATCTTCAATAACTTGAGGCTCTTCAGCTGTTTGTATTTGCCAATCCCCAGGCTTCTTCATCTCAGCCCCCAATAACAATTTGGTGGGCGAAAAACCAGTTGTACGGTTTGCTCTATTTCGTATTGCAAATAATGAGTTGTTTATGTTCTTGATCCAGTAAATGCAGACGCAACAACTTCTTCAATTCCTGGTTCTGTCTTTCCGTGGGGTTGGCTCGTGGATGGTATATTGGCGTTGTCCATATTTCTGTGTTCCATTCTCTGTTCACTGCTTTCCATTCTTTCGATCTGAACTGGACACCATTATCACTAAGTACTGCTCTTGGATATCCATAACGACTAAATACTTCGTCTTTCAGTACTTGGGCTATCTTCGAGGTCGACGTGGCCCCCAATGGAAATGCTTCGATCCATCTAGTGAAAAGATCAGTCACAACCAATATATTCGTTTTTCCACGTGATGTGCGTGGATATGGACCCATCAAGTCGATGCTGACTACCTCCCATGGTGACGTAGGTCTTCGACTTCTCATTGCTGAACTTGGTTTCTTATTCAGTGGCTTCACTCTAGCACACGTATCACACCCTTTTACATATCTGCGTATGTCATCTTGCATCCCATACCAATAGACGCGGTTACGGATTTGACGATACGTTTCTCTCCATCCTGGGTGTGCTGCTTCATCACTGTCGTGATATCTTCTCAGAAAACCAAGTCGGCATTCTTCGGGAACCACTGGCACTTCTTGTACCATCTGTTGACTATAGTACCAGAGGATCCCATCAGCTACGGTGTAATTAGCTCTTGTTCTGTCCACTCGTCGACGTAGATTGCTTCTCAGTGGACTTGTGTTATCAACGATGTATCTTCTGATGGCAGTCACATCTCGATCTTCATCCTGCCATCGTCTAATATCGTCGAGTGTGGGTGTTTCCACTTCAATGATATTGAGGGTTATCGGTGTTTTTGCCCTCTTTTCAATCACCCACTCTGGAATGTCCTCCACTTCTTCATCTTCTGCCTTGCCCTGTGGTTGTCTGGACAAGGAGTCGGCGGCTTGATTATCTTTTCCGGGGACGTGAATTATCTCAAAATTATAGGCTCCCAATGTCAATTCCCATCTTGTCAATTTGGCTCGACTATCCTTGGTTTTGTTCAGCCATTGGAGCGCTGCATGATCCGTGTATAATTTAAAATGTCTTCCTTCAAGATATCCTCGAAACTTCCTCAATGCCCAGATTATCGAGAGACATTCCTTTTCTGTTGTGGCGTATTTTCTTTCTGTGGGTCCAAGTTTCTTGCTGGCATATTTTATTATTCTCCTTGCCTTGCCATCATCTTCCATTTGAAATAATATTGCACCCAATCCGACGTCACTAGCATCCGTGTTTAAACAAAACGTCTTCTTAAAATCTGGATGTGCTAGTTTCGGTGCATTCACAATCGATGATTTCAGATTTTCGAACGCCTTCTGATGCAATGTTAGCCAGCGCCACTTTATGTTCTTCTTTAGCATTTCGCTTAGAGGGGCAGCTATATCTTCGTAGTTCTTCACGAAGCTCCTGTACCAACCACATAATCCCAAAAATTGCCGTAATTGTCTTCGTGTTCTTGGTACAGGGTGATTACTGATAGCTTCATTCTTCTCTTCCTCTCTGTCAATACCGTCTTCGCTCAAAATATGTCCCAGGCATTTGACTTTGTTGCTGCCAATGACACATTTGCTTGGTTTACAAGTTAATCCATGTTGTTCTAGTCTTTCAAGTACAAGATCCAGGTGATGTAAATGTTCCTTGACTGATCGACTGTAGATTAATATGTCATCCAGGTAAACTTGACAGAAATCTTCGATGTATCCAGATAGTACTTCGTTCATTAAACTCTGGAACGTAGCTGGCGCATTCTTCAATCCAAACGGCATGACGCGAAATTGATAGAGACCTCTTGGGGTGGTAAATGTTGTATACTCTTTCGATTGTGGCTCCATCTCAATTTGCCAATAACCAGTCTGTAGATCCAATCTAGAAAATATTTTTGCTCCATTGACTTTTCTCAACATCTCTTGCAGATCTGGAATCGGAAACGCATTGCTCTTTGTAATATCGTTCAATTTTCTGTAATCGACGCACAATCGAAAAGTACCATCTTTCTTCTTCGGCAATACGACGGGTGCGGCCCAAGGCGATGTGGATGGTTCTATAATGCCATCGCCTTCCATCTCTTCAATCATCTCTTCTAATACCCGTTGCTTCTCATTGTTATACGGGTATGGTCGTAATTTAATGGGGGAATTCTTCGTAATCTCAATCTTGTGTGTGATTGTTTTTGTCCTTCCAACTTTGCCGAAAACGCTGGGATGTCGCCGACTGACATCTTTTAACTGCTCTTGGTTCTCAAGGAGTTGTATTTGTAACTCGCCCAATGCGTTGTTAATTGTTGCCACTTCTCTATGGGCTCCATCTGGTTTTCTCCATGCAATGCGAACTCTCTTATCACACCCCAAGTAAATTATACCACTCCGGTAATCAATGCTCACACCATTTTTTGTTAAAAATTCATGACCAAGTATTAAATGATTCCGTAGGTCAGGTACAACCATTACTTCAACATTGAACCTCATTCTTGATATCATCACATCCATGCACATTTTCCCAAGAATATTGAAAGTATTATTACATGTGGCTCCACTCCCTGTACTATCTCTGACAGGGTGCCATTTTCCAATACTTCTTGCCAATTCTTCGCTGATAAAATTGTGTGATGCTTGACTATCGATCAGTGCCAATATTGATCTTCCACGCACATCAACTTCCACAATTGGCCCATTCTGGTGTGAGTTCTTGGTCTCCATTGTTGTTAATTGAATCGGTAATTGTTTGTGTTCACGCCGATGTTGTGCGTCTTTGTGGAGGTTAATGTGTACCCCAGAACCAATTTCCTCCTTCATTGATCCTGGAATTAGTTTCCCGACGGCCCAGGTCTATTTTGTTGTCCCCTTCTGGGACAGTTTCGACTTATGTGCCCCGCTTGGTGGCATACGAAGCACGTGCCTGGACTGCTAAGACGTGGTGGTGGTGGTGCTCTCGCTGGTGGTTCTTGCCGATTCCTCGCTGGCTCTTCATCCAATGTTCTAACGGTTATACGTAGCTCATCTAATGACTTTGGATTCGAAATCTTCACCAGCGGTCGTACATTGTCGCGTAGTAAATTCAATATTATGGGCACCACGTCATCAATGTTCCTGTCGGCGTGCACTCTTCTGAACAGCTGCACCTTCATGTTGACGAACGCTTCTGTCTTCAATCCTGTGGGTTGGGAAACGGTCATCAATTCAAGTTCGGCTTTGGCTTTCCTTCCTATACTGTTGAAGAAACTCTCCAGTTGCCATTTCTACTCATCGAAGGTGTATCCCAACCCACGATTCATCAATGCCCAATCTCTGGCTGGTCCTGTTAATTTTTTTGTGACCATCTCAATCCAACAATCTACGGGCAGATGTGTTTGTCGTAGTAATGCCGTTGCTCTGTTCAAAAAAACTACTGGATCTTCGGCCGGTCTACCACTGAACTCCGGCATGATGGACAGAAGCGTCGTTGTGTCCAATGCGGCGGAGCGAATGACTGTATTAACTTCTTGTGGATCAATACGCATGTCTCGCAGTTGCTGTGTTTGATTCTGCTCGATCCGTATAATGTCATCCACGACTTTGTTGTATTGATCGTGCATCTTCTCCTCCAAGCCTTTGATTTGCGTGCGATTCTCAATGACATCGGCTTTAATGTTAACGATGTCGGTTTTCACAGTTTCGACATCCGTGGTTATTTGGTCGATCCGCTGTATGCACGCGTCCCTCAGATCCACCATTCGCTCCCCCAATTCGTATTGTATGGTTTGTATTCTTTCTTCTAATTGGTTGCCCATTTGTTTATTCGATCCTTGAAGTCTTTCATTGGATTCTTGAAGCTGATTGCCCATCCTCTCTTCACATCCTTGAAGTCGTTCGCCCATTGTCTTGTCCATGTTATTGAGCTTTGTCATCAATGCTGCGAGCATCTTCTCCATGCTTGCTGCAGCTGGCTCCTCCGGATCGGAAACCACACTTCTACGTAGTTCTGATGTAGGGTTGGCTGTTCCTTGAGTCCTTGAAGTTGGTGTTCCTTGTTGCCTAGATTGGTGCTCCTCCCATCTTGCCTGTAAGACCTCTCTTGTGCCAGTGCTGTCCAGCCCTTCGGCCTCCATCATCTCACGCAGACGTGGCATGGGAATGCTGCGGCCTGCCATTGTAATTCTTTTCTTCTTCCGTACGTCTCTTGGTCCTGTCACGGTCGCCACTTGTCGCGGTATCCTGGCTCTCTTTATCCTCAAAGGAGCGCTGCCCGAACCTGCAATGATTCCGATACTCGACAAAACAAAAAAATATATTAGTAAACGATATTACTAAATATTTTGTAATTGGAACAACACGCACGTTTTTGTTTAAAGAAAAGAAAAAAAAATTAAATTAAACACAAGTTTTTACGAAACAAAAAAAAACCTGATTTTATTGCTTTAAAAAAAAAATGATTATCCAATTTCTTTTTCAACAATTATTTTAATTCTTTTTCACACAATGTTAAATTTCGAATTACTTGATCAAATTACTTGTACAAATTCCAATTTTAACTTGATCTGGATTGAACACGAATTTTATACTTTGAACTAACAGACAATACTTGATTTCAACTTTGATACTGACAGACAATAGTCGATATTAAACTTTTATACTAATCGCACAATGGTCGATTTTAAACTCATCGGACAATGGTCGATTTTTAACTTATTTGAATCGACACTGGTCACGGTTTTGATTGTCTAGAATATGATTGTTTTTATGAATAAATATTTTGTTTTTGACAATATATTTTTGCATGGAGGCTTCTAGAATATTTTAGTATATCAACACCCATGGACGTAGTCGGAGTGTTCAGACTATTTATAAAATTAATTAAAAATTATACCTCTCCTTGGGTTTGACCCATAGTCATACCCCGCTTGGTTGATATTTAAGCAGAGACTTAATGCACCCGGCCAGTGTCAATTTAAAATCTATACACAAATTGTATGATACATTACTGTAAGCTAGCTTACTTCTGTTTATTTGTTTACAAGACTTATCTTGTTTTTACAAAATTATTTATTTGTGATCTATTTATGTAATTTGTATGCCTTTTGATTAAAATTAAATTATATGTAATAATTTTTTTTTTCAATTTTTGATTTTTTTTTAAATAGAAAAACTTTAAATCAAAAGCAACAATTAATCTTATTATCATTTTTCGACTTAAAAAAAACTTAGTTTAAGAAAAAAAATAAATCGAGCTACATTATTTTCTTTTTGTACTTCTTTCAAAACAAAAAAACTCCTTCTTTTTGCAAGGAGAAAAATATTATTTTGTTAAATATTTTTCGTAATATTTTACTTTCATAATTAAAATGTGTGTTGGATCAAAAAAAATTATTCTTAATAAGTTTCATTACAACAATATATATATATTTATTTATATATCTTATTTATTTATTTGAATAATGATCTAAAAATTACTGGCTGAATTAACGAAAAATTAAAAATTTATAATCTTGACGTTTCGGGAACCTAGAGTTCTCATTCTCAAAAGATTAGAAAAACAAAAACAAAAATGTGACATGAATATTAAGAAACCTGAGTCAAATTTAAAAAAAGTTCGTTACGCAGGAGCTGCTTCAACTTAGCGAATTTCCTTAAAATACATTAATCACTTTCTAGCGGTCACAATTTTAGTCTGATCAAAATGAAATGTCGTTTATGACTTTAGTATTTGCATGACAATTTTATTAATAAATGACATACGTCAAGGGGAAATGGGGGCATAAGGAAAGAAGAAAACACAAAATATAAAATATCTCTGTCAATATTAGAACAATCAAAAAATGCGTAAGGAATAAAGTCGTAGAAAATCATGTTTGCTACAATTCATCATCTTATCATTTTTGCTCAAACTCTAATGTGTACAGAGATAGTGAGGAATTTAGTTTTCAATCTTAAACCGCCAATATTTCTGTAAATATTAGTGTAACAGACAAAATGATTAGAAACAAAACTAAAGTAAAATTGAATACCTAAAACTTTACTTCTCATAAATTTTTTGATTTTTCGAATATTAAGGGAGATATGTAAAATTTTGTGTTTCCCCCTCCCTTTAAACCCCCCTTTCCCCTCGTCCGATTTTACCCATTAACGAACTTGACTTTTTGAATACTAAAAGCGCCTCAAATACCAAATTCCGATAAAATAAAAACTGTGACCGCTAGAGAGATTACAGACACATATATATATATATATATATATATATATATATATATACATATATATATGTATATATATATATATATATATATATATATATACATATATATATATATGTATATATATATATATATATATATATATATGTCCATAGATATATATATATAAATTTTACAGATGGTGATTTTTGGCATCTACTAGGTAGGATCGATGGACATTTGAAGAAATTTTTGCGATATTTTGACTTCGGTACGGGGCCAATAGCTCTATTTCCTTTCAGGAAATTCGCTAATATACGGACGATAAATATAAAAAAGACATATATGATACAAAAAATCAAAACAATTATCAGATAATAAGTAAAAAAAAAATTATGTGAAATGAGTTGAGGGGTTTGTCAAGTGATGAATACATCAAAAGAAAAATAATAAAAACTAACTGTCACAAAATAAAAACCATCACAAAAAATGAATGTAATGGATGAAAAAATTATTGACACAATTTATTTAAAAATAAAATAAAATATTGCACAGAGATAAATTGTGGTGATAGATAAAACGATAAACGTTGAAAATTGAAAATTATAAATACCTCAGATTGATCAAAAAAGAAAGAAACAAAATGTAACACTCCAAACCCAAAACAAAAAGGTTTAGAATAATGAAAGAAATAACAAAGGCTTAGAATAATGAAACACCTTAACAAGTTGAAGTCGTTGTAGTCCCATATTTTGGATGGATTTTCAGTCGACACGTCTTGGATTATTAACAGAACCGTTCTGATCCTTCCCAAAGAAGTCATGCTCTCTTTGTCACTTTCTCCCACTTTCAATGTGAATAGAAACAACATTTAGTTAAACATTTGGTCTATTCTGTCTGTGATATTATTTCAAATATTGAATCCCATATGTACAATATTGATGATGAAGTTGCTACCAGGATCCGTTCTCAAGTAACTTTCTTCGTTAATTCACGAATTTCGTCTAATCCCTTTAGTTTGATTCAAAATTTGTCACTAATATAGTGAACGAAATAGTAAAAACTAATATATTGGCATATTATTTCTTGGGGTTAAAAGCGCATATAAATTTATACATAACTTATATACTCACAAAGCATGATTCACATACTAATGCAAAAAAAAAACAATAATAATGTTTGAAATAACAAGGAGTCAAATTCACAATTTTTGAGACAGCTGAACATGTCAGAAGCCTGGTGATTTTAGCGCTCACCTGACTCTAAAAAACTTGGGGCGAACTCAGAAAACTTGATTCCACCAGTCTCACTAAACGCATCCACAAGGTGAATTGATAGATTCGAATGAAAAAAGATTTCACGAAACCGATTAGATTACCTAGGAGGAATTAACAGGTTTACAAAACTCGTATAAACATACGTAATGCACCGGACTTGCGCAAAAAGAATAAAATGTTACAAATGCATGACACGGATTTGAATTAAAACGTCAGTTACACACTGAATATTTCTTAAAATTAATTTCAAATAGACAAAAAAATATTATACTCTTTAAACGTTATATTATCGAATGATAATTAGTGAGAACTCTAGGTTTTTGAAATAAAATTTCAAATTCGTCCCCTTTACCTAGATCAGTTTTTTGTATTATAAATACGTATTTCGACTACAATGTAGTCATCATCAGTATAAATTAGCTAGTCGTACTTTACTCTTTGACAATTAGAGATAGTTATAAAGTCGAGATCAACAGACAAAAAATAAATAGAAAATTAACTAGATTAAAATATATACTAGATTTAAAATATAATAAATTTTAAATTATATTGAAATTGCTCTTGTTAAAATTTCTTTATTCACATTTGTTCCTGTTAATTTTACTCTTATTAAAATTACTCTTATATTGTCGCAGGATATGTTACTTGTTACTAATTTGGTGACAGTATCACAAACTATTTTGGTTTTACGCTACTTATATATGTTCGGCCGACTTTAGACGCTATTCTAGGACCGCACCTGATTGGTGCTGAGATATGCCTTGCGCAGTGAACACGTTCTTTGTATTTCGACATCTTTAGAGAGAGATGGATATATTGGCACTTGATTTTACCATAAGTTAATGAGGTTCCTTTGTTAATGAGGTTCTTGATCAGGGTATTAGGATATTTGTGGAGTTTACAAATATCTTTCTACGATGTAACAGTTACAAGTCTGAGTGACGGGAAAATTGGTTTTATGCTCTAAAGTGTTGCAAAGAACAAAGAATTTGATGTTAAAATGGTGGTAGGAATGGTAACTAAGCATTCTTGAGGATTGATATGATCTTTTATTCCACATCGTGGACAATTTAGAAGAGTTTTGGTCTCGAATCAAAAGAACATCAAGAAATTACAGTTTACAATCCATCTCTCTCGCTGGTAAATCTAATGTTCGGATGGAAATCATTGAAACGTTGTAATAAGACTTCACTCTTATTACAAAAACACACTTAACAGTAACATAAACAATTTATTCAATTATCTTTGTTACAAAGTCGGGATTAATCTTAATGCTGTCAAATATTTCTGGTACAGAATCTGACAACGTTGCTCTGTGTATATACCTATTTATTTTTATTGCATATGTCAACAGCATATATTCCCACTTTTACTTGATGAAACTTGAGAGAGATTGGCGCACAACGTTGTCAGACCACTATTTACCATAAACATCATTCATTACTCAACCCTCAGAATCGTGACCCCCTCCTTTCGTTATCAACCCCACAAACGTACTGGCTCTGCCTGAATTTAAACCCATGGTCATGTCCGTCTGTCTCAATCCTTCTCAAAATTTCGTAGATGTCTGCAGCGTGTGTTTGCTTGGGTGCATCGCTTTTTTAACCAATGTAAAGCCCGCGTGCTACATTCTTCTCCTCTTTCCGGTCCGTTGACCGTGTCCGAATTGAATTCCGCTAGAAATTCAATTGTTTTCGCAACACAGCAATCCCATTTCTCGTTATAACTCAAAGTTCTCACTTCTGGTAAACCTCTCAAAGGCCACTTAGCCCAATTATCTCCTCATATCGATGCTCTTCAGCTTCTCAGGGTGGACGGTCGCCTAGGCCATGCTCATTTGTCCCCGGATGCCAAGCATCCTTTATTGTTGCCCAAGTCGGCACACATCTCCGAATTGCTGTGTAGACATTTTCACCTCCTCACTTTACACTCGGGTCCTAGAGCCGTCCAAGCAGCTATTCAGTTCATTTACTAGATTCCGGAACTACGTACTCTCGTATGAAAGGTCATTCGCAATTGTACGACCTATTACCGTTTTCGAGCCGTAGCATACACTCCTCAAATGGCCATATTGTCTGAGGCTATTGTAACTCCCTCTAGACCTTTTTTACACACTGGCGTTGATTTTGCTGGCCCCTTTCCCGTAAAATCAGGCAATCCTCGAAAACCCTTGTTTATCTTTGTATTTTTGTGTGCTTCGCCACAATAGTATAATAGAGCTCTTTCTGTGACTCAGATTTACAGGTTCTTGTCTTACTGATGCTTGGCTTAACCTGATTGAGCTTTTCCGTGAGGTTGTTCTACTCATTCTGCTATTTTATATTAATTTGGGCGTAATGGAATTTGATGCCAGTGGTCTGAATCAGCCACCACATTTCCATATATACCCACATGCCTGGGCATCCATGCGATGTATAAACGAAGAGAAATTCTAGTATCTAGTATTTCCGTGTACATTCAACCCATAAATATCGTTATCCAAAAATTGCTTTTCTAAATCGCTCATAAATAAAATGAATAAAAGCGGGCTCAGAGAATCACCCTGCAAAATACCTTGGCTTACTTTTATCGATACGGGGTTCTCAAAGTTGAGTGAAATTTTCGCATTGTCGTAAAGATTCTTTATTACAGAGATTAATTTCCGACTAATTCCCAGAAAGTATAATTTTCTCCACAATAGATCATGATCTACAGTGTCGAATGCCTTTTTAAGATCGACGAAGGCAGTGAATAATTTACCTTTGGGTTGCCTCAGGTGTTTGTGGATTAGGTTACTTAGAATAAATATGTTATCCTGGCAACAGCGGCCTGGACGAAAACCGGCTTGAGTTTCAGGAATGAGCGCAGCCTCTTCAGCCCACTTAATTAGACGGTTACACAGCATAGTTGTGAATATCTTTGTTATAGAATTTAAAAGGGCAATACCGCGGTAGTTATTTGGGTCTGTGTGGTCACCTTTCTTATATATTAGCATCATTTTGCATTGCGACCAATTGCTTGGGGTTGTCTCTTTGCTTAAGATTGTATTAAACATATCGAGAAGTAATTGTTTAAAAGTTTGCGGGAGATTTTTGAAAAAATCACTTGGTATTGAATCCGGCCCAGGAGCTTTTCCACATATGATCTTAGTCAGAGCTATATTTAGTTCGTTCCAAGTAAAAGCTAGATCAAAGAAAGGGTGTGAGACATCAGTAAAAGTGAGTAATTCGGGTTCCTTCAGCGGGTAGAGAATGAGGAAGTATTTTTCCCAGGTGCCTGCGTCAATGTGATTACAATGTTTCTTATTATATTTTTGGGATCTAAATTGTCCAATGGGTTTCCAAAATTTTCTACTGTTTCTTACTTGTGCGATATTGTGTTTAATATTATCGTAGTATCCATTTTTTTTCTGATTTATGTTTTGTCTATAAACATTTTTGGCTATTAGAGTTGTAAATTAAAATCAGAAAAATTGTTTTTTCTTGCTTGTTTTAGTGCATCCCGAACATGCTTCTTAGCTTGTTTGCATTCCTCATCATACCAAGGTTTATTTTTGTATCTATAATTAGAGCCAATAGAAATTGTCTTTTCGACAAGCATGTCTACTTTTCTTGCCGCGCTGTATATGCATTCGATGATTCTTTGATTATTAAGTTCTACATCAGCAGAGTTGGAGTTAGTGGTTAAGATTGATAGAGCATTTTTGAAATTTTGAGCTTTTTCATCATCCCACTTGAGATACCGTATTGTCTCTTTTACCCCACGTTTTGAACTATTATTTCGATCCGAAATTGGTATTTTAAGGTGTAAGAGGCAAGGTAGGTAATCGGACATTAACGAATAATTCAAAATTTCAAAATCAAGTATCTCCATCAAGCCACGAGTGTTTGACCAAACGAAATCGATTGTGCGTAGCCTTGCTTACTGAGGTACGTAAATTGTCCAACAGAATCGGATGTACTTCTTCCATTTAAGATAAAATAACCTTTATTATCCATATATTCCGTTAGTAATCTACACCTTGCATGAAGACATTTATCCATCGAATTTCTTGTTTCGAACAGAGCTGTGTATTCAAAGATTTCCGTAGCACTATCTCCTAAGTTTCCTAATCTACTATTCATGTCTCCCCCAATAAAAGTTGGTGTATCTGGGTATTTTTCGTCAATAGATAGAATTAAATCATCTAATATATTTAGAACAACGTCTAAATTGTGATCGCCCTTAAAGTATACTAGGACCAACACAAATGAAAAGTATTGATAAGAGCATTTAATGGCTATCCACATATCAGATACGTCGATTAACTCACAATGAATAAATTTTTTTACTAGAAGTATTAACCCTCCACTAGCTCTACCCAAAGATTTAACCTTGATTGCATGGGACTCAAAGCAAGTGTAATTATTGAGAATATCAAATTTACCATCAATATCTTTACTCAAGAAGGTTTCGCACATACCTATTACACTAAAATTACTGAATTGCCTCTGTGAATCCAAGTCCATTGCCAAGAAATTGTGTATACCATGGCAGTTCCAGAATGCACACTTAAGAGTATTTCTTTCCCGTTTTAAGCTTCTTCCGCAGATATTTAAATCGTCCGACATCCTGTTTACTGGGAAAAAGGAATGTCGTTATTGGTTCGTGGTTCTGTAACTTGGGTAATATCCATCAGCGAGTTTGTTCGAGTTCGAAAATAACCATCCAATGTTGAAGGCTTGATTGAAGGTTTAGTTGATTTTGAGCTGAACGATGGTTGAATATCCGTGTTTGGTTTTTTAGGAACATGATTTGTATCGTCTTCAGACAGTATTCGTTTTTTGTGAGAGCTTTCTAGCTGACCGATTTCTCCGTCAGTTAGTAATTTCCCATTCACGAAGATTCTATCGTAGTCAAGCGTAATTTTACTTCCAGATTTTCGCAAATGAGACAAAATTGGATACAGCTCTTTCCTCTTGGCTCGGATACTCTCTGGCAAATCGTCGTCGATAAAGATCTGGGTATTTTTCAAGTGAGTACGATTGGAGACCACAGCTTTTTTGCATCGAAATATCGTGAAGCCAATTAAAATAGGGGGATCGTTTCTTGAACCCAATTTTCGAATAAAATCTATATCATTGTCAGCTAAATATTTTTTAACCCATAGATAACTAGATTTCGTCGTCGTGATTCTCTTTCCAGTGAATTGACTTTATGCTCCAGGAAAGTGATCTTTTTATTTTGCTCTATTTGAATTACTTGTAGGCGATCGAATTTTGAGTCTAAATTATCATTTATGGATTTGATTTCTTTTTGGAAATCTAAACGAAGCGTGTTAATGGCTTGCAAAATTTCGTTCATTGACATTTTTTTGTTTTTTAGATCAGATTATGAATTCACAATAATTTTACACAATAATAAATTATTTTAAAAAAATAATAATAATAATAATTTTTTTAAATTTTAATTATTTTGCCGTCGTTGAGGATCGAACCAAGTCTTTGGGTATATAAACTAATTTTAATCCAGTGTTATAGCCACTGACCCACCGTCACTTTGTTTTAATTAACAAAAACTATTTCATTCCGTTGTAAGAGGAAGAAAATAAATTGTTTGTGATGATCGATGTCACTTAGGTTAGGATAGAAATTAAACTATATTTATCCTTTAATGATACACGATAATTTGTTCATACACTTTAACTTTGAAATATTAAAATCACACACAATTCACCATAAAAATTGTACAGAAAATATAATTTTTAGTAGAGTTTTATAATTGTAAACAGAGCACTAAATTGACACGTCTTTACTATTCAGTAGTCTAGACACTCTTCTCATGTAAATTTAATTGGACATCACAAGTTAAAGGGATTTTGATAGCACTAGGTTTTAGATACACATGGGACCAACAAAATCTATCTATAGCACGCGAATCACGGGAAGCTATTCTAGCAAAATACAAGGATGAATTTTTCCAACAAGATCAATCCAGAATCTTAACATCAACATTTAACACAGTGTATAAATATTATATTCCTGAAAATGACCGCGATTATTTAAAGTTCCCTCTCAAAATAAAGATTATTAGGACCATAGCACAACTGAGATTAATGGGAGAGCAAGAAGTAAGATTTTATACCAATGGTATTCTATATAAATGGGATCCTCAGGAGCTCTGTATACTATGCAATATGAAAGAAAACGAAACCCTTGAACATTTTATGCAAAAATGTCCCATTCTCTACCCAGTTAGAATCGCTTTTCTCCATAGACACCTTCCAAATGGGAGTCAAAGTGAGTTCTTGTTGCCAAATTTACTATCAAATCTAAGTATTGAAAAAACAATTGATATACACAACTATTGTGATAATGCTTTAAAGCTTCGCAGCATTGCAGTGGACTACTGAATTGCTTCACCGTGCTCTTGAAAACATTACACTATGTATTTTTTTTGCTGTTTACTTTTTTCATTTATTTTTATTTTTTAGTATATACAATGAATAATTAATTTTTGTTTTTTTTCTTCTGTTTTTTACTTTACACATACATATATATATATATATATATATATATATATATATATATATATATATATATATATATATATATATATATATATATTGTATTTAAAACTTTGTAATATTTGTTTTTGTTTTGCTTATATCTGTAACGAAAAGACACTAACCCTGTAATAACTTACCGTTTAAATACAGAATTTAATTATTAATTCTTATTATAAACGATGGATATTTGCTGGAGCACATGGAGTATAGCCTGGATGTTTTGCAGCAGACGGTCCCTTGAAAGCGTGCACATTATTGCTTGCAGCGCGCTCAACGAGTCAGGACAAATGAGGAAGGTTCGTGAAGGCTCAAAATTCTTCACAATATCACAGGGCTTACAAAATTGCATATAATTCAGCAGTCTACACGGGTGCCTGTGGGGAGAGCGACCAAGTATATGAGCTATTGCCATTGGCAATAGCGCTCCCCACACCAAAAATGGTTTTGCCACCATCCGTATACATGCACAGAGAGTCATTGTATTCGCTGATCAATTGTTGGAAGCACGTCCGATAGAACTAGGAACCGGTATCTTCTTACGTAGATCAGCCAGGTCAAAGCAGCACCTAGCCTTAGGGATCAGCCAAGCAGGTACTTCATGAAAAGTATAGAAATTAAGAATCTCTAAAAGAATCTTCCTTCGTTTGAACGGCCAAAGGCCTTGTAACAGTGGCATGTCTCTCGTAGAGTCTCCTCAGAAATCTTGACTTTCTGAAGACATAATTGGGGTTGGCCAATATCCCCGCGTCGTAAATGAGAAGCAGGCGCTCACGTCACAACCTCATTCGGGGCATTTACGACTCTACACATAGACTCATAATGAGACTCTTTTGAAAAGCTCCTGTACAAATCGAATGCCTGTGCGGAGGAGAGGATCTAGGATTTTGAGCGTAGACGTCCGGGCTGAGGAGAATACTACACAGGTATAATCCATCCCGGGCAGAACCAGCGATGAATAAAGCCATATTTGCATCTTCCTTAAGCACATTCATTTCCTTGCTCACTGCCCTTTCTATCGCAAAGGAGTACTGACCCCAGGAAGTTGTGGGATCACTTCCTGGGTTTCCCCTTCGGTCAGCATCTTTTACCCCAACTCCCTTTTTATACGGTCCAGAAGGCTACTCGAGCGCATCTTGTGCCGGCTTACCCAGTGATGTAGCTGGAGATGCTCTTATTGGTTGCCACCTCCGAAGCTCTCACGTACATCTTCAGAACATCGCGTTTGCGTTTCGTTGTTTCTTTAAGACGGACCTGAATAGGCCCCTTTTATGAAGTTCTTATAATTTTAGGTGGCCTTGCTTCATTTTCTTCATCTTCTGAAGACGGTTGGTCGAGAACAACGGTCGGAACCCATTACCTTCCGGCGTGGCTCAAAATAGAAATTACTATCCAGACCGCACACTTTCTGGATAGTAATTTCTTCTGTATGTTTGGAGCAGGTTCCTCGACTTTTCTGAGTGACTACGTCCAACATTTACACATGTTATTGGCTCATTGCACGGTCTTCCTTCGTGCAATTCTCCGTATATCCGTTTTTCGCATGCATCGGTGCTGGAATGTACAAATCCATGTATATCTTCTTGTGAATGCCAGCAACTACCGTTTCCGCGAGATCAATTTTAATTTGAAGATAAGTTGGAAGAGAGGTTAGTCTTGCAACTCATCATCTTGCCTACACTTCCATCCTTCTGACATCGATTACTATCTGGTCGGACATATTCTCAAGAATATCTTCGATGGAGCAAATCATGAGGTCTCTGCAAAAGATCACCTCTTGGGAACTGCTTAATGTTCCATGAGGAGACACTTAAACCTCCTGATCGAATTGTCGCAAAATATCTCGACCAACAACTCTTTATTCACTTTTGTGACATCTTTAAAACGGCCCACAGCTTCGTACAAAAATTTAGCAATTAAAAAGGCGGTCACTGACTGAAAGTCTTCCTTTTTCTTCACTAAAAAATACTTAACAACCCTTTCTCTTTCTTTCGCCAACGTTTCAGTGATAACCGAAACGCCGCCCGGCCCACCTTTTACAGAAGATGGTATTTTTGTTTGATTTTGAGTTTGTAGTTTTTCAATAAAATAATTAAGTGAGCAAAGGAGCGGGCTGGAGTAGCCAAGATCTCTGGTGCCCGACCTCCACTTTACCAATCCCGGAATACGTGGTGGACTGTACTCGCCTGAAGCAACGCAGATTCTTGACCCCTGCGTCCATTATACACTGTCCTACCAGGGACTGACGTGGCTGGTGGCTACGCCAGACAAACCCTACCTCGGCAGAGCAAGCTCACAACAGATCTCGGAAAACAAAGACCCCACTCTCAGCCGTGCTCAACCACTCCCAGCAGGAATGCACGGGACCGCCGGTAAAGAGTCTTTACCGAAGACAATGTCAGCCATATGACTTCACACCGACACCAACGATGACAGTGATCACAGCACGTGACATGAAAACGCTGAACCCAACGTTGATACGCTTGCTGAGAAAACGGTTGGGTCCGTTAGCTTCCCTCCTGTTGGTTTTCAGGCTAGGTACTAGGCCATCCCACCACGACAAGATGGACACACGAGAGGGAGTTAAATAATTATTAATGTATATATCCCGTTTATTAATTTCATTAACAAAAAATTATATAATTTGTCATGATTGCTATTGGACACTGAAACAAAAAAAAGACTGCTATTGGACACTGAAAGAAAAAATTTAAATTAAATTTAAATTTTTTCAAAGAAAAGAGAAATTAAAGTAGAGTACAATTTTAAAACAACAAAAATTTATTTACAAGCACCCAAAGATGCATAAATTTGAGTACACTATTTACAAAGTATATTCTCCAAAGAAATCAACAAAACTCTTGTTACAGAAAAAAGTAAAAAAGTTAAAACATACCAAGATAAGAATAGTTTGAAGTGTTCAGTTTTTACGATGAGACTTTTACGATGTAAAGACGACGTTACAAGTCAAAACGTGATCAATTGAATCCATAACGTTAAGTGAGCAGTGAATTAAACCTGACTGTTTGAATGGAAAGCGTAAAGTTATTACAACAATTTTTAATAACGTCACATCGGTTTTAGCAAAAATTAGTATGAATTATATAAGACTAGACCGAAAACAATTTATAAAGTAAATAACATAAATAAAAAATATAGCCTCCATATATATATATATATATATATATATATATATATATATGGATCACTACTCATCTCGTCAAATGACCTCCATACAGATGGACTCATACAACTAGTTTAAGACAAGGATATGTGAGAACATATCAACACCAATCCAAACATATTTAATTTATTCGAATTACGGAAAATATTTTCACGACAAATCGTGTCGTATGACAAAAAAACAGTAACCTTTAAAAAACGTTAAAAAAATGTATAATATTTAAAAAAGATATGCAAAAGGGAATAAGAAAATTCAAAAAAACATGGGAGGTCCATTCATAACTAATTATTTATTATAGATGGTTTCAAAAGAAGATAAACATCAACACTTACATAATTTAAAAAAAATATCAATTACCTTGTTATTTTTCAAAGAGTGCGTTCGCTACTTTATGATTTTACTTTCCTTCCTTGAGTTCCGTATATCACGAAGATTCATAACGCCAAAATTTTGGTGAAATAAAATTATAATATACTATCAAGAGTGTCCTCCGCCACCAGACATAGACGATATGATAAGACTCATACATATATGTACAGCAAGAATAACAATTCATCAACACCGCATGCTACTGAACAGTGTTGCCAATGTGCGGGCAGTTATCCGTTTTTCGGGAAATTTAAGATTAAACGGATAATTCAGAAAAATAATTTGAATTATCGGGTAAAAGCGGGTAATTCGTTCATTTGAGAACTCTTTATAAGTATTTACTAGCCTTTCAACTAATAGCATGATTGGCGAATAATTTGTGTTCGGTTATTAAAAAATATAAAATTTTATGTTAAAAAAGTAAATATATTTATATTTAAAAAAAAAATTTTTACCTATTGAAACCAAAGTAGAAGTTTAGCAGTGCAACTGACCTTACTTAACTCTACGTGTGCATCACCAAATTGCATTAAAGAAATTAAAAACGGTTTTAAATTATTTAATTTTAAATTTAGCGCTTGTTAGTTAATTTTTTTTTAAATAACTAACTCGGCTATACTTGGTCATCGGGTAAAATCAGATAATTCCGACTGAAGTAACGGGTATTCTCGCGTCCACTCACCGGCAGCACTGCTACTGAATGCCATCAGTAGACAATTCGCACCACGAGTTGTGTGTCCGACGAACTACATGTGACATGAAACTCTAACTCACCAACTAACTACACCTCTCACACCAGACATGACATAGCCATATTCATGGCATGATTAAAAATATTATTGGGGCTCGATGAACAATTTGGGAAATTCATCTAATAATTATATTGTCCCAACTAAAAACTTCTATTTATGGGAAATATCTATATTTATTTCATTTCTTATTAATTTTTAGATCGATAAAATTTTGATACAGTATTTCCAAGAGAAAAAATTTAATTATAAAATAAAATTCATTTCGCAGGAGCTGCCTCTACTAACTATTAATGTTCATGATGATCTGTGACCGTTAGAGTGGCTACAGATACATCTATAGAAATAAATCATTATTCCATAATTTGTGTTCTCCTTAACGGTCATAATTTTGGTCCAGTCAAAATGAAATTTTCAATCTCATATTCTTGATATTTGAAAGGTCAATTTGGTAAATGAGTAGAATCGGTTAAAAGTAGAGGGGGACTTCGAGGAAGAAGAAAACACACAATATAGAATACCCCTCTTAATATCAGTTTTAACTAGTAAAAAAAGTTTCATAAATTAAATACATTGATTAAAAATGTTATTCTGATGTTATTTTGGCGAGATGAAGACATAACGAAATTCATTTATTAATTGTATTTTTCTATCAAAATATCTAGAGCACGGTAGTGCGCAAGGCCGATAGAAATATTTTGATAGAAAAATACAATTAATAAATGAATTTCGTTATGTCTTCATCTCGCCAAAATAACATCAGAATAACATTTTTAATCAATGTATTTAATTTATGAAACTTTTTTTACTAGTTAAAAACTGATATTAAGAGGGGTATTCTATATTGTGTGTTTTCTTCTTCCTCGAAGTCCCCCTCTACTTATTTTTAGAAAATATCTATATACATTTATTTTATTTTATTTATATATAATATTTATTTTATTTTATAATAATTTTTTTATCTATGCAAGTTTTATAGTTATATCTATTTCAAAATGTTTAATTGATATACGGCGGTCTCTCCAGAAAGTTTATTTAAATACATAAAAAAAAGCTAACTATGATGTATATATGTAAAATTAGTTATTAAGGGTATAGTATTCAAATTGGAAATATTTCTGTAAATCTATGGCACGGTAGTGCGTTAAGATGAATTTACGAAAAATAATTTCAGGTAATGAAAATATTTTGTGGTGACATCAGGAGTTTTAGTAAAATTTATTTACTACAACTTAACTCATTATAATTTTTTCCATATTACTAATATTAAGAGAGCAGTTCAAAATTTAAGGTATTTAAATTGGCAATATTTCTGTAAATATTAGTTACAGAAAATATGGTCAGGTGAATTGCAGTAAAATTTATTCACAACGTTACTCATTAAAAACTTTTTCATTTTGCTAATATTAAGAGAGATATAACTTTGAAACGATGAAAAATCGATGAAAGTTTATTTTTATGTGTCGAATGCACTTTTATTCCTCCAGACATACACCGCAATGTGATAATGATGTGTGCAATTTATGGCCAGACATAATTATTTCTACTTAAAAATTGATAATCTATTTTTTGTAGACTTATAATTAAAATTTTACTCATACCCCTTAGAGGTAGATTGTAAAGGCTGATGCCTTAGGATGTGAGGATGTGAGTGAAATGGAAGGAATTTGTGAGTAGACTAGGAATTGGTAGGATATGCGGCTGCAGCCGACTATGATAGGAACTATGCCGATATTCATCTGGAGTTCGTGAAGGAAACTGCAGAAAACCTTCTCAAGCATAGCCGGTTACTTCGTTCTTGTCCATACGCCGACAGTTTAGTCAATCAACCGCCCCTTTTTTTCTTTTTTTTTATAATGGACAAAACAAACTGCCGATGTTGGAATTCGAACCGCTCGGCTACTTGGCTCATACCCCTTAGTAGAATGCACATAGTTTCATCCTTTAAAAAGGCCATTTAATGGATGTTTCATGCCATTCGAATTGTACATTTCTAGTCATATTACATTATCAATCGATAATTAATGAGAATAATTAAGGAGTAAATAACGACTAGCTAATTTATACTAATGATGACTACTTTGTACTCGAAAAACGTATTTATAATATAAAAAAACTGATCTAGGCAAAGGGGGAATTTGAAATTTTATTTCTGGTCATGTAGAATATAAAATTAAGAGTCTAAACAAATATTCCTGCTAAGTGCAAACTTTAAGTCCAACTCTATTTCATTTCCTAACTAATCAAAATGGATATGGAACCAACAACCAATATTATTGCATAGTATTTAAAACGCAAATATCTAGGAAAGCAATTTTACTTTGTAGTGCCATGTTACTCTAAATAGAGAGGTAAATAAAATGCATAAATTCCATTTTAAAAATTTATTTACGGTATGATGAATAAATATTAAGTATGTATTATTTTCTTTTTTTAAATTATTCTTTATAAATTATGAATTAGTTAAAATAATAAAAAACTATAATAATAGTAGGTATATTGTAAGTAATAATTGCTGTGAAGTCTGTAACAGTATGGTGGACATCGAACTGTATATAAAGAATTTAATTTCTTATGGGTATATAATATTATACTTCTGCTTATGATAATAATATTATAAAGTCAATCTTAAATCAAGATAACAAACACGTTATTAGAGGCTCATTTGTCTGTTTATATGGAAATGTCGTCATAGCCGTGACAAACTTCCGGAACTTAAACTATTTGCCATTAAGTACACACACATATTATATATATATATATATATATATATATATATATATATATATATATATATATATATATATATATATATATATTATGGTGCTTTGAAAAAATTGTTAGGTCTTGTAGTATTAAGATGTAGTGTTAAGTATAAAAAAAATTCTCCTTAAGCACCATGAATACTCGTTGCTTTGTCGGAATGAGTCTTCGATCATTCCTACAAAGAAAACAGTATTAATTTTCCGATTAGAATAACGGTTTTTTTTAAATTGTTTAAAAAAATTTGTTTTTTAAGTCAAAGTGCAGAGTCTCGTAGAAATTAAATTTTTCTAGAAAAATATCTGAAATGTTTTCTTCGTAAAAATAATAGAAAATAAGCTATGAAGCTTTTAACTATAATAAATAGTATATACAACTTATATGTAATAAAAACTTTTTTAACCAAAAATTAAGAATATTAATTGTTGTTGCAATAACGATATATATTTCTGTGATCTACAGTAATTTGCAAAAAGTACTATTTCTTTTTTTGATCTTTAGTCCCAAATTCAATAAATTTCTCAATTAAAGCGACCCCAGCCCAGCCTAGCCATGGCATGCTCAACTGAACTATGCATACGTTGAGTTTTTCAACTTACTAAAGTTTAAAGCTGCATAATTTATTTCCTGTTAGATTTACGAGGAAAACATTATGGATATTTTTGTCGAAAATTTAATTTCCTATAATGTTTTGCGCATAAATTTAGAAAATAAAAACTTTTTAATGATTTTATTAAAAAAAAAAACAAATGTAATTTAAATAAGAAACTGAATATTCGTTGAGCTATAAGTAGGAATAAAATTTCGAACTGATTGTTAAGTAGAATTTTTTATACCTAGGAGTAAGTTTTAAGATCATGAGAAAAAATTATTATTTTTAAATCACCCTCATATATACATATATATATATGAGTCTATTTTTATTTTATAAATGAATACCTTTGTTATTATTTCAAGAATAATTTTAATCATTATATAATGTATTATATAATATAGAGGCAATCGATGTTGAGTTTTTGCGGCATTTTACTCCTCTGATGCTAAACATACGATTATTTTTTGGTCTAGGATCGGTCTGTGTATGCATGGATGTAAGTTTACATCTATTTCCAATTTGAAATTAAATAACGAAAAGACCATACATAATTAAGGTTAGAAATTTTTCGACTATACAAACTTCCTCAAAAATGACCGTAACGTAATAATTATTATTAAATTTGACTCGTTAATAAGTTTTGGACAAATCTTGATATGTAAATAAGTCCTCTTAAGTTCTATGAATGAATTAAAAGTCAGAAAAACTTGTGCCGGATTAACTATTTTGACCAAACTCCTAGTTTTGCAACAAATATTAAATTTAAATAGTACATCTCTGTTTGTCCTATGGATACTTAGCTCATGAACTCATATGAGTGCATAGAAACATCCATACCCGACACATAAAATTATTATACTAAATCCAAGTATCTATTAATAAACTATATCAATTTATTTTATTAGACTATACAAAGGAATCTATCGAAATCACTTAAATTATGGCGATATTATAAATAGTTACAAAAAAGTTCAATATTTCGAAAACTACAAAATATATCGCAATTTTTTTTCATCGTCAATGAACCTTCAAGACACTTTCATCTAAGTGCAATAGAGTAAAATAACAATATTTCAAATCGATTTGAGTGTGTCCTCTTTCGGCAGGCCATTAGCACAATCATTGACCACACAAATGAAGCAAATTGAGAATTTCAACATTGTGATTATATCTATATACATAGAGGTCTCGAGAGTCTTTTACACTAGTTTTTTATTTTTATTTTTATATATTGTTCCATGGAAGACGTTGGTTATTTCATACAAACATCATTGCTTTAAAAAATATTATGAGTTTGGAATTGTAGACATGAATCTCACCTCATCGCATAACGCAAACGTGTCATTTTATTTATTGCTTTACT
The DNA here is from genome assembly GCA_963920215.1 of Nineta flava. NCBI lineage: Eukaryota > Metazoa > Arthropoda > Insecta > Neuroptera > Chrysopidae > Nineta > Nineta flava. The sequence goes on from OY986040.1 coordinate 63,282,127, forward strand.
TGTTGGTGTTTTTTAGTTGTTGATGAATTTATTTGCGACAAGGGGTAGTAAAGAATAGACTTTGCAATCACATCCGATAAGCATATTTCATCTTGAAGACTACCTCTTTTTAGAAAGAATCTGCTATCTGCAATAGCTGAAATTGTAACTGCCATTTGTGAAAGGGGTTCACTTTCCTTTAAAATGCGTGTTGAAATTCCTATCGGAATGAAAACTTCACTGTATGTTAAGACAATAGTTCTTTGGCCTGTCAGGATCCTGGACTTGCCGGTTTTATGACATCATTGTTTTTAAATATCGAGGTTTCCTCAATAAAATAGAAAAGACTCTCAATTATTTATAATTGAAATTTACGACAAAAAAATAACAATTTAAAGTAAACTGTATTGATTTTTAATACCTAAATTGATTTTTCTTCCTGAACAATTATAGTTATTATGATTAAAACATACCGTGAAAAACCTATTCAAAATAAAACAACCAACACTTTACAACGGTTCTCTCAAATCTTAAATAACTGAAGGACACTTTCGGGAAAATTAGTTTTGGAAACATGTAATTGCGGGCACAAACTAGTCTAATTTTTCGGGGGAACTAGTAGAAGGAAGATAGATCCAAAAATGAATTATTATGAGTAGCGTTTGACAATTAATAACGACTGATATTTAATCCAAATTCAGTATTTTGTAAATTGACCTTAAAAACGATTTCAGAATAAATAAACAAAAAAACCTTGTGAAATTTTTTTGAAACTAATATAAAAAACATAAAAATGCTATTGTGAGGTATGATGATTATGTCTCCAATTTAATTTAATTTTATGGTAATAAATTCATCTTCTGTTATAAGTAATCAAAATAATTACAATAAAAATAAATTAAAAACATTAAAAAAAACGAAATGAAACAAAGCAATAAGAACAGGAGAGATAACATCACAAGAAAAAGTAATAATAAAATAATAAAATTTCATATTAAAATAAAAAAAGAATATGACAATGACATAAACAGCAACAAAGAAGCTCTGAATCAAGAACTTTAACAAATAATTCTATTTCCACCTTATAAACTAAAACAAAAGAAGTAATTTTAAAAAAATCTTGAAAAGAAAAATTACATCCAATACTGTCTTTGTCACACGATGTTTGTGTACCTTGTGTATCGTTAAACTTCTACACCCCAGTCATTTTTGCCCAAAATTTAACAGCAAAAAATTACTGTAAATCTGAAAGTTTGTGAAAATATTTATTTAGACTGTACTGAATAGTATCAGTCATCAGTCTTACTATACCACTTCAGGTTTTTTGCAAGTGAGATGGCTTCAGACGTTAGAATTAATGATAATGTCACTCACCACACTACAACAGTCGCAAACGACGGGCTAGTTTTTATTGAGACAATATTTTAAGAAATACGCATCACAAAAGATTCCTGCAATAACAACTGTTTTTTTCCGAACAGGAAAACTAATGGATTCCAAAGTAAACCAGTCTTTCCAAACTCGGGTGGGGGTAGGGGTGTAGGTATATAGCGAAAATTGTTTGGTATTGCCAACTGGCATTTTTATACTCAGATTCGATGTGTCAGTAAGTTTCATACGCAAAAATTATTGAAAGGATTTGTAAAGGCCACAATGCCACAATGAAAGACAGATTGGTCTATGCTTTCCTTACATATAAAACGAAGAAGATCTTTAATACAAAAACTTTTGGTATATATTTCATACAACTCTAATATAAAGAGGATTTCTACTAACTTTAAAATTTACAAAATACTCAAATGGAAAATTTAATAAAGATTTATCGTGTGTTAATTAATGATCTTCATATGTAATAACAAGAGACGAGGTTTTTCATTTCCATAGATAGAATCAGGGTTCCAACCCCGTTGGAAGCTTTTAAAAAATCCAGCACAAACCATATGAGAAAATACTTTGTGGATTCTAATCAAACTTCGGTAAATCATTTATTAAATTAAATTTCTCAATGCCCGTCAATCACGGAATTAAGTTTTTCGGCACCCTTTGACTCTCTTATACGTTTGTACTTACGCGTGTTTAGTTTGACCAATTGGAAGCGTGACCCATAGCAAAACTTTTACAACGTCATGTAGCTGTCACATTTCTAAGAATAACAAAGTTCATAGCCGCCTGTTGATTATAATGGACATGAAAATGGAAACCAAACTCAGCTTAATAATCCAATAGCCCAAAAATATCAAAAAGCGACAAGAGAGGTGGTGGCAGCAAAATATTTTTAGAATTTAGATTTAGAAAGATAGGTCAACTATGTTAATGGGATAATTTGGGGAAAGTAAAAGCTGGAAGGTAAAAAGACGGAAAAATAAAATTTGGTTTATTTGTCTGAATATTGGAAAAATCGAAAGTTCATGTTGCGCAGTTATAGAAAATTAATTAAACTAAAATGTTATTTCTTATTATGTTTTCTGCTACCCTAATATTTACAGAAATAATTAATTAATTAATATTCAAGATTGAATATTAAAATCCTCAGGTAGTAAAGTTGAAGTAAAGTTGATTTTCTGCAACTGTATTTTTTATACATTTTGCGATTTTTCTAATATTAAGAGAGATATTCTATATTTTGTGTTTACATCTTTCACGAACCCAAAAGCATATTAGATACGAAATATCATTTTTACTGGGCTAAAATTGTGACCTAATATTGTAACGGACTAGAAAGTTCACAAATATTTGGAATTTGTTTTTATTTATATGTGTCTGTATCCACTTTAGCGGCCACAGTTTTAATAAGATTGGAGTAAAATTTATGCTGCATTCTATATTAATTCTGAGGAAATTCATTAAGTCGTCGCAGCTCCAACGTAACGAATTTTTAATTAAAATAAAGGTTTTTTAAATACTTTGTTTTATTTAGTTTATTTAGTCAATATCTATCTGTATTCACACCAAATTTTTATGTTATTAACTTTCGTTACACACATTCGTTATACACACGGTATAACAAGAATTTTTTACAAAAAAGAATGTCTAATTCTGTCTTTATCACATGACATTTACATACAACTGAACAACACAAACATGGATGATGTATATGTTTGTATCGTGTGAATATATTAAAAACAGCAGTTAATAAATTGTATTATTATTATTATTATTACTATTATAGTTGGTGTAACCTCAAACTGATTGTCACAGTATGATTTTAATGTGCTGCTGCTAATTTACATACAATGCTTTTTAAATATGTAATCATTATAATCATCTTTTTAACTTATACTTGATTATGTAGTATCATAGCAGTAAATACTCATCAACGCCAGTGACAATTAATAAAATTTACCTCATAAATATGTATTTTTACGTTTCTGTGTATACTTTTTTTAATGAGTTTTGATTTCAATGTGAAGTTTATATATATATATATATATATAAATATATATATATATATATATATATATATATATATATATATATATATATATATATATATATACATATATATATATATATATATATATATATATATATATATATATATATATGTATATACATATATATTTATATGATATATTATATTATATATAATATATATAATATAATTATATATAATATAATATATTATATATTATAATTATATATTTATGTATGTATGTATATATATATATATATATATATATATATATATATATATATATATATATATATATATATATATATATATATATATATATAAACTTCACATTGAAAACAAAACTCATTAAAAAAAGTATACACAGAAACGTAAAAATACGTATTTATGAGATAAACGTTATCCAATATTGATCTTCGTTTGTTTGTGATCAATTGATCGATTTCTATTGGATGTTATTGGAGAATGGGTGCATCATAGAAAGGAAATGGAGGCGTGTGCTTTTGTGCATCGGGTTCGATTCAGCTTATATATATAAACAGCGCTTTTGACGAGTTTTTTTAAGTTAAAAGCTTATTGAAATTTGGATTCGATCGGTACCGTAGTGTTAAAAATCTTTTTTAAATAGTTTTGGGATTATCATATAGTCGGGATAGTTAGGAACTCCAAAATTGAAGATCTTATAAAAACACAGTTTTCAATGATCGGACTGAAATCAAAAACTTCTCAATGTTTGAAAACCTTCAATTTAGTTAACGAAAAGTTAAAAGTAAGAGAGTAAGTCTTAATTGCAATTGATCAGTGCAAAAAACATTAATAAATTCTTAAGTATAATTTTGTTCAATATTTCAGGCAGCTTATTGGTCATTCGTTGCTTAAATCTTTTACGAAAAATGTAGTTTTCAGTTATAATGAATCATTCAATTTTCATTGAGTTGAGAGTATCTCTGCAGCCACTACATTCATTCCCCACCGTTTTTTTAACGCGCTTCTCTAATTGGTAACTTCATTTAATTAATATCTAATTAACGGTTGGTCAGGCAAAAAAATGTCCAAGGACTTTTCATATTACAATTTCATCACTTATCCACATATATATATATATATATATATATATATATATATATATATATATATATATATATATATATATATATATAATATATATATATATATATTTATATACAGTCGAAACCGGATATAACGACATTGAAGAAGGTACTACATAGTTAAGGACGTTATATCCAATAGTTGAAATGGCCCAAAACATGCATGTGGGGTGGGAGGAAGTACGCAGCTGATAATTAGGCAAAATAATAATGTTTTGTCTGAAAAAGTATGGCGGTTGGTCGTTATAGCCGATGAATTTCCATTAAGGTTCGTCGCTTTATCCGATGTTGTTATAGGCGCCTATTACAAGTATTTATACATACATAGGGATTTGGGCGGGACCGACGCCGGTTTCGACGTATATATATATATATATATATATATATATATATATCCAAAAACATTTTATTTCGAACACCAAATATCGTAAAGGCTCTACAAATTTAAAAGTAGTCATTAGGAAGCCTTGAAAAATGTAAAACTTCATAAACTCGAATACAACTTTTTTTTCTCGAGTTCTTCAGATAATAGTTAGATTCTGAAATAATTTTTTAATATTGAAATCTGCAGAATTCAGCAAATATATATTTAATATTTGGTAGTTTTCCATAATGCGACTGACGCATAGATTTATTACTATATTGACTGCCTCAATACTAACTGCGGAGGAAGGTGTAGTACTTTTAAAACTAGTTACCAGCAATAAATATTTTACGGAAATTTCATCAAACTTATGATTTAAAACTTCAAAAACCGAATTGACGGTTTGAGAGTTTCGACCAATAGCTTACGTCAACTATTTTATAATTGTTTCCGTTCTTAAAATATTAGAGACATTTGGTTAATGAAACCTAAATCGACGTTCAGTATGAAGGTCTGAGTTAGATTTCTACTGGCGTCTAATTACTTTTTAAAAATTTTTGTTATTCAATTGTACTAAATTTTATCTATAGAGGTTGATTTTTATACGTGAGTCGTCGTACATCTTTCAAGCATACACAGTGTGATTATGAACATGAAGCCGGTTTTTCGGCAGAGATACATTAACTTTCGTAGAGGAGTGATCGCATATATCAGTGGAAAATTCCAATATAAAGTTGTACCTTAAGTTTGTCGCGGTATCTTGGCTCTCTTTATTCCTCAAAGGAGCGCTGCCCGAACCTGCAACAGATTCCGATACTCGACAAAAACAAATATATTAGTAAAAGGTTTTACTAAATATTTTCTTATTGGAATGACACGGACGTTTTTTAAAGAAAAGAAAATTAAATTAAACAAAAATTTTTTTACGAAAACAAAAACCTGGTTTTATTTGCTTTTTTAAAGAATTTAAATCTAATTTCTTTTTCAAATCTAATTTTTAAAATTTTTCAACACAATGTCAACTTTGAATTAATCGTACAAATGCCACCTTTAACTTAATCTTTAACTTGATCTGAATCGAACAACAGTTAATTAACTTTGAACAGAACAACAGTCAAATATGTACTGATTTTGATTAGCATTGGCCGCCGCTTTATATACCCGTCAAGGATCTCTCTAGAACATGGTTGTTGTTTTGAAGAAATATTTTTTTGAAAATATATTTTTGCATGGAGGCTTCTCGAACAATTCAGTTTATCAACAACCATGGGCGCAGTCGGTGGTTTGGATTATTTGTAAAATTAATTAAAAATTATAATACTGTACTAGGCATCAAACCAGCGCGACACTCATCCTGTTTGATATTTAACTGTCCACTCAACGAACACGGTCACTGCTCATTCAATATTATACACCAATTTTACGATACATAAGCTATTCATAACACATAATAACAAGCTTGTTTTTTGAATTATTTACGTATTTATGTTATCAAAACATTCAACTAAGACTTTTGATTTTTAATTAAATTATATCTAAAAAATTTTTTCAATTTCTGATTTTAATGAAAGAAAAACTTTAAATCAAAAGCAGCTTTTAATTTCTTTTCAATTTTCGACTTAAAAAAAAGCTTTGTTTAAAGAAAAAAAAAAAACAAATCGAACTAGATTATTTTCTTTTTACACTTAAAAAAAAGAACGCCTTCTCTTTCCAAGGAGAAAAATATTGTTTTCTTATATATTTTTCGTAATATTTTACTTAATATTTTTCATAATATAATTAGAAAATGTGTTGGATCCAGAATAATTATTCTCAATAATTTTCATTACAAAAAGTTAAACTAATAATACACAAACATAATACATTTGATGTTCTCTTATTAAGTTTTCTTCATTCAAATATTAAAACTTAAAATTAACTGAAATAAATTAAATTTTAAAATTCAATTTAGGTTTTGTACACATAAAAAACATATATTATGATGAATTAAATAATATTTCTATTAAGATTGAAAAATTAAGCGATGTTTGTTTGAATTATTTAATAAAAAATTTACGACACGCGACGTCTGACCATATATTTTTGTTGATCACATATTCAAAATATTATGTAATTATATTATATTATAGTTTTAATTATTAAGTTAATAATTAAAATTACTTCAGAAATATGACCAAAGCCTTTCACAAATGAATTATTTATTAGAGTTCTATAAAAAGACCCAAGTACTACCGATAAAGCAATGTCGCAAAAATTTCTTCAAATGTCCATCGAATCTACTTAGTAGATACAAAAATTTCTACTTTCTGACGAAGGAACATTGTTCCAAAACTAGTCAAAATAAAATTATTGTTATGAAAATCTCAAATATTTATTTCATTGAATAATTATAATGGATTTCCGTCAAGAAAAGATACATTCAATAAAAAAAAATATTTTATATTCAAAGGACTGGAAATTTTTTTATTTGAAAATCAGAAAAAGCTTGAAATTATCAGTTTTTAAGATAAACGGTATACATACTAAAATATAGTTTTTATGGCAATAACTTTACCTAACGAAAAAGTTTAGTAAATTTGATTTGAATTTGAGGAAGCAAAAATACTACATTAAACGGTATACCTGATTAGTTAACCTGTAGAGACAAACTGGAGCGTGTATGTAACTTACAGTTCTCTTTTGTGTAACTTGTAGCCACCTTATATTATTAAAATTTACAAGGAGATATGACCATTATTGAAAATTCATATTTATTATATGTGGTTAAGTGCTACGCGTACGTGTTATTCGCGAAGGTAGTTTGTAAATTTTTCAGTTTCTTTGAACATTGTGAAAGAAAATATTGTGTTTCGTTTTTCAAAAATTGTTGTAGATTTTGACTCGTAGAGACCCAGGCATACCTCAATAGGAGTAAAAAGAGTAATTGCATATGCCAAACTCGATGCAAAACTTAAAGAGTATAACTAAACACTACGAAAGATGATGTGTTAAAAAAGTAACCATACCTAGTGAAATGTGAGATTGTGAGAGGTAGACCGCGTACGACATGAGTTGGATATCGGTAAATTTGTCTTGTTTTAGTAATGTTTTTTCATTATTTTATGTTGCCCCTACCTGTAAGCTACATTTAAACTTGAGCGATCTTGCATAATCACCAACTTAACATTTTAACATCAAGGAACTACCAAATTAATTCCGATCGTCTTAGAATTATGGCATATATATTATAGAATAGGATCGCTACCCATTTGAGAAAACCTCTTACGAAATCTTGTCATCGATACAACGCCAATAGATGGTTTTTTAAAAACGGTAATTTGTTAAAAATTGACCACGACTATTACACCAAAGTGTTACGGAAATCTTTATTTAAAACACTTGGTTAAAAATTTCTTATGTTATTGTTAGTTCTTGCACAAACACATATAAACGGACAGAGTGATTCTCGAATATATCCAAAGTAATTTAAAAGAAAAATAATTTTTTTAAAAACTGTGTACATGGTAAATAATTATGCATTGCTGTAAATTGATGCTGTTGAATTTAGTATTTTCTGGTTGGACCTATTTTATTTTAATTTAACAAAATGAGAAATATTTCATGCTTTAAATATTGGAATTGAAATATGTGTTCTTTATTAATAATAAATAACATATACATTTCATTGTATAATTTTGTTAACAGATGTTCAACTTTACTACTAAAACACGATTTAATAAATTTCTTTTAAAAAGTCAAATACCATCTTTTTTGTTTTTACAAATCGTTCATTATATATGACGGTTGAACTATAATTTTCTCATGAGATAAATTTGTATTTTATTGTGCTAACAGTGGTAATGAACATAGGTTATCATAATCCAATAAATATACGTTTCATTTTACAACAAATATTTACCACGATTTTTATTTTGTCCATTGAACGTTTTTTAAAGATAATTTTTAACTTAACACATTTAAGACAAAATGGTTATAACGACCAAAATAAAAATAAATAAACGAGAGAATAATTATTTTGTATATTTGAAAATGTATATATCAAAGTACAAATTTATTGAAGCGATACAAATTTCGATTAATTTTACAAATTGAATATTAATTTGTATTTGACAGGGTAGCAGGAGACATTGAGGCTTTTTTGACAACCAGTTTGTAACCTCAGTAGCTACAAAAGGATAGAAATTTGTTGGCCAAATCACTAAAAAGACGTTGTAACCACTGACATGTGACATGTGACGTCGATTATAAGAATTTAAGATTCCTTCTTGAAAGAAATTTCTTGGACTTTCTTTCAAGAAGGAATTTCTTGAATGAAAGCAAGGATTTCTTTCTCAAAATATCATATTTTGAAGAAATCACATTTACTTCGTTCAAGAAATTCTTTCTATCAGTGTATAAGTAGGTGTACCGCTTCATCGGTATATTCAGGCAATAGTTACATTTTTTTGGATAATTCGCTAAAAACATGAGAATCGATTTATTTCAATATGCCCATGTAGCTGATTTCGTTATTTTGTTTTCTTTTATGAAAATTGGTTCCATGTTATGTTTACCATGTGCTAACAAGATTTTTAGCTGCCATTTGCCGTTGAAAAATTTATAAATTTCAATATTTAAAGTAAAAATAAGTTTTTTAATTTTAGTATTTTTAAACAAAGAATGCATTGTACGGTAAAATCCAGCTTTTCAACGTATTTTCACCTGCACTTAAATCACGAAAGACCAAAATATATTTATTTAATTTCGACATACTGAATGTAGTTTTTATTTTTATTTAGGTATGTTATATTTATAGAACAAGCAATTCCACAATGCATGACGTTCGTTGATTTTTTGATTAGATGGCTAATACCGTTTTAGCAGGAAAACTCAAAGTAAATTTAGATAAATGTCTAATTATTTAGATAATTAGAAACCGTATAGTCAGTGAAATTTTTCCATACCATTTAAATAGTGTCTGCTCGTCAAAAATATTTAATAATCTCAAAAGTAACTTTTCTGTGAAAATGTAAAATTATTTATAAATATTCCTTTATGCGCTTAGTATTAACGAGTTATTTTCGTGTAGTCGTAAAGTACATTGTATTAATTTAATAATATTACCTACCGACGTAAGTAGTATTTTATAATATCATAATTATTTCTAACTAATTCCTACTGGTAGTTGGATAGTTTCGTATCAATATGCATACAATTAAATGCACTCACTCACAGAGTGCTCCAAGTAGTTGCAGCTGATTCTGATTTCAAAATTAACAGGAACAACTGTTTGTTTTTTAATTTATTCCTAATCAATTTATTCAGATTTTTTTGAGGATGATATGAAGATGTTTATAAATATTCTTCTGCTTATTGACGTATTCTAAGCTTACTTTTCTTAAATTACTCGCTAAGATTGTCTGAGGGTTGATTTAAAGAGGTCAAATTAGGGGTAAAATGGGTTTTACAAATATCTCTAGATATCGAAAAATCTTTCGAATAAAAATTGGTAGTATTTTTATAAAGTTCAATTTTGCAATTTATGTTGCTAAATGTGGTAAGAGCAGCCTACATAAAAGTGAACTGATCGAACATAGTCGTGATTTTTTCTCGTAAAATTCCCATGATATCGTCAAAGCAAGAGCCACATTTTGCAGAAGTCTCAGGTGAGGCGGAGAATGTGGGTGGGGGATCAAACCTGTAGAGGTTTGAACAAATAAAAACGATCGAACATAGTTCTGAAAATTAGTGTAGTATAACATAAAATAGAAATTGAAAGAAAATGTTCCCAGAAGTGTAGGTTTAGGCCCAACCGCTCCCAGAAGCGCTAAAGTGGTTAACTTTTAGTTGAAATTGAACTCATAAAACATAATTATCTTTGATTATTTTAATAATATTTATATTTTATTATAATGTTCCAACTTGAGACTCCTTTTAATTTTAAATTTTGCCCCAATTCCTAGAACAATTATTTGTATTTTATACATACGTTTTTCGACTACAAGATAGTCATCATATCAGTATGAATTAGCCAATCGTAACAATCTCGACTCCATATTCAAGAGATAGTTACGATTAGCTATAATTCATACTGATGATGACTAGCTTGTACTCTAAATACGTATTTATAAAATACAAATAATAGTTCTAGGAATAATGGCAAAATTTTAAGTTTAATTATAATAAAACATTATTTGAAAATAAAGCCTTAAATTTTCTTCATTAAACAGTGACGAATTCAAAAGATGTTTGTCTAAGGGCTTATGTGCATACATAGGTTTCAGTGCAATATTACTTTAAGCATTTAAACATAGTATTTTTGGATAAATTTTTAGTTATTGATTTATATATATTTGTGCAAAAATGTACTTTGAGACGAAATAAGTTCTCCTACACATTTTTTTTCTGAAACGAACGACGCTATTGAGTCAACTTATTATTATAAAAATTTTAACTAGAAGCATAAATCTAACCTGAAATGTGGTTTCATAAACCCCGATATTTAAGAAATACAACTTCTCAAATACATTATTCCGATTGGAATTGTTGAAAACGTGAGAATTTTATCCATCAAGACCTTCATATTTATATTTATAAATTATGGGTTTATAAATTACCTAATAACAAATTATCTATAACACACAATATAGTAGCTAAGTATGAACTATTGGCCACAAAAAAAGCGCTCATTTCGAATATTTTATGATTAATTTGCGCCTTATTCATTCGAAAAAATGATACGGATAAAACTTTTTCATTATAATTATACAAAAGCCTTTTATTTGAAAAATTTTCCCAAAAACCAATCAATTATAAGGCACCAATTAGTTATAAAATTTTGAGAAATAAGCGCTACTTTTGGGGCTTTTCGTACTATCTTTTTATTCATGTTCAAACATGGAATACCTACATGTAGAAATGCGGACCACCGCGTACATACACTCCCGTTCAAAAAAATGAACCGACCTCAATCGAATAAGTCACCCAAAATTTTTATATGTAAGAGGAAGATAAAACACTTAATATGTATTTACATTACATATATTTTTTTTAAAATGCTTACTCTATTTAACAATCACACGTATATAAAATTTATGTTCTTTAAAAAATATAAATTAAGTTTATAATTCCATTTCTTTTTACACACTTAAAAATATACTGCTTATCTTTGTTTTATTTACTTTTAATGACAACGGGACAATATCGAAGTTTTGTTCTTATATATATAAATCATAGTCATTTAATTTTTGAGATTTGTACAGAATGCTCATTTTAAACAAGGCCCCTGAATATTTCTTTAAGGAAATTTTGATTTCATTTTTTGTAAAAAAGATCCGAATGAACTTTTGACTTAACGACCTTCAAGATTATTTAAAGATCAACTTGTGCTTTCCAAATGAGAACCTTTTTTTGACAAAATCGGATAGCTGACGAAAACAGAACATTAAAACAGAGTAATTAAGTCTATATTGGCTAAGATTGCATTTTTAGAGAAACATAGTCTTTAGAAAAAAATTACCAAGAATAAAAAGGTGTAATTGGAGTCAGTCAATAGAGATAGACTTTTTTGTAATTAACCAGGACGATTATGGTCTGGGAGAAAAATAAGATCCCCATAAGACGACCCTCTAAGAACAAAATAACTTTTATTCAGGTAATTTCTGAAATCTTTTCATCAAAAAGTATAAAAAAGTATGTTTTGTGTCCTTAAAAGTAGTTCTTTAAATTTTGACGAAATATGTCACCATTATCAAGAGTCTTACTATACCAAATTTCTAAAGATTATTAAAATAATCAAAGAGAACTGTAGGTTTTTGGAAAATACATTTCAAATTTTGCTCCAATTTCTAGAACATTTGATGACTACTACTTATGATGACACATTGTAGTCAAAATACGTATTTATAAAAATACAAACAAATGTTCTAAAAATTGGGGCAAAATTTGAAATGTAATACCAAATTTCTAGTATATAATATTTTAATAATAATAATAAATAAATAAATAATGAATATTATAATTTAAATATTGAATACATCAATGCGTCATCCATCGTAAATATATATAACAGAGAATTAAAAGAATTATAGAATTATAGAATTAAAAATAGTCTTATAGAATGGGATGAAACCGAGAAATTGTATCAAAAACTATTCTGATACGATTTTTGCTATTGAACTTTTTCTTTGTTCCTTCACTAATTGTAAAACGCAATTCTTGCACAGTGAAATTTGATTCCATTTTTTTAAAGTGAAATTATTTAAATACCATCAAAAAATGGTTGTTTTCGTACGGAAAAATTTATTTTCACATTCTTTACAATAGAAATTTTTGGAATTATGGATTTATCTTTATAATGTTAAATCTGAAAACCCTTCAATGTTTTCAAATTATTTAAAAAAATTTTCTGTATACAAGTGGGACCAAAGTTCTGCATGGAAAAATGCTTATGTACAATCACTGCAGCATATAGAAAGGATTGATAAAAAAAAATTGCGATAGAACAGTTTTTGATACTCATCTTCCAATTATGCCTGTAGGTATTAAACAGTATTTTTTATACGTTATATTATCGAATGATAATAGTGAGAACTCTAGGTTTTTGAAATAAAATTTCAAATTCGTCCCCTTTACCTAGATCAGTTTTTTGTATTATAAATACGTAAATACATAAATATTATAAATACATAAATAGCAATTTCAATATAATTTAAATTTATTATATTTTAAATCTAGTATATATTTTAATCTAGTTAATTTTCTATTTATTTTTAATTTTTGTCTGTTGATCTCGACTTTATAACTATCTCTAATTGTCAAAGAGTAAAGTACGACTAGCTAATTTATACTGATGATGACTACATTGTAGTCGAAATACGTATTTATAATACAAAAAACTGATCTAGGCAAAGGGAACGAATTTGAAATTTTAGTATTTTTTATATTCAAAATTGAAGAAGGATATATATATATATATACACTGATACCAATGCAATAAACAAAGTACACTAATATAGGGATCAAATATGTTTGGTGAATATAATAAAAAAAATTATAAAATTAAAGAAAATTAACATTTCATTTTTCTTGAACGGCAGTGTACATTGCTGATTAACCCATACTACGTAGTCCGTAAAATAGGCGGGTATATTATAAATAAATGCGTATAATGTTCACAAATTTCTGTATAATGGATTATTATGTTAAATATTTAGTATGCTAATAATAATATTAATAATAATTTTGTGTACGTCGTTATTATAATAATTGTTTAGATACATATAATTTTCCTGCATCAAATTTGAACCAGCTGAAACATTCTAAGCGTTAGTGAATGTAATACTGTATAGACATGTATGTATTCAGTAATATTTACGCGTAGAAGGTGACTTACTTGTCAAAAATATTGCATTTGAGTTGTACATATATAGACACATAGCCAGTGCTTGCAGGTAATGATTATATTTATATTTCTATTGTAATATGCACAAATAATAATAATAGATTGATTATAATACAGAAAACCCGTTGAAAACAAAGGGTAAATTTTTTTTCTTAATATTCTCCTCTTTTGCCATGACTAACCTTTTATTTTTGATATGTGTCTATACAAATACATATTTTTATATAAAATAAAGTTTTTTACACTGATAGAAGGATTTTCTTTCCTCAAGAATATATATTTTCTTCAAAATATTTGCTTTAATAAAGAGGAAACGTTGTTTTCATTCAAGACAACGCAGTCGCACCAAAAACATGTGTTTAGTTGTGCGAAAAAACTAAAATTCTTGAACGGTGTTTAAAGTTTTTAATATTAGAGTTCGGTAGTCTTGGCCTAAGAGATTCTTTGGTCAAGAAAATGAAATTATTGTAAAAAAAAGTCTTTTTCTTAAAAAAAAACTGAAGAAGTGAAAGTTAATGTAGCTTCTTTAACTGAAGTATATATTTTTCACGGAAGGATATGCTCATATCTTTAAAAAGTTTGGAATAAAAAATAAAAAAATGTTTATTTTGGTCCGAAATTTAAGCATTTTTTGTCAAGAGTCAGTTTATCTTTAGTTAAGATAATTTTCTCAAGGCAAAACTATAGATGTCAAGATACTTATTTTCTTCTACCAAATATATTATATATCTTCCCTATATATGAGACTCAGAAATTCTTGGTTTAAACAAATTGTTACTGCAAGGAATTACTTCTATCAGTGTAGGTAAAATATTAAACAGACATAGAAATTTATATTATTTGTGTTTCAAATTATGTCATTTCTTTTTTGAGATAAGAATTATATTCATGTTAAGTTCGAATTTCTCTTCTAAAGTTTTGTACTTTGTGAAATATTTTTGGTCGGACAGAGAGCAAAGGATATTCATCAGAATTGTACGCATGATAAGTGTAATTTATTATTTATATTCATAACATTCAAATATCACAATATCATGATGTAATACTAAGATAATCAATGAATTATACAAGTTTAGTACCGACTATGTAACAGCTAGAAATATAGATCATAATCATAAAAAACTATGATAAGCTGCTTATAAATTTTTCTAATTTCTTCACATCCGTATACATATGGTATTTAAACAGTAAACGCAGTTAGCTGTGACTTTTTTACTGGTTTTACTCCTCATTTACTTATTGTGAATTCATTTCTATACCTAGAAAAAATAAATGTTGCGTATCCTCATCGATACATTAAATACAATATAAAAATTTTCAAAACATGTGGTTGTAGTGTGACCAAACTATACAAAATAAAAATTCCGACTTAAAATTATTTAGGTATTTTCATTGACTTAGTTTGACTAAAAAGGTTCTTATTTATTTGTTGCTTTTCAGTTCCTTTCTTTTTCGAAAGTTTAATTATTTGATAAAAAGTTTTTATTTTTTGCTTTTCAGTATCTTTTTTTTTTCGTACATGTTATGGTGTTATTAGAACTACATAAGTGTGCCAAGTTTCAACAGAATCGGTTCACAGATGACAATTCAGTGGGTGAACAATCCATTTTTCCCTGTTTTTCTAGCCTTAGGGATGATTTTTTTTTTCCAAAATTAATGGTACCAACCTCGAAGTAAACACTATCCAATAAATATATATATATTTATATATATACAGGTAAGTGGTGGAGTTCCACAAGAAGGTTGGTAGAGTGTACGATTTTGTAACGAAAAGTCCTGAGACATTTTTTATAAAACGTATTTTTTTGATACTTCATTTTTTATTTAATCATTTTTTGGAAAAATGCAATGCTTAAATGTTTGAAATTAGTAAATCCTTGAAAAATGCATTAATTAAATTTTTTTTAATGTAATAAATAAAGTGTTTTAATAGTAAATTTTTTTAAAAATGCGCAAATTAAATTCGATAAATCATAAATTTTTCTGAAAAGTATATTAATAAAATTATTTTATTGATTAATTTTTTTAATAATATTAGATTATCAAATGATAATTAATGAGAACTCTAGGTTTTTTACATCAAATTTCAAATTCACCCCTATACCTAGATCAGTTTTTCTATTATAAATACGTATTTCGACTACAAACTAGTCAAAATACGTATTTATAATAAATTGTAAGATTTAAAATATTGGGAAGTTTTTCCGAATATCGAAAACTGAGTATTTATATTATCTTGAATTTTTAAGGCTATTTTTATGATAACCCAAAAAATATTTTTAAAGAATTTTTATACTACTGTACCGATTGACCAAAATCTTATCAGCTCTTAACTTTAAAAAAAAAAACACCAAATGCCGCCACAAAATTTCATCGTTAGAAATCTAATAAAAACTGAATAATTCAGCTAATTAGAATTTTTTTTCAAAATTTTTTGAAATTTTACTATAAAAACTGAACCGGATTTGTTGAAACATAAGGTTGACTCGCTCTACGGTAGTGAGAGGGAAAGCTCGCTCCCCTCACGTATCTCTGCTGACGTTGCGTTATTTCCCCACCATTTCTTTTTCTGTTAACACGTTTCTCTTATTGGTAACTTTATTTAATTCCTACCTAATTAACCGTGGGACAGGTGCAAAAGTGTCAAAGAAGTTTTAATCTTAGAATTTCATCCCCTATCCACCCTTTCAATAAACTCCATGACTTTTGACTCACCCTGTATATATAAATAAATATATATATATATATATATATATATATATATATATATATATATATATATATATATATATATTAATATATATATATATATATATATATATATATATTTGTGTATGTAAAAAATAGAATTAGAGTTTAATTTAAAAAAAAATTCGGTGTTTAGTTTTAAAAAAAAGACTAAACACTTTATAGAAAATAATTGAATTATCAATTATTTTCATAAATATGAAATTAAGTTAATTTAGTAATTTTAATTAAAAAGTTATTATGATGTATTTTTTAAAAAAAATAATGAAAACTAAATATACGGTACTTTAGAAAAAAAATCCAAAGCAGAGTATTGTATGTGGAATTATGAAAATTAGAAAACGATCGGTGCTAATGCCATACACGTAAATATAAAAAAAAAAACACGTTGAACCGAAAGTCTTTCAATAAAAGCTGGGCCCATTAAAAAGATAATATTGAGGTAGTAAGATCTTTACTATCCAGTAAGTGTCTAAGTTATCGACAAGTGATTCGAATCTGAAAAAAAATAAAAAGGTACAAAAAAGGGAACAAAACAAAATATATGTTAAAATAAAATATATTTGAAATAAATAATTTTTAATCTAATACGCTGATAGTACAACTATCCTTAAAACACTAACATTGGTTGTACAAGTTATGAAAAAAGGGATTACATGAATATGTGCTACATTGAACTGTAGTAAAAGAAAACTACAGTAAAAAAAAATATGTTCAAATATGTCTGATTTGCAAAGATATAAATATGGATTACAAATTTAATTCAGATACATAGTTGTATATAAAGAGACATTACGCTTCTGTAAAGAAAAAATACACGGCCAAAAAAAACCAAGCGTATACAAACAATATAGTTATAAATTGAAAAAGTCAATGCATATTCACATAAAATATAAATTGTACAGCAAAAGTGTGTATAGAATGTGTATTGAATTGTTACAAGTTTGAGAGACCACAAGTTTCGGAATAGTGAATTAAATAAATTATACAAAAAAAAATATACTTAGATACAATCAGATAGGAACCATTAAATCGCCCATTCGATACTTCAGCACAATCCATAAAAAATATTCAATTTGTAAATTGAAGAAATAAAAATTTTAAATACCATCTGATTAATTCATGTGAATAAACTAATTTTAGTAACTGTCTTGAGACAAGTACTTTTAGTAATTGCTTTCTTTTTGTAACTTCACAGAGAGAAGTAATTTTTGTAACTGATTGATGAGACGATTTTTTGTAACTCCCAGAGAGAAATACTCTTTGTAACTATTTTTTTGTGACTCTACTGAGCCAACTAATTTTTGTAACTGATTTGAAATATGTGCTGAAACATCGAAGTAAGCTTGTATATACGCAAGTCATTTCTGATCTAAGTAAATGTTTGTTGAAATTATGTAAATTCTCAACTAGCATAAACCAACAATTATATAAATTACTTTTTTTTGAATAATAAAAATATGAAAAAATATCAATAATAAATTTTATACAGTGGAGTAGTAAAAAAAATTATTCTCCACTCCAGGGGGCCAAAAAAATTAGCGACATGCTAATTGGAAAATATTAAAGCAAGAATGACATGAATAGATGAATAAAAAATCTTACAAATGTGGATTAGACGTGAAGATTTAAATACATTTAGATGTTTAATTAGGATGCAGTAACGTTACCATTCCCTTGATATCCTCTGAGATAGTATGGCCGAATGTTGTATATCGACATGCCGAAGGTTTTCTTATTAGATTTTGGAGCTTTTAGCCTAACTGAAGTTGGTGTAGTGAACTTTATTATCTTGTACGGTCCATTGAATTTTGAAGCGAATTTAGGTGCGATATTCTTGTTCATATTCGGGGCCAAGTTTTTTACCATGACCAATTGACCCACTTTATATTTAGACAGCGTTGGTTTATTTAAAGTTTGGTTGACTCGTTGTTGGTGAGCAATCTTTAACGCATCTTGTATATGTGCTTGTGATGGTTTAGCAGAACTCGTAATTAACTCAGTTAATTCGTTTATAATCACAAACGGCGTCATTAACTTTCTACCAAAATAAACTTCAGCTGGTGTTGAGTCGATTGTACTTATGTAGGAGTTGTTGTAATTGAAAATTACAAAACTCAAAAATTTTGACCAATTTTTATGGTCTACAGAATATTCTTTGAGAATGCATCCTAAATTATATTTTATCTGTCGATTGAGGCACTCGCTCTTGTTCGAAGATGGTGTATAGCTCGAACAGTAGGCAGCTCTAATACCATTATTAAATAAGAAGGTTTTCCACTTGATCGACGCAAAGGCTGGTCCGTTGTCGGCTACAACAACCGTCGGATATCC
Organism: Nineta flava; assembly: GCA_963920215.1. Lineage (NCBI taxonomy): Eukaryota > Metazoa > Arthropoda > Insecta > Neuroptera > Chrysopidae > Nineta > Nineta flava. The sequence continues at coordinate 63,301,455 of OY986040.1, forward strand.
GTTTTGCAGGAAAATCTTCTGTATCAGTGAAATGGCAACGTCACTGGTCTGCCTTTTACATGGAAAGGCGAAAGCAAATTTTGAAAATCCATCTACAATAGAAAAAATATATTTAAAACCTTCACTTGATCTAATAATAGGACCGATAAAGTCGACGTACAAAGTATGTAGGGTATACTCCGGCACGGAACTACTCAACTGAACCCTATCGTTACGTGTATATGGCCTTATAGCCTGGCACACTTTACAGGTTCTGACATAGTCCCTTACTTTTGCATAGAGGTTTTTGTAGTAAAAAATTTTACTAATTTCACGGAATGTTTTAATTACTGAATTATGCGCAGCATACTTGGAATCATGATAATATCGAAGAACGTAATCGAGTAAATTATCTGGTAAAAATATACGTTTTAGTCGATTCCTTCCGACGAACTTATAAACTAACCCATCCTTTATGCAAAAATTAGGGACATTCATCTGAGCCTTAAGGTTTTGATAAATGATTTTACATTCGGGAGAGTTACGTTGCTCGCTTTTAACAGAAAGGTAATCAAAATTTGTATTAGCTAAAACGTTAATAAAGTTCAGTTGCGCATTGTTCCTGATTTCTTCATTCACCGATTCTAAGTCAGTTTGATCCAAAGTATTGGTTATCTTTTTTAAAAGGTTTGCATAACCTGGATCATTGCTATGCAACTCTTTAACTTTAATGAAATTTTTGCCTGAATCTTGATTTGAATCAGAAAATTTGTTCACTATTAAATGGTCAGTTTCGTATAACCTAGATAGAAAATCGGCCATATTGTTCAATTTGCCCTTAATATGTTCCGGGGTAAAGTCATATCTCGAAATTTTAAGGATCCACCTAGATAATTTATTAAATTTATTGGGGGTATTAAAAATCCACAATAACGACCTGCAGTCAGTCTGTAGAGTAAATTTGCGGTCGGTTAAAAAATCTTTAAATTTATCTAGGGCCGTTACTACTGCGAGAAGTTCTAATTCATGACTGTTATATTTTAATTCGGCTGGATTCAATTTTCGGGAACAGTATATAATGGGGTGCAAACCGTCATCATACTTTTGAAGTAATACCGCGCCCAGACCAGTAGCTGATCCGTCAGTTTGTAGCACAAAAGGTTTGTCAAAATTAGGATGTTTTAAGACAGGCGCACTTACTAAAGATTTTTTTAAAGTAGAGATTGCATCAATATGAACCTTAGTAATTTTGAACCTAACACCTTTCTTTTTTAAATCGTTTAACGGAGCTACAATCTGACTGAACATGGGAATATAGCGGGAGTAAAAAGCCGCAGCCCCAACTAGACGCATAACTTCTTTGAAGTTTTTTGGAGTTGGCATGTCATTGATTGCTTGCACCTTAATAGGGTCTATAAAGCGTCCCTCGGCGGATATTACGCTACCCAACAAACGTACCCTCGACATACAAAATCCAGCCTTAGAAGGATTAATAGTGATACCGATAGACTTTATTTTAGTGAACAAGAGATTCAGGTGATTTAAATGTGATTCAATGTCGGGTGAATGTACAATTAAATCGTCATAATAAATAAGAAGAAATTTATGACGAAATTCTGCGAGACTGGAATTTAAAAAACGAGCTAATGATTGACTAGCCACCTTTAGCCCGAAAGGCATGGTATTGTACTCAAACAGACCATATTGTGTGACGATCGCGGTGACATGTTTCGAGTCATCTGATAATTTTATCTGATGAAAACTGGATTTCATGTCGAGGAGTGTAAACACTTTCGAATTACCTAAGCTAGCGAAAATATGAGCCATACTGGCTGAACTCATCGGATCAAACTCTATATGTTTGTTAACAAACCTATAGTCAGCGACTAACCGATAAGAATCGTCTTTCTTTTTAACAAAGAAGACGGGTGAGCTATAATTAGAGTTCGAAGGAGAAAGTACCCCTTGTGTAACAAGCTCTTGAACATGCTCGTCCAAAAGTCTGGCTTTATCGGGTGCTAGATAGTAAGGAGCTTTACAAACCGGAATGTTATCGATTAACTTAATTTTATATTCAAAACCCTTGGCAAGACCAGGAATGTCAGAAAAAATCGATTTAAATTTTTGAAGAAGTGTTTGCAACACTTTGGTTTGTTTGCTATTAAGATTTACTTTCGCTTCGACAATGGTATTAATAATTCGATTATTATTACAAAAACCTGAAAACGGTATTTCAACATTAGGATGAAAATAAAATTTGATCGTCGACTTAAAGAAGTCCAAAATGATGTTGCAATTTTTAAGTGTGGCAACACCTAAAATTACCTCAAACGGTAATGAATCTACTATAAAAAAAGTTTGAGTCCATGAAAAATTAGCCAATTTAAAATGAAGTTTCGCAGTTAAATTACATTTTAAAAAATTATTTCCCGGCAAAGAAATAGTTTTATCAATTGATTCGGTGACGATGTTTCTATTGTTAGCTTTTAACTTGTTAAAAGTCGCAGTTTTAATAGCATTAACAGTAGCACCGGAATCAAAAAGTGTTAATAAAGGATAACCTTGAATGAAAATGGTTTGTAGAGGTAAAATAGTATAATTTAAAATAACATCATTAATAAGAAACTTGGGGTCTATTGCGAGTTTTTTGGAACCGTAGTACTAACATTTATATTATCCTTCTTTCTTTTAAAACAATATTTAAAATTGTGATTAGTACCTTTACAGAAGGTACAAAAAAATTTAGAGTCATTATGCGTATTTTGAATTGAAGTAACGTTTACACTGACGGGTGTTGTAGTTATTCGCGCTTGAATTTCCTCAATTTTAGTGATTAGTTGATACAAATCTTTATAAGTATCGGGAATTTGATATAAACCAAGAATAGATAGTACAGAATTATTGGCATGAGCAAAAATAATTTGTATGATTTCGGATTCAGATGAATCATTAAGTAGGATGTTCGCGAATTTTATTATTGAAGGAACAAATGTCGAAAATTTTTCAGTGTCAGGTTGATTTCGCCGGACCAATCTATCAATTAATATCTGTTTAGTCAAAGGTGGAATATAAACTTGTAATAAATTATGTTTAATATTTTGCCAAGACAAAGAGTCAGCCAAACAAGTAGACCAAAATGTTTGTGCGTTCGAAGCACACCTATTGATTAAAGATTTCAAAAGAACGTCTATAGGTAAAAAATTAATATCAACTAAATGTTGAGTATCGACAATAAACTGTATAATATTTTCTGGAACCGAAATGTCCAGAATAGTGATTTTATTTATAAAGGAATCTATACTCGGTTTTGCAAAAAAACTAAAATTTGAAGTTAATTGATTTGAACTAGTGTTATTATTTGATAGAGTAGTTGTTATTGTTGCCAAGGCATCGGTAATGCTACTTATCTGCTTGCTTTGCTGTTGTATTTGTTGCTGTACATCCGAAACGTGCAGCACTGACACATGGAACTGTTGAGCTGTAGTCTGCATCTGCGTAGTTATAGCCGCTAAGTTAACCGCTGATACTTGATGAGGCGTGATGAATAAGTCATCTGGTGAAGCTGGAGGATCGTCATCTCCTGGGGTACCTGGTGTATTACGAGTTGTTCTCGGCATAATGAAAATTTAAACCACAAACAAAATAGAAGAAAGAGAAAAAAAATTAGTACTAAGTTAAATATAATTATAGAATTAAAGAAAATGTAAAAGATATAAATGTATAAATATAAAGAAAAAATTATAATCATTTCAACTTTCAAAAGAATTTCAGAATCACAAGTCGAGCTTTGTGAAAACTATCGAAAACAAAAGACACATATGGATATTTGCTCTGCTTCCATATGTGTATGTAAAAAAATTTTTGGAGTTTAATTTAAAAAAAATTGGGTGTTTAGTTTTTTAAAAGAAAAACTAAACACTTTATAGAAAATAATTGAACTATCATTATTTTCATAAATATAAAATTAAGTTAATTTAGTAATTTTAATTAAAAAGTTATTATGATGTATTTTTAAAAAAAAATAATGAAAACTAAATATACGGTACTTTAGAAAAAAAATCCAAAGCAGAGTATTGTATGTGGAATTATGAAAATTAGAAAACGATCGGTGCTAATGCCATACACGTAAATATAAAAAAAAAAACACGTTGAACCGAAAGTCTTTCAATAAAAGCTGGGCCCATTAAAAAGATAATATTGAGGTAGTAAGATCTTTACTATCCAGTAAGTGTCTAAGTTATCGACAAGTGATTCGAATCTGAAAAAAAATAAAAAGGTACAAAAAAGGGAACAAAACAAAATATATGTTAAAATAAAATATATTTGAAATAAATAATTTTTAATCTAATACGCTGATAGTACAACTATCCTTAAAACACTAACATTGGTTGTACAAGTTATGAAAAAAGGGATTACATGAATATGTGCTACATTGAACTGTAGTAAAAGAAAACTACAGTAAAAAAAAATATGTTCAAATATGTCTGATTTGCAAAGATATAAATATGGATTACAAATTTAATTCAGATACATAGTTGTATATAAAGAGACATTACGCTTCTGTAAAGAAAAAATACACGGCCAAAAAAAACCAAGCGTATACAAACAATATAGCTATAAATTGAAAAAGTCAATGCATATTCACATAAAATATAAATTGTACAGCAAAAGTGTGTATAGAATGTGTATTGAATTGTTACAAGTTTGAGAGACCACAAGTTTCGGAATAGTGAATTAAATAAATTATACAAAAAAAAATATACTTAGATACAATCAGATAGGAACCATTAAATCGCCCATTCGATACTTCAGCACAATCCATAAAAAATATTCAATTTGTAAATTGAAGAAATAAAAATTTTAAATACCATCTGATTAATTCATGTGAATAAACTAATTTTAGTAACTGTCTTGAGACAAGTACTTTTAGTAATTGCTTTCTTTTTGTAACTTCACAGAGAGAAGTAATTTTTGTAACTGATTGATGAGACGATTTTTTGTAACTCCCAGAGAGAAATACTCTTTGTAACTATTTTTTTGTGACTCTACTGAGCCAACTAATTTTTGTAACTGATTTGAAATATGTGCTGAAACATCGAAGTAAGCTTGTATATACGCAAGTCATTTCTGATCTAAGTAAATGTTTGTTGAAATTATGTAAATTCTCAACTAGCATAAACCAACAATTATATAAATTACTTTTTTTTGAATAATAAAAATATGAAAAAATATCAATAATAAATTTTATACAGTGGAGTAGTAAAAAAATTATTCTCCATATTGAGTGCTTTCAAAATGTTTACATACAGACAATATACCGCGATTATGATATTTGTTCTTTGGAAGCGCTGGGAAGTCTTATTATTATTTTTTTTGTGGTCAAATTTTTTTCAAATTAATATGGGACCAACTTTGAACAATTCCCTATCGAACAAAAAAAGACTATCATATTTGGACGACTATGTAAAACATTATGCGTGATCATACATTAAAACAAAAATATACAGGTTGAATTGAGTACCTCCTTCTTTTCGTCGGTAATAACAAATAATTGAAATATCTATCGTCCGACATGTTTCATTGTGTGTACAAACAAATGCGTACGTAAGTACTGATTGAAATAATATTTTAGTTTTATATTTAGAAATAACTGGCTCTGCACGAAAGGTATTTTTGAAAGGTTAGTTGCTCAGGTAATTATCCGGGACAACCTTTGACCTTGGCTTCGAGTCCTTGGCATAATGCAAAAAACCGCACCCTTCTAGCTTGAATAAAAGTAAAAATTCGTTACGCAGGAGCGGTTTCAAGTTAGCGAATTTTCTTAGAATACATAAATCACTATCTAGCGGACATATATTTAATGTGATCATAATGAAATATCATATCTGACATGATTTTACTATTTGCAAGGCCAATTTTATTACTAAATGGTATGTTTCAAGAGAAAAGGGGGCTTACAGAAAAAAGAAAACATAAAATATAAAATATCTCTCCTAATATTAGAACAATCGAAAAAAAGGTAATGAAAATTAATGTTTTCCCATTTTCCCCATAAGTTTGAAGTTATTCCGCGTCAAAAGCGAAACTGAATTTAACGCGGTTGCTTCTTCTAATTCTACCATGTCTAGAAGGGGGTAGAATAAGTGTATGTGAAATGAATTTTTCATATTCATTTCCATAAACAAGGGATAATAATTCGTCCATCCAAAATAAATAATTAAGAACATTTTACTCACCAAATCAATAAATTTAAATCATTGTTTAAAATATGTAAATGTTCATTTATTGTTGGATTTTACATAGTATCACTGGAATAAAATTATAAGTATATAAACATGAAATACTAACCTTAATCTGATAAAAACTTGTTCATATATATATTAATTTGTGTATACTTAAGCGTCAACAATACAATGTTTGTCCAAATTCCATTTAGGTTACGTAAGACAAAATCTAGATGACTAGCGTATATTTTATACACAAATGTCATTGAATTTTAATTAAATACTGATATGAAAAAATTAACTCGTCAACCAGGAATCGAACCTCGGGCCTGTGGATATCTAGTCCAGCGTGCTTACCGCTACACCAAAGACGACTCTGGCGTAAGAGCCAAATCTTTCATATCATTCTTATTTTTATTTTGTCAGTATTACTTCTATCCAAATTATTATTCTTATATATTAATTTGTGTATACTTAAGCGTCATCATTACAATGTTTGTCCAAATTCCATTTAGGTTACGTAAGAAAAATTCTAAAACTTGTTTGTTTTTGTTTGACAAGATAATTTTCAGATGTTTTGCAGCAGAAAAAAAAATCCTTCATTTTTGTCGGAATGTAGCCACACGCAAATACACTATAGTTTATAATACTGCCACCTTGACATCCGTGATCTCATCGAGATTACAACTCAGCAGAAGCCTCTCTTCTAATTCATCGTTTAAATATAAAATATCGCTATAGAATAACAACTTGAATCCTGCGTTCAAATTGAACTTTGACGGAAATCATCGACGTTCTGAGAGCTTTGAAAATATAATTAAATTGGAAGATTTTTTTAAATGATTAAATGTTTTATACGTACTACGTATACGTATTACTTTTTCTAAGGTTTCTTAATTACACATTTTATAGTATTTGAGGATCACACGATCACACGTTTATTAGAATTTGCAACCTCACTAATAGTAGCTTAAAACGTCAATATTTGATCAAAACATCACATTATTTGTTAGACAAAAAGCTGCGTTCCAAATTACAATTCCTGGCATGTGCCCGATATTCAAATACTGACGGTAATTCATAGTCAATTTTATATTTTTAATAAATTAAATTCGAAAGTAAATGGAAGTTTTGTATATTTAAGAAATATACTGCGTCGTATAAGCTTGGATAAAAACTAGTCAATATACAAGACATAAGTAGAAGTTGGGATGAGGACTGTTTATTAATATAGTGAACGAAGACTATATTTTATTAGGGCCAAAATTTGATTAAAATAAAACCCAAGTATAAATAAACTTCGTTTCATATGCCAGTGAGTGAGTCAGTCAATAAGTGACACAACGGGCTGTATATATGACAGGACTCGCTCCGCTCGCAATGGTGCTCCGTGCCCTTGACTCCTGAAGAGGCCTCTGGTGTTTGTTTCACGTCTTAGATAGAATATAAAACCGCACCATTGCATGTATAGAAGTAAAGAAGGAATTTTAGGAGGTTTTTCCCTTTTTCGGTAAGATTATATTGGAAAGATTAAAGTTTTCCCATTTCTCCTGTAAGTTTGAAGAAATGCCGCGTCAAATGCTAAAAATCGCATCCTTGTAGCATTTCTAGAAGTGGGTTATAATTTGTATACGTGAGTCGTTCAGTTACACAAGAACTGTATACACATATTATAGGATTTAAAAGCAGAGATTCGAAAGAGAGATTTTGGGATGCTGTCCTTATAAAAAATTAACTAGGGAACTATTAATAAATATTCAATATAATATATGCATTATTGTTTAGTTATATTACACAAATATAAAATTATACATTAAATAGCATATGTATAGGTAGTTTAATGGTAGTGGGTACTTAAATACCTATACAAATTCTATTCTCGAAAATGCATGTAGTGTTTTGCTGTCTATTAATCAATGATGTTTTAGTATTATACAGTAGGAGCCTTATTGGCTGTGATGGCAATTACAATATTGTCACCATATTTTTTGAAGAGTTGTGCTTTCGCCGTTTTTATATGTGGGCGATAATTACCTTCCCTTAATTTTTGCCATTAGTTCGTTCAGAAAAAACTGACACACTTCAGAATTATGCTCGAGATAAGAATATACTAATTGCATTGCAGTATCGATATCCTTTGCAAACGGAGGTCTTTTTTCGTTTCTTCAGTCGATGATACAAGTTTAGCACAATTTTTAAATGCACGAGTTGTGTTACTTTGCATCGTTTGAGACCAAATCATTAACATGCTCGGGACGCTCAACAATCGCTCGATCCCAATCATCATTACGAGCTCTAGCTAGTTTCGAAATACTGGTTTTCATCGATAATTAACGTACACTAAAGACAATATTAAGATCGCACAACCGTGTCTGCTTTTGTATCGCTATACACTCTGATGTTATCTCACCAGTGCACATAAAACAGTTGTCTTTGAATGAGAATGTTGGGTGCGTGTATCGCAGTTGTGGATGAGAAGTGGTGTCATCGCTTCTTCTACGTAACGGTGCAGCGACTAATTTCTCGTTATTATATCGTTTTCTACATACATCGTGAACTACTATCGATCTCAACCTCTCCAAGGTTTGCCCTGGTTGTCCTTTCTTTGAACACTTGACTTACATAAAGTCTCTAATCCTTTTTCCTTCACTTCAATCACTTTACTTCCTTGCAATGGATTTTCACAAATAAAACAGTTTAATTCCTTCGAAAACATGACTATAAAATTTAAAAAATTCGTTACGCAGGAGCTGCGTCAACTTCCTAAGAATACATAAAACACTCTGTAGCGGTCATAATTTTAGTATGACCAAAATGAAATATAATATATGATATGACTTTAGTATTTGGAAAAATTAAATTTATTAATAGCCAAAATAGAACGATATATGACAATTATAGTTTATAGTTACTATGGAAACGACAATCAAAATTTTTTACAATAAAATATATTTCATGTATTTGTGTCAATCAAACACAAAATATTAAATATCTCTCTTAATATTCGAATAATCGAAAAATATATCAGGAGTAAAGTTGTAGAAAATCAAGTTTGCTACAATTCATTACGTGATCATTTTTCTGAAACTCTAATGTGAACAGAGATATTTAGAATTTTAACTTTCAATCTTTAATTGAAAATATTTCTGTAAATATTAGTGTAACAGAAAAATGATAAGAAACTAAATTACAGTAAAACTTAGTACTTACAACTAAACTCCTGATAAATGTTCCAATTTTTCAAATATTAAGGGAGATATAGATTATTAAAATAACCAAAGAGAACTCTAGGTTTTTCGAAATTACATTTCAAATTTGAGACACGCACCAAATTAGCAACAAGCAATATATCTCTGAATAGTTACCATATCCCAGAGATAGTTACGATAAGCTAATTCATACTGATGAAGACTACATTGTAGTCGAAATACGTATTTCTAAAATACAAACAAATGTTCTAGGAATAGGGGCAAAATTTGAAATGTAATTAAGAGAGATAGTTAAATTTTGTGTTTCCCCTCCCTCTAAACCGCCTTTCTCCTGGTCCGATTTTACCCATTAACGAACTTGACCTTTAGAATACGAAAAGCCACTCAAATACCAAATTTTATTCCAATTGGAATAAAACTGTTATCGCTGGAGAGTCCGCAGATATTTAAAAAAGCATATAAATATATATATATATATATATATATATATATATATATATATATATATATATATATATATATATATATATATATATATATATATATATACATATAAATAAATATATATATATACAAATTTTAGCGATACTGATTTTTAACGTCTAATAGGTAGGATCAATGGACATTTGAAGAAATTTTTCCGAAATTCCAACATTGGTGCAAAATGATAATTACATAAATTTGTAAAATGCTTATTACATAAATTATGGGAATTTACATGATTAGGAAAGGAACCATTTATCCAATGTGGCAGTGCGAGCGACAAAGATGCGAGGTAGAAAAGTAAAAATTCGGAAAAATCACGTCAAAATCATTAAAATCCCCCATTTTCAAAACTCCCGGAAAACTTTCTAGGTAACCTATTATTTGAGCACCAAATGACTGTACTAATAATGGAATTCCACAAAGTAAAGCTCTACAATAAATTAAATACCTCGAATTTTCATACCTGGCATTTATAATACCCACCCGCTTCGCTGAGCGTATCTTAAAACTTGTAATAATAATTTTTTGGCTTTTATGTTAAATTATCTATAGAAAAACCGATTTGTCGTTTTTCGAGGAGATTAAAATTTTCTTATCATACAGATAAATGCTTTATGTTTGAAAATAGTCCCTATCTCACATCGTCCTAAAGATAGGTTTCGGACACAGCTACCATTTGGTAAGGTTTACAATGATCGAAATTGCAAGCTATCTATTTTTAAGGAAGGAACAATTTTTGCTTTTGAACTTTTTCTCTTCCTCGTATGGTTTCAAACTTAGATATTTCCCTCTTTCTTAGAGCCGGAGATTGTTTGATACAATGAATGACTTTGCAAGTTGTTTATTTTTAAAAAAAGATACATTTTTTGTGGGTGCTTATTTTTGTATTTTTACTGTGTTAAAGTTGAATAATACCAACCCCTGGCGATGGTGGGGTTGTAAAGGACAATGTGAGACTTTGCAAGTCGATTACTTTTAAAGATTATAGTCCAATCCGCTTAGCTACTGTAGATTACGTTTTGTTATTATCCAACAGGGATACTTTTCTGGGATAAGTTGAATTTGCTATTTCAGGACGTACTACTATCTAATACGCTTGTTTAGAAATTAGACTGATACTCCAGGACCTTAAGCAACTATTTTCCAAATTTCATGAAGATCCATTCATCCGTTACTGAGCGGAGTGGTAACTTACGCCCAAACTTTCGCATTTAAAATATAAGTATGGTATAGGTTATTTAACGAAGGCCAAAAATCTCTTAACCTCGGTCTGTCGTACTATCATGCTCTAGATTCTTTTGTACCATGCCGGTATCTATGCCAAAACTATTGAGTGTTTGAAAAAATGTTTCAAGCGTAATTTGTTATTTATCCGATAAACATTAGTTATATTTTAAGATTTTTATCAAATAAACAATTTTTAAGTTTAATTTTTAAGATTTGATAGATATATCTTGGGGTATATAAATGTATTGCACTTCGACCATATGGCCCATTGTGTACCCCCGGCTGCTTCCCCCATCTGTGTACCCCCATCTAGCTTCAATAGTCTAGAGGTAGACAATCCTTCACTACCCCTGAGTTGGCTTCAGTTACAGACAAGGCTTTTGGAGAAATTATATACGTTGTTGTAATGAAAATTATTGAGAATAATTTTTCTGGAAAATATTACGAAAAATATTTAAGACAGCAATATTTTTGTCCTTGGAAAATGGAGTTTTTTTCTAAGTACAAAAAGAAAATAATGTAGTTCGATTTATTTATTTTTTTAAACTAAGTTTTTTTTTTAAGTCGAAAATTGAAAAGAAACTAATAGTTGCTTTGATTTAAAGTTTTTCTTTTTTTTACATAAAAAATTGAAAAAAATTATTAGATATAATTTAATACAAAAAATCAAAAGTCTAAGTTGAATGTTTTAATAACATAAATACATACACAAATAAATAAAAATGTATATACAAGATTGAGTAAACAGAAGTAAGCTAGCTTACAGTAATCTTATGTATCATAAAATTTGTGTAGAAATTTGACTTAGCAGTGGCCGTGTTTGTTAAGTGGACACTTAAATGTGAAGCAAGGAGGGTATCATTCGGGTTCAAGCCTGGGAGAAGTATTATAATTTTTAATTTATTTTATAAATAATCGAAACATCCGAATGCGCCCATGGTTGTTGATAAATTAAATCATTCTAAAAGCTTCCATGCAGAAGTATATACTTGACTGTTGTTCGATCAGCTAAAAGTTATACTTAACTACTGTTCAATTCAGATCGAGTTAAAGTTGGCATTTGTATAAGTAATTCAAAGTTTGACATTGTGTTGAAAAATTAAAAAATTGTTGAAAATAAATTCTCTTTTTTTTTTTAAATCAGGTTTTTTTTATTTCGTAAAAACTTGTGTTTAATTTAATTTTTTTGTTCTGGAGTACACATTAACCTCCACAAAAACGTACAACATCGGCTTGAACACCAACAATTACCTATTCATTTAACATAAGTGAAGAATTGGCAAGAAGTATTGGTAAATGGTAACCTGTCAGAGATAGTTCAGGGAGTGGAGCCACAAGCAATAATACTTTCAAGATTCTTGGTAAAATGTGCATGGATGTGACGATATCAAGAATGAAGTTCAATGTTGAAGTAATGGTTGTACCTGGAGCCACAATCGAAAGAGTACACAGCATTTACCACCCCAAGAGGTCTCTATCAATTTCGCGTCATGCCGTTTGGACTGAAGAACGCTGCAGCTACCTTCCAGAGTTTAATGAACGAAGTACTATCTGGATACTTAGAAGATTTCTGCCAAGTTTACCTGGATGACATACTAATCAACAGTCGCTCAGTTAAGGGACATATACACCACATGGATCTTGTACTTGAAAGACTATAACAACATGGATGAACTTGCAAATATGTCATTGGCAGCAACAAAGTCAAATACCTGGGACATATATTGAACGAAGATGGTATTGACAGAGAGGAAGAGAAGAACGAAGCTATAAGCAATCACCCTGTACCAAGAACACGAAGACAACTACGGCAATTTTTGGGATAATGTGGTTGATACAGGAGCTTCGTGAAGAACTATAAAGACATAGCTGCACCTCTGAGCGAAATGTTAAAGAAGATCATAAAGTGGCGCAGGCTAACATTGCATCAGAAAATTCCAAGTCATCAATAAGTAATTGCACTGAATCTAGCATATCTAGATTTTAAGAAGACGTTTTGTTTAAATACGGATGCTAGTGACGTCGGACTGGGTGCAATATTGTTAAAAAGCTAAAAAGTAGCTAAAAAGTTATAATTAACTACTGTCCAATTCAGATAAAGTTAAAGGTGGCATTTGTATAAGTAATTCAAAGTTTGACATTGTGTTGAAAAATTAAAAAAATTGTTTTTTTGTTTTAAATCAGGTTTTTTTTGTTCCTTAAAAACTTGCGTTTAATTGAATTTTTTTGTTTTTTTTCTTTTCTCAAAAAAATTTTTGTGCGTGTCGTTTCAATTAGATAATATTTAGTAAAACCTTTTACTAATATATTTTTTTTGTTTTTGTCGAGTATCGGAATCATTTGCAAGATCGGACAGCTCTCCTTTGATGTATAAAGAGAGCCAAGATACCGCGACAACGTTCTGGTTAATGTAGCCTCTGCGTACGTACTCATGGACGCAGGCAAATATGGCGTAGGCTTCTGCTTCGCAGGGCTGTGGCATATTTCCCCAAGTTGAGGCTTATCTTTGCATCCGGTCTTTCACCGTTTACTCCCGTCCCGGCCCCTTCCTACGTTTTTGAGTCGTCTGTGTACAAACCGACTATTTTCTTGAGATAGGAGGTCTCTCATTCCGTCCACATGTGCCTACCACAGACTACAGTGAAAAGTTTTGAGAAGGAGTAAATTTTGTGAAGAACATGTGCCCATTTCAAAAACAGGTCTGTGTTGGTTGAAAAATGTTTAAGGAATAAGGAATAAAGTTGTAGAAAATCATGTTTGCTACAATTCATTATCATTTTTCTCAAACTCTAATATATATATATATATATATATATATATATATATATATATATATATATATATATATATATATATATATATACATATATATATATATATATATATAAATTTTAGAGACGGTGATTTTCGACATGTACTAGGTAAGATCGGTAGCGACATTTTGACGAAATTTTTGAAGAAATTAACTTAGCATCCACACCTCCAATTCCTGGCAGCGTTGTCGTAAGGCAATGGACATACTTAAGGGATTGGCTGGTATATCGTTGGGAGCAGATCGGATGATGCTACTGAGGTTGAGGCGTGAGCGTCTGCTCCTCAATTAGGTCGCGGGGGTATTGGCTAAGCTAAATCATGTCAACTTCCCGGCTCTCTTCAGAAAATGAAGATTTCTGAGGAGACTCTATGAGAGACGTGCCACTGTCACAAGACCTTTGGCCGTTCGAACGCAGGAGCTTCTACAGAGTCTTAATTTCGAATTCCCTCAGGTACTTCGCTACAGTTTTCTTGAAGTACCTACTTGGATGATTCCAAAGGTATGGTGCCGCTTTGACCTGGCTGGTCTCCGTAAAGAACAAACCAGTTGCCAGTTCTATCGGACCTGCTTCCAACAAATTATTAGCGATTAAAATGACTCTCTGTGCGTGTATACGGATGGATCTAAAACCATTTCAGGTGTGGGAGCGCAATTGCCATTGGCAATAGCTCACATACTTGGTCTTTCTCCTTACAGGCATCCATGTACACTGCTGAATTATATGCAATTTTGCATGCCCTGTGATAGTGTGAAGAGTTTTGAACCTTCATAATACATTCTTCATTTGTTTCGACTCTTGAGCACGCTGCAAGCACTAATGTGCTTTCAAGGGGTCATCTAGTGCAAAACATCCAAACGATACTCCACGTGCTCCGGCACATATCGATCGTTCCCGTATGGTCACGTGGGTATATATGGGAATGAGTTTGCTGATAAAACTGCGCTGGCCGCAGCTGATTTAGACCACGTGAATCAAATCCCAATACGCCCAGAGGACCTGAGCGTGCATTCGCTTTAGAATTAATGAAAAATGGCAGCGGGAGTGGAACAACCTCACGGAGAAGCTCAAATAGGTCAAGCCAAGCATTAATAAGATGCCGGCACCTGTAAATTTGAGCTGTAGAGAGAGCGTGGCACTGTTTGCAGGACAGTGCAAACCGTGAAGCATATTGTTGAGGAATGTGTAGTTTTTGAACGTTTACGGCAAAGCGACTACGGCTTCAAACCGACTACGGCTTCGAAAGAATGTAGCACAAGCACTATCGTATAGCTCCGTGAAGAGGATGATTACAATGAATCTCTCCTTCTACGGAGACTCTAGGGGTAACACCTCTTATTTTAAAAAGTTTTCTCTTTTATAGGTCTTTTTATGTACAGCCTCGTACAATTTTATCTTCTTTTTCTAAAAGTTTTGTGTTTTTATATTATTTATTTATTTTATCTGTGATAATGTCGGCCCGTTACACCCAAATTATCACATTTTATTATATATAGTTTCAAGGTTTATCGTTTTTATCGTAATGGTGTGGGCTCTTTACACCCACACTATTACACGTTGCTATATTTTTGGTGTTTAAAACGTTTGATTGTTATTTAGTTTTAAGTATTTTTATCTGTTGCAGTGAAGGCAACAGACAAAAATTGATAAGGTGGCAAGTTTTAAAATATTTGAAACAAAAGAAAGAAGAAGGAACTTGCCAAGTTATAAAATTTTAAAAGCATAGGAAGGGAAAACTTGCGAAATGAATTTCAACCAAATTTTTTCTTACATTTACTCATTTTACCCGTCACTAATTTTCTTGGTAAAAAGTTTACTGTGATATTTATACTTTGTAAATATGCTTGGCTTTTTAATAGGACATGAAAACTTTTTAAGGAGCAACTAATACATGAAGTATCTCCCCGAAAACTCGGCCCTTTTTTACATTTATATTTTTGATCGGATATATTATAGATAATACATTAAAAACATGTTATTTCATTGTAAATAAATATCTATAAAGATAGTAAGCTTCTTATTCTGTTTAACATTTAGAACACGGACTGTATTGTAAGTAAATATCATTATTCTCTTGTCACTCTATTTGTTGAAGGTTATAAAAAGTTTTTAATACATTAATATTCAAAATATTCACTACTAACTAACTATCTACACTACTATCGAAAACATATTTTCATTAAAGATAGCGACATTACCCGTCCAATTTATTTTTCGGGTCGTTTAATGGCCAAATTACATTAAGTCGTACAAGTTGATAGTATACTAAAAAAACTATTATTAGTAGCAATTATAATCAGTAATTAAAAATAATTAATTAAATTTTTTTTACATATATACCATTCTTACTCCACGAAAATGCAAATTTATTACTGCAGTTCATTTGCATAAACAGTAATGTGAGTATGGTAATTTATTATTTTACAGGTGATGGCACTTGCGATTTATAAATTGCATTGGTAATGACTGAATTTAGAGTATTATTATTGTAGAAAATACTACATATGTATAATATAAGACACATAAATCTTAAATTGCAATATGTTTTTTGTAAAAATTAAATGTTATCATCCATACTTCCATAAAGTAGTTCAACTTGTGAGAACGTTAAGTTTCAATCTCGAAACAACTGCTGTGGGGCAGTCAATTCCATGTCTGACTTGCAATCCTAAGATCTCCAGTTCTATTCTCTGTCAAGCCAATCTTTTATTTTTACAACTTTCCCTATTATTTCAGTATTATTTCATAGATTTATCGTGCATAAGTCCCACTATTATAAATATGCCATAGCCAATAAGGGAGACTTTTCTCATTTACTAAACGATTTATGAAACACAACTAGAAATCACCGCCATGACGACAGAATGAATCTATCTATATCATCGACCGCATGTATTTAGTAATCAACAGTCATCATATCAACCAAGGAACAATATTATTAAATTTTGTTGAAATTTAACGTTAAGTAGCATCGCTAGTTACTTTCCATATATATTTTTTTGTTTAGTTAACGTTTTGTACAATAATTTTAGAGTGTAATTATATTGATTATAACTTTTCAAGAAAAAAGTGTTGTGTTAGTTCACCGTTTGTTTTTCTCAAGTCAAACCTCTAATCCTATTCTCAGCAACGATATAGTTATCAAACATTGCCCCTTCGTAAGTCAGATGTATAGGGTTAGAACATTTGTTAATTGCCTGGACATATAAACTTTAGTGATCACTTGTAAGTTGGATTGGGAGAAAGCGAAAAACTGATAAGTATTTGTTGAGTAATTTCGCGGAGAAATTCACTTAAGTGTTATTTTACATATTATCGTGCAAGACAGTTCATAGTTCATACTATGTTATATACTATTTTAATAAAAATATTCAAACATGGCATTACTCGAATCACGCATCAACCTTCAAGAAACACGATGTAACTTGTTGAAAGCCGAAGTAGATCCTAGCCTTTATATCGATGTTACATTATTAACCAAAGCTAAAGTGCAAAAACGACTAAAATTTTGAAAGGAACTTGTAGAAGAATTCAAGAAATGCAATCTTGATGCCATTGCTCAGGATGCCTACATGTCAAAAAAAAAACTATATTGGATATCTTAGCCGAAGTCACCGCAGCTAATCCTTTAGACGGAACGACACTTGCACATACTTTCTATTTTCTTCTGCACCCCGACAAATGTTGGCCGAAATTCAAATTGTTCAGTTTGTTGGATATAATCAATCTTGGAGGTCATTTAGCGATATGTTTACATTACTTATATGAACAAATCAAAATGCATTATCTTAAAAGCAGTGTTCTCGGAGAGCCCGCCCATCTAATCTCTACTTTTCAACTTTGTGGAGATTATTTTGTCTCTGCATGGGATTAACTTGCCTCCCTTGTCAAAAGGGTTGAGCCATTTACTAGCAAAAGGTGTTGGGATCACCGACCAGCAAGTGGGACTACATATACACTCGCCTATACACTGGTAAATCAGTTAATCCATCTACTTACGTAGAGCTAGAAGGATTCATTAGTGGTCGGGCACGTGCAATGAAATCGATTGAGGATAGTAAGACAACGCTATATACATCATCATCAAAATCAAACAGCATCTCCAAGATAGCAAATTCACATGCCATGGCCCTAGAGAATATAGAACGTAACAATAAAGTCGGTTGTTCTCTTTGTCATTCTGAGCATTATCTTTCAAGCTGTAAAATGTACGTTCAAAAATCGCCTGCTCAACGCCGTGAGTATATAGTTGTGAAAGAGTGTTTTATGTAGTATACGACACAAGGAGTAATTGTTAACTAATCCGATGAACCATACACTCAAATCGCAGGTGGTGAATGGAATCATAAATAGGGTTGGTAGATACGAAAAATTACCCTTGGCGGTTATATTAGGAAAAAATTGTATAGGCCTTGAGACTAATATCTGAGTCCATTTTCGACAACTATAAAAATGGTCTATAACCTCACAGCGGTGACACCTACCTGGTGATAGGTGTATTAAACCAACTGTCAAAGTTATTGGTCAATGATTATTAATAATTAATAGTATTGGACGGTGATCGTTCTAAAGAAAGGTCACAGTGAGGGAACATTATTATTAAAGGTAAGTGTCGTTTCATAAATGTATTCCTATTCCGGTTACTATTATCTTAATGTTAAAAAAATATTTGTTAATGTAAAATAAAAAACAATATTCAGTGTAATACAATAGAATAAAATAAAACAAATATAAAAAAAATAACTTCTTATGGACGATTTGGGGGTTCTATCATCCGAGTAAATGTCACGATTCGATTACCATGTGTTGTATATGCGTCAAGATATACAAACGATTCTTATTTTTAATCAATCACGAAAAACTTAAAATTTAAAAACAATTACGGGCACTACCACGACCGGAGGCAGTCGGAATTTCAATGTCAACCCCCATCCAAGTGCTTTCAATGAAGGCTACAGCTAACCACCAAAATGTGGTGAGTGGAGAAACTATAATAAACAAAAAACACAAATAATGGTTGAAATATTGCCTTGAGTTTTCTGCAAGATTGATAGAGTCTAAAACACAACGCCTGCTCAATGGATACTACGTAAAAAAGTCGAGCCATATAGTATGGAGATTTATGATAGCAGTATATATATATATATATATATATATATATATATATATATATATATATATATATATATATATATATATATATATATACATACATATATATGTATACATATTTATATCGAATTTCCTAAGAATACATAACTCTTTTAATAAAATAATACTATAGAATTTCATCAAAATCGGCCCACTCGTTTAGAAGTTCATTCACATACACACAGACAGAAGAATTATATATATTAAGAAATATCTCTTTTATTTTATTAAAATTTTGTTTTAATTTTGAAATGTCAATTTTGATTGTTGTTTCCATACTAATATATCGTTCGATTTTGGCTATTAATAAATTTAATTTTTGCAAATACTAAAATCATATCAGATATTATGGAGAGTGATTTATGTATTCTTAGGAAATTCGCTAAGTTAAAGCAGCTCCTGTGTAACGAATTTTTTTTTGTTTTAATGAATTTTTGTTTTTAAAAATGCCAGCAATTAGACATGCAAACTAAAGTCGTAGAACTCGAAAAGCTAGAAGTGAAAGATATACCGCGAAACGCGGAATAAAGTTGAACGGAATCGATGGAATCGAAATCAACAACATAGAAAGTTACGTTTAACCAATATCGAGCTGCATTTAATTATAATGTGGAAATCGATTACAGTTCACAGCAAATCGTTGCTATTGGACCAATGAACGTTGTGTGTCAATATTGAAAGGCAATTAAGTTTAAAAATGAAGCCCCTGGAATATGTTGCGCCAGCGATCAAGTAAAATTGGCGCGATTGGTACCACCAGAAGAGCCACTACATTCATTGGTTTCGGGAAATGGGCCAGATTCTAAACATTTTCTGACTCACAACGAGCAATAAAATAATTGTTTTCAAAGTACGTCATCTAGTGCAACAAAAGTTATTCGAGAAAAATTTAAGCCAAATTTCAATGGAAGTATATTGAAAAACAATAAACTTTTACCACCACGTGCCTGATGTAAAATACGTTGGCAACTTTCAATTGAAATGGTGTATCAATTGAAATGTTCACTTGTAGCTCGGTAAATTGCCAAAGGCAGAAAGAAGTGAGTGTGTTTTAAAAAGTTTATGGTGGAAAGGGAATGCTGAGAAAGTATTTTGAGAGCAACATGGGAGAGCCACATGGTGGTACAAACAATTCGCTTTACGATATCCTATATTATACCTATTTCTTATATGTTTACCTTTGCAGATTCAGGGTCAAATATATCATCTAACAGGTTCCTTATTGCGAACGCGGGACAGTGACTACAAGGTTTTGCAGATTTATTTTATGGGCGATTCAGCAAGACAAGTCGAACAGCGTTGCACACAACACTTCGGTCACTATTCACAACCGCATAAGACCACATATCATGAAAGCCGATTGATGCCTGCAGGACAACACACAAGACGTTTTAATGCGCCAACAATTGAAAATAATAAACAATATGTTTTTGGAATCGTTATTATTTTTTATTGAATTCGAATTGGTATAATTCGAATTCAATATTCATAGTTAAGACAGGGCAACGTCTGTCGGGTCAGCAAGTATATAAATATATAAATATAATTAATTTATATATAAATATATAAATATAATTAATTAATATATATATATATATATATATATATATATATATATATATATATATATATATATATATATATATATATATACATAAATATATACACTTCCTTCCACAATTCTCCCTTTGTTCAACAGGCATGCAAACATCAAAACAGTCAAAACAATGTGCGCTTAAATAATCAAATCCGGGAACCAGGGCATCGATGGAAAAACAATATACTGTATGGAGTCATAAGCGAACATGTATTAAGCAACAAACATTCATTATTATTCTTGCAGTAATGATATTTAATTATACGTATCTATACCAATTGTCTTCAAACTTATGTATAATTTTAATATTTATTATTATCTTTTTATTTTATTAATGTATTTTATTAATGAATTATTTTTTTCTTTTAAATTTTCCTTGTTTTTTATTAATCCTATTTTATATCTAAAATTTTTTTATTTAATGTTTTGCCACAATAATTCACTTTTTTTTTCTTTTTAATACATATTATTTCTTACTATAATTCACTCCTTTTTTTAAATATTTTTTGGAAATCTTCACATTTAATTAACTTGGCTCTCATCAAATGGTTAATTGCCGGTCCCAAACATAATGTTTTAAGTGCAAAAAAGTGCCGTCACACCTTGATTCAGAACACATGGAATAAATCGGCATCCGTAAATGGTACGCCACTTCCATCATCATTACCACTTCCAGAAACAAGCTCACCATCAACATTAGCATGGAGAATAATTTTTTTTAGTACTCCACTGTTTAAAATTTATTATTATTTTGTTTTCATATTTTTATTATTCAAAAAATAATAATTTATATAATTATTGGTTTATGCGAGTTGAGAATTTACATAATTTCAACAAACATTTACTTAGATCGGATATGACTTGCGTATATCCAAGCTTACTTCGATATTTCCGCACATATTTCAAATCAGTTACAAAAAGTACTTGTCTCAAGACAGTTACTAAAATTAGTTGGCTCAGTACAGTTACTAAAAGTAGTTGTCTCACATGAATTAATCAGATGGTATTTTGAATTTTTATTTCTTCAATTTACAAATTGAATATTTATTATGGATTGTGCTGAAGTATCGAATAGGCGAATTAATGGTTTCTATCTGATTGTATCTAAGTATATTTTTTTTGTATAATTTATTTAATTCACCATTCCGAAACTTGTGGTTTTTCAAACTTGTCACATTTCAATACACATTCTATACACATTTTGGCTGTACAATTTATGTATTTTATGTGAATATGCAATGACTTTTTCAATTTATAACTATATTGTTTTGTATACGCTTGGTATTTTTGGCCTTGTAGTTTTTCTTTACAGAAGCGTAAAGTCCCCTTTATATACAACTATGTACCTGAATTAAATTTGTAGTGTATATTTATATTTTTGCAAATCAGACATATTTGAACATTTTTTTTTTACTGTAGTGTCGTTTTTTTTTTTTATATACGATATTTCTTTTTACTACAGTTCAATCTAGTACATATTCATGTAATTTTTTTTATAACTTGTACAACCAAACTTAGTATTTTAAGGATAGTTATACTATCAACATATTAAATGAAAAATTATTTATTTCAAATATATTTTATTTTTACATATATTTTGTTTTGTTCTTTTTTTGTACTTTTTTTTATTTTCAGTATTTCTGATTCGAATCACTAGTCGATAACTTAGACACTTACTGGATAGTAAAGATCTTACTACCTCAATATTATCTTTTTTAATGGGCCCAGCTTTTATTGAAAGACTTTCGGTTCAACGTGTTATTTCTTTTATATTTACGTGTATCGCGTTAGCACCGATCGTTTTCCAATTTTCATAATTCCACATACAATACTCTGCTTTGGATTTTTTTTTCTAAAGTACCGTATATTTAGTTTTCATTATTTTTTTTTTAAAAATATATCATAATACCTCTTTTAATCAAAATTACTAAATTAACTTAATTTCATATTTATGAAAATAATTGATAATTCAATTATTTTCTATAAAGTGTTTAGTTTTTTTTTTTAAAACTAAACACCAATTTTTTTTTAAAACTAAACACAATATTTTTTTTAAAATACACAAGCACTAGTGATAGTCAGTGTTACTTTGTGAGTAACCAATCATCGGTTACTCACAAAGTAACTGGTTCATCACAGCCAAAGCGCTTTGTTAATCAGTGATCTGAAATATCATTCATCAGTTAGCGACTCGATCAGCAGCTTCAACTCCAAGGACGTATGCATGGATATATCTTATTGAAGTCAGGCCTATACATTGCTTAACCACTAGAAGAGTAGTCTTCATCATGCTGAAACCAGTATTTGCATCAGACTTGAGCTGTGGTGGAACTGCGTATGTTCTGTCTAATCTAACATCAACTTTACCATCAATGGAGCCATCTAAATCGAGCTGGGCTCACATAAACCGACTGCAACTTGCTGACCTATTCCAAATGAAACCAGGATCGATATACTTGATTCTTGGGATTAAATCTACTGCGAACACTTTCAACTACGAACATTCATCACTGTTGAATTTATTTTCAACTCGATAAACTACTTGAACAGTTCTGGATTAAAAAAATACATTAATAATATCAAAGAATCTGGATTATCACCCGGGGAGGAAAATTGTGAACAGAAGTTTATGTCCACAGTGTCACGAAATCGAGATGGTCAGTATATTTTTTGTTTACCACTCAAAGAGTCTCCAGAGAAGCTTGGGAACTCTCGAACTTAATCTCTCAGACGTTATCCTCAGGTTTCGACAATATCGATCTCTGTTTGCAGCGGATATTGAAAGACGTTTCGAAAAATGTTGGTTCATCAAGATGATTAGGACCTTCAAAGAACTTATGATTTGGCCCGCGCTTTTTAGGATAACGGACTCTAAATCAACTTATATCTGACCATGAGAATCACTTTCTATTAGCTATTGAAACTCCGACGCAAGGAAGATGCGTGAACGATATCTTGCAGATACAATATCGGAATGTTAGCAAATTAACAAACAAGTCGATCGTATCTGTAATGTCAATTGCTTTCCCCTACAAAAATGTTAGCATTTTCTGAATGCATTTTCCGAACTGTGTTGTCAAACGAAAAGTAATGTATCCCAAATCAATCTGGAACCTGATTTTCTACAACGGTATTACAAGATAAATTTTATTCTGCGTATAACAGCCTGGTTAAAATGATACCTCAATCGGCTTCGAAATATCAAACTTATCTACGCCTGAGCGAACCTTACTCCAGATCTTCATGAAGCTTTGTTAAAGCGAATTGGCAATAGTCAATGCATCTCGATCGCCAATTGTAGCACTTTTCGGAATCTTAATCCTTTCGTTGGTCAAGATGGCTTAATTCGAGTTGATGGCAGACCAGATCAGCTAACAGTCGACTGACATGATAAGAAGCATCTCTAGATTCTACCAATAGATTCAACATTATCGCGATTAGTTATTTGGGACATCCAACTACGTTTGTTGCACGGTACACGTAACACATTCGCAACTATACTTCAACGCTCCTAGATCCCCGGAGGTCGATCTACTGTGAGAAAGGAAATTTTATTTTCTGCTCTCTGCTCTCGGCATTGAGCTAAGAGAGCTCAACAGCTGACGGGTCAGCTTCCTCCACATCGACTTACTCCAACACGTCCTATTTATTATTCCGGAGTTGACTACACCTTTTTATTGCTCTAATCTGGCGTGGGTAAGGTGCTAAAACATACAAATGATGTGTTTGCGTATATATCTGCTCAGCAACCACATCAATTAAATTGGAGCTAGTCTAGGCTACTCTGCAGACGCTCTCATTGTTGCATACAAATGTTTTACTAGACGTCGTAGTCTCTGCTCAACTCTCGCCAGTGATTGTGGAACATCCTTTGGGTGGATGTTGATACAGAACTTCATGGTCTTTTTACTGAATCATCAACTGACTCGGAAAAACTCCATAAATTAGCCAAAAATTTAACTTTAATTAATGTAGAATACAAGGTTCTAAGTAATCCTGCATCATATTCTTAAAATTAGATAAAAAATGCAATTTCTCAGGTTGAAATCAAGTGTTTATTTTGCCTGATAAATAATCAGTCAATAGTTTGTAGATAGTTACCGAAGTAACAAAGGGCATATTTAGTATGTTCGCAAAGGTATCTAAATATAATGTAAATTGAGTTTAGTTGCGAGTACAGTACATATCTACCCCCACCATTTAAGAGAGACAAACTGGACAAAACGTTTGTCACAAAACAACCTTCTGGCGGAAAAATCTATCAATGGATACAGAGGTTGGTTTTTTGTTGAAGTCAAGAACAAAAGATTTTGAAAACCTCTGTATTAAGGAGTATGGACCTCTATAATTACAAGATAGTGGAGGTTTGACATGATCCTCCAGTATAAAAACCTTTTTTGAAGAATCGAAATGTTTTGGTAAATGCATTTTTCTGCGCGTAACGTTTAGTGAAAAAGTTTTGCATCGACCATTCTTGCCTTCAACTCTTGAATGGATTATTGGACAGAATGATGTATATCAATCTTTTCTGAAAGGAATTCATATGGTAATCGAAGAGGAATCCCATATAATATCTCTGCGGCAGACTAGTGACCTCCTTAACCGAGGAACGCAAATTTAGAAGAACCCAACGTAAAATTTTGTACCAGTAAATTTTTTTTTTACAGCAAGTTAAGGACATTTTTTGAGACCAGGTAAGCCACTCAAGAATACCGTTGCCGTTAGAGTGAAATTGTTTACCTTGGTCAGTAGTGATCTCTGCAGGTAAACCAAATCACGAGAATCAGGAAGTGCTATATTTATTAATAATATCCTCTTATGATTGGTATCACCTCGAACCAACACGAGTACGGTCCATGATAGTGAAATATACAGATAAATTTCACTAGGAGGAAAAGGTCCCATAAAATCTAATTGTAAAAAAGCATATTTGACATCTGGTTCATCAATTGGCATAAAATAAATGTATTTAACAGGCAAATCGGCTACGCCCTGTCAAATCTTTGATTCGCGAAACAAGATAAGGATTTAAAAAAATGTGTGCGTACTTTTTTCAATATATTCTTCACTGAAGGGTGACCGAGATGGTGGACAGGTTGCCAAACACCCTTAGGGTCAACATCAGGTGTGAATAATCTGGGTAATCTGACATCAGTTGTGTATTGGCTGATAAAGTTCAAGGGATATATCACGCGATTTAATAGATTTTCATTACGAGAATTAATAGCATTTACTAAAAGTTTGTGGTCAGTCGGAATAAAAAATTCCATTCTCAACGAAATGACAAAATTTCTTAATTCTAAAAACAATAGCTAATAATTATCTCGAAAATGTACTACATCGTTTTTCAGTATTTTTCAGTTTTCTTGATGTGAAAGCTAGAGGCTTCCAGAAGTTATGAATTTTTTTTGGCACATTTGCACCAAGTACCGGAGAAATCGGTAAGAATGCAAAATAAAAGCGGAAATTGTACGTTAATCAAGAATAACTGACTTCACTGCAGTTTTACCTTGTTCAACAAGTTTCTTCAAGGGAGCCAAAATATCATCACCATTCCGAATTCCTAGAAAATTTGAGTGATTTTTGTTTGGTCGGAATACGAAAATTTGAAAAACATTTGACTTTGGAAAGAATGAGAGCTATTCCGTCGAAATCTGCTTGGTGCCCTAGAAAATCTAATTCGGATACGCCAAAAATATATTTCGAAGAATTTATTAAAATTTCAGCTTTATCCAGAATGTTGAAAATGGTTTTAAGATCTTGAGTGTATTATACCTCTTACTCGCGATCAAAATATCATCAAGATACTTAAATACCAAATCCACATGTTTGAATAACTCGGCCATAAATCGAGAAAAGGTTTGAAGTACGTTGCGTACACCAAAAGACATTCTCAAAAATTCAAACAGGCCAAAAACAGTGATAATTCCAATTTTTGCGACATCATCATTGTGTACAGGAACTTGATAATAAGGTTTTTCTAAGTCAACCTTAGAAATATCTTTTTATCATGTTATTTCACATTGAAATCGTATCACCACATGCACGAAAAGAAACGTCAGGTTTTTCATGAACAGAGATGATGACAATTCAGAATCCGAATGTCTGCATATATCCAAATCCACGAGGTCCTGAAATAGTTTATTAGCAGCTGACAACTCTGCAGGACATAGCCTGCGATATTTAGAAAATATCGGATAAGAGTTTGTAACAATGGGACGTCGATTATTATTTTCAGCATCAAGATGCAATTTTTTTGATTTGGTTAAATTAGATAAGGAATTCAATATTTTCGTCAATTCATTTTGAAGTGAATGTCACTTCATTCAAGTCAATAATCAAATTGATCTTTTTAGAAAATCGATATCCAGAATACTATGCATAACAACAACGACAATGATTCGTGACGAAAAACCAAATCATTTCCAAAATCAAATATAAATTTACACGATTTATAATACGACTTTGGAATCATAGATAATGTGCTACCAGTGGCAACCAAATATTGGATACCTTCATGTAACAGATTGTACATGAACATTATGTTGCACGATGATGCTGTTGTGTTATTGAAATGGGTTTAATGATTAATAGAGTTACTGACCAACTCAACAGGAGCTCTTAGAGTTTTTGAAATTTTATTTGGTTTTTTAGGTTGCGTATTGAATTTAGAAAAAGAACAAGATAAAATACGCTTGCATGCATTGGAGGCATAATTCTTATGGTACCAACAAAATATATCCACTTGAACTTCATCTAATATTACCGCAATTATGGGTTCGAATCCCGACATCGGCAGTTTGTCAATTATTTAAAAAAAGAAAAAAAGGAGCAGTTAATTGACTAAACTGTCGGCGTATGGACAAGAACGAAGTAACCGGCAATGCTTGTGAAGACTTTTCTGCAGTTTCTTTCACGAACTCCAGATGAGTATCGATATAGTTCCTATCTAAGCCGGCTGAAACCGCACATCCTACCAACTCCTAGTCTACACACAAAATTCCTTGTCCTCCACTCACATCCTCACATCCTTAGACATCATAATGAACCTTATGGTTCATTGGTCGAAGTACATTTTAATAACATCTAACTCGTTTTCAAAATTATTTTATTTATGTTTACCTGAAATGGGGCAACAATTGGTGTTAAAAACTGAACATAATTTGTGAATTTTACTAGCGAACTTTACAACGCTTTTCAGATCAGCATCATCGTCAGTGGTGATTCCGTGTGTTTAGTTTATCAATAAATAATTGACGAATAAATCGTCAATAAGATTTAGACCTCTTGATAGGGATATCATTGCATTATATAATAATTGAGGTGTATCGAAATTATTTTGAAAAAAACCTAATAATTTATTTAGACCTTCTATATGAGATAGTTCAAAAGTTTCCTGAATAATATTTTTAATGCTTCAAACTTCAATTCTGGAGGAAGATTTACAATGATATTTCTAGCATGAAGAGAGTAATCCCCAGGTATAGCTCAGTTTATTAATAATGCTAATTCTGGGATTAAAACCAAATGTTTATCTTGCCTGATAAACAATCAATCAATAGTATGTTAGTATTACCGAAGTAACAAAATACATATATTGTGTGTTCGCAAAGTTACGTAAATATGAAACTAAATTGATATTTAGTAGCGAGTACATTACAAACTGATTGGCTATTTATATCCTCGTCCCGCTCCACATTTCCCTGGTCGATGGGAAGCAAGAGTCAAATCCTTTAAGGATCATTTGCCAACTAACGGATGACATAGATGATACTTCAATATTAATATCAGGCCTATGTGGTACACGTTCCCATGTCTCGATTAATACGCTGGAAATTGACCCAACAAGTCATTGACAGTTTTTGGGCTAAATGGTCTAGAAAATATCTCCAACAACAGCAAGCAATGAACAAATGCCGATTTTCATCATTAAATATTAAAGTTGGAACAATTGTTCTCATACTTGATTAACAATATTCACCATCAAAGTGGCCCTTAGGTCAAGTTACCAATTACACCCAGGCTCTGACAATCTAATCGGCGTTGTCACCTTCAAGACAGTTACTACTGTATTAAAACGACCCACCAAAAAGCTCTGCTGGCTACAAATTCCTGAATCACTGGAACCCTAGGAATAGAATAAATGTGAATCCTGTTAGAGTTATATAAAACATCTTGCTCCAAGTTTTGGTGCAAAGGGTAGTATGTGTCAAGTAGTTCAACTTGAGAGTACGTTGAGTTTCAATCTTAACAAAACAACTCCTGTCGGGCAGTCTATTCCGTATCTGACTCGCAATCCTAAGGTTTCCGTTTCTATTCTCTGTCAACCCAATATTTTATGTTAACTACTTTCCCCACCGTTGTAAATAGGCCATAGCCAATAAGAGATTCTTTTGCCATTTACTAAACGATTTATGAAAAACAACAATAAATCGCCGCCATGAAGAAGACAGAATGAATCAATCAGTAATAATAATAATAACAATAGCACAATAGCACAAACATACATACATTTATACACAGTACAAGAACACAAACACCATTACAAATATACACGCACACTCATACACCTTCTCCGGATCACAAGACAGGCTAGAACAAAAACATAAAAAACTCAGTTGACCGTCACTTGACTATGTAGACCCTACACAGAAACACAAACTACACTATTCAAGCAATCTCACCAACATAGTCACCACACTTAACAATTATATTTTACCAAAATACTTATCACAGGACACAACATTTACAGATTTACATAACATCATTTACTGCGGAGCTGTTGCAGCAGTTAGGGGTAATGGTTTCAAGATAACATTTATAATGCTCAAAAGTTCTCTGTTTTGAGCTTCACTTAAAATGGTAGTATCATCAACAAACATTATGATCCTGCAAGCTATGATTATCGGATAATTGTTTACATATAAGATGTACAGCATCATCAACCGCACGTGTCTAGTAATCAACATTTATCATAATTTAGACTGTAATTATTTTGATTATAACTTTTCAATAAAAGAGTGTTGTATTAGTTAATCGTGTATCTCAAGTGAAATCTCTAATCCAATTCTCAGAAGCGATTTAGTTATCAAGCCCATACTAATATTATAAATTCGAAAGTAGCTCTGTCCCTTTTTTACATTAAACCATTGAATCCATTTTGATAAACTCCATTTTGTCTCTTTTTTTACATTAAACCATTGAATCCATTTTGATAAAATTTGGTATGGAGATATCTTGATGCTTGAGGCTAGAGATTCTGATTAAAATCATAAAACGATACTGACGTGTTATTGTTGTTTGGAATAAAAAATTTGTCTAACATTATTCATATAAGAAATTCTGCTGTTTATTGTGTTATTATTGTTATTATTTGCGTTGTTTTCATCACATTCCTTACTGTTTTGTAACTTGTAATTTTGATTATATTTTAATAATATACTAATAACTATTTACTTACAGACCAGCCAAATAGCCGCGCTTGTTAAGGCGTTGTTTCTACTTAGACCCGTTAGGTTATGGGTTCTAATCCCGACACCGGTAGTTTGTCAATTAAAAAAAATAATGGGGCGGTTGATTGACTAAACTGTCGGCGTATGGATTAGAAAGAAGTAACCGGCTAAGCTTTTGAAGGTTTTCTGCAGTTTCCCTTCACAAACTCCAGATGAATATCGGCATAGTCCCTATCAAAGCCGGCTGCAGCCGAACACCTACCAATTCCTTCTCTGCATACGAATTCCTGATCCTCCACTCACATTATAAAAATGTAGTAAAAGTAAAAATTAATAAAGGTTGAAAAAATAAAGACGTGGGTGGCCTCTGTTATAAACCGTCGTGTCTCAAAAGCGGAGGTTAAACCCCATTATTATTAATATTAATTATTTATTTACACTAAAACTTTTTTTTTCTAATTTTTGTACTACATTTTAGGAATCGTGTCCCAACCCAATCGTACTACAGTTCTATTTTTTATAGACCTGGAGACTTTTTACCTCAAAAATGTTCCCGTTCCTTCCCCTCACCTACTCCCACTTCAAACGAGCTAACTGGCATCTCACAAAAAACGACTATATGACATTAAGTTTACATTCCTACCCATAGTGTAACCTGAGTTAATAACCAATATCAAATTCCCATTAAATGTTTTAAATGTTCGTCGTTTCTCAAAGCGTACACCCAATCCAGTGTTGGCAGACGTACACTAATTATTGTACACGTACAATAACTTATTGCGTACAATCAAGATTTCAAGTACACGTGCAAACAAATATATAACTTTTGTAAGAAATTTCGCTAATTGATTTAGGAATTTATTGAGTATAAATAATTATGGTAATATTTATACTCTATTCTTAAAAACTAACGTAATTCGATGAAAATTAAAAATAATTATATAATGTACAATGATTTTATTAATAGTACTATAATTTTACGGCCCTAGTACGAACCAGTTTTTCACTCGTCTGACAACACAGCCCCAATCTTATCCTATTGAACTGTGGCTGTTACCTTCAAAGGTCACACTCTACCTAAAGAAATCTCAATTTTCTATTCCCACAGGATGGAGGAAATCTCCACTTGCCCTGTCACTCAAGGTTATAACTACCTTTGTTTTGGCCACACCACCATTCATTACAAGATTTCTCCTAGATGTAGCCATTGCACCGAATCTCACTCTAACAATTCTTGTCCCACCCCTGAATTTAAAAAAAAAAATGCGTCCATTGCTTAATTCTCATTTCTCCCGATCTAGAGGTTGTTCCGAGTATTTCCAACAAGTGTCCATCTAACGGCTTATGGCCACTGATGGCCTTTCATTACACGAAGCTTCCGCACTCAAATTTCTGAAACTCATTTAATCCCCTTTCTAGTCCCAGTTCTTTCTCTACTATTAGCAGAAATATTAATAACACCACAGCCCCTATTCCTACTATACCCACACAAACCTACTCACAAATTACTCATTTACCTCCGAAAACATTTAGACACTTCTCCTGCATCTTCGCTCTGCTCCAACCAACATCGCCCCTATTTATAAACTCTAAAGGCCGCCTTCCTTCCACTTATAGTTCTGCATTTGTTGTGTTGAAAATTATTAACTAAAACTATCGCGCATAAAATTTAAATCACGAAAAATTCCCCTATTAAATTACGACTATACCCGTACAAGAATTAAAAACAACGGGTTCTGGAAGATATTATTGAATAGATGGAAAGCGATGGCATTATCGATCCATCCCCTGGGCCGCACCCGTTATATTACCAACGAATAAGGATGGAACCTTTTGATTGTGCGTCGATTATAGAAAAGTGAACCATCTGACCAAGAGCAATGTATTTCCAATTCCAGATCTGCAAAAGATGTTGAGAAAAGTGCTCAACAATGCCGAAATATTTTCTACATTAGATCTTCAGACTGATTATTGACAAACTGAAATGGATTCACAATCGAAAGAGAACACAGCATTTACCATCACAAGAGGTCTCTATCAATTTCGCGTCATGCCGTTTGGTTTGAAGAACTTAGCTGGAGCCAATCGGCTAAATGAACGAAGTACTCTCTGAATACAACGAAGATATCAGGCAAGTATACCTAGATGACATACTCATATACAGTCGAACAGTCAAGGAACATTTACACCAACCGAATTCTGTGCTAGAAAGACTAGAACAACATTGGTTAACGTGTAAACCAAGCAAATGTGTCATTGGCAGCAACAAAGTGAAATACTTGGGACACATTTTGAGCGAAGACGGCATCGACAAAGAGGAAGAAAAGAATAAAGCTATCCATAATCATCCTGTACCAAGAACACGAAGAGAATTACGACAATTTTTGGGATTATGTGGTTGGTATAGAAGCTTTGTAAAGAACTATTAAGATACAGCTGCACCTCTAAGCGAAATGCTGAAGAAAAATATAAAGTGGCGTTGGCTGACATTACATGAAAAGTTGTTTGAAAATCTCAAAGCATCGAAAGTAAATGCAGCGAAACTAGCACACCCCAATTTCAAGAAAACATTTTAATTAAATACGTGTACTAGTGACGTTGGATTGGGTACAATTCTATTTCAAATGGAAGATGATGGAAAGACAAGACGAATTATCAATTACGCCAACAAGAAACTTGGACCCACAGAACGAAAATACGCCACAACAGAAAAATAATGCTATCAATTATCTGGACACTAAGGAAGTTTCGAGGATATCTTGAAGGAAGACACTTCAAATTATTTACGGATCATGCAGTGCTTCAACGGCTAAACAAGACAAAAGATAGTCGAGCTAAATTGACAAGATGGGCATTATTATTGGGAGTCTATGGCTACGAAATAATTTACATCCCCGGAAAAGATAACAAAAGCCGTCGACTCCTTATGCAGACAATCACAGGGTATGGCTGAAGATGAAGAAGTGGAAGACATTCCAGAATGGGTGATCGAAAAACTGGCAAAAACACTAATAACCCTCACCATCATCGAAGAGGAAACACCCACACTCTACGAAATTCAACGATGGCAGGATGAAGATCGTGATGTGACTGCCATCAGAATATACATGATACATGTCAACGATTGGACCGAACAAGAGCTAATAACACCGTAGCTGACGGGATTCTCTAGTACCATAGTCAAATGATGGTGCAAGAAGGGCCAGTGGTTAGCGTAGAACGACGACTTGGGTTTCTGAGAAGATATCAAGAAAGTGATGAAGCAGCACACCTTGGTTGGAGAGAAACGTAGCGTCAGATCCGCAATTGCGTTGATTGGTGCGGGATGCAAGATGACATACGCAGACCTACTTCACCATGGGCGGTAGTCAGCATCGACTTGATGGGTCCATATCTACGCATATCACGAGAAAAAACAAATATTCCAGTAGTCACTGATCTTTTCATTAGATGGATCGAATCATTTCCGTTGGAGGCCACGTCGACCTCAAAGATTCCCCAAGTACTAAAAACGAAGTATTCAGCCGTTATAGTAGTACTGAGTGATAATGTTCCCCAGTTCAGATCACGAGCATGGAAAGCAGTGAATAGAAATTGGAACGCAGAAATATGAACCACTTCGATTTATCATCCATGAGTTAACCCCACGGAAAGCCTGAACCACGAGTTGAAGAAGTTTATCGCGGTATCTTGGCTCTCTATTTATCCTTCAAAAGGAGCCCTGCCTGAACCTGCAACAGATTCCAATACTCGACAAAAAAATAAAAATAAATATTAGTAAAAGTTTTACTAAATATTTTTCAATTAAAACAACACGCATGTTTTTTTTTAAAGAAAAGAATTAAATTAAACAAAATTTTTATGAAATAAAAACCTGATTTTATTTGCTTTTAAAAGAATTTGAATTTAATTTCTTTTTCAACAATTTTTTTAATTTTACAATGGTACTTTCGACAAAAAACTCCAACTCAATTGAATCGAACAAATTTTTAACTTATCTTGATTATTACAATATCACACGAATGTAAATTTTTAACATGATCTTGATTGAACAGAAGTCAATTTTAAACTGATTTTGATTATCACTGGTCGCGGCTATTTATACTCGCTATCGATCTTTCTAGAACATGGTTGTTGATGTTTAGAAGAAATATTTTTTTGAAAATATATTTTTGCATGGAGGTTTCTCGAATAATTTAGTTTATCCACAACTATGGGCGCATTCGGAGGTTCTGATGATTTAAAAAAACTTATTAAAAATTATAATGCTTTGATAAGCATGGAACCAGCGCGACACCCCTCCTGTTTGATTTTTAATGCACACGACCAGTGCGAATTCAAAATTTATATACAAATTTACAATATTATTCAAAATAACAAGCTTGATTTTTTATTGTTTATGTATTTATGTTATTCAACTTGTATCTACTAGAACTTTTGATTTTAAATTAAATTACATTTGATTATTTTTATCAATTTTTGATTTTTTTTTAAAGAAAAACTTTAAATCAAAAGCAGTTATTATTTTGTTTTCAATTTTCGACTTCAAAAAAAAAACTTTATCTAAAGAAAAAAAATAAATCGAACTAGATTAATTTCATTTTTGCACTTTTTTGCAAAAAAAACCTTCTTTTTCCAAGGTGAAAAATATATTCTCTTAAATATTTTTCGTAATATTTTTCTATTATATAATTAGAATATGTGCTGGATCCAGAAAAATTATTCTCAATAATTTTCAATACAACTTCCTGCAAAGGAACATTACAAGCCTTAAATCCAACCATCCAAACCTACTATACCTACTAAAGTCTCACTCCATCCATGTAGCGCTTTTTTTCTGAGACATGGTTACGAACCGAACATCTAGCTCGTATCAGTCGATATCAGGTATATCGATCAGTAATTCGCAGTAATTCTAGCCCATTCTTCCCTACTTTCCTCTCAAATTCCAACCGAATACTCATACCCAAACACTCAGGTGATTAGAATTCGCATAGATGACATCTCTTTTATTTGTATTTATTACTCTTCTAACAATTTTCTCTCCTTAGTCCAATTACAAGATCACATTATCAATATCTCTGGTCCCATATTTCTAGAAGGTGAATTAAATACCCGTTAGGTGACTTGTTTGACAGTAGTGGACTTCAGTATATGTTTTGCTCAGGAACCTTATATCCCTCTCCAACCCATCTCACTCCTATAACGCTTTTTTGGGTGTGATTAATACTGCATCCCCTTTGGCTATTCCTCGAACTCAGGCTCGATCTACCATTCATGATCCAACTTCGTATAAGGATGAAGAGTATTACGAACTTATACAACAACGCAAAATAGTTACGTGGAAACTCCAGTGCAACTTCACCGTTGAAAATTACATTGACTTTAAACAGACGAATGCGTTGATTTCGAAGGAAATAGAAGACTACTGGCATAAATACAACGAGTGATCCTCGAGTTCCAACACAATACAAGAGAGAGAGAAATTAAAATTTTCCAAAAAGTATCTCTCCACCTTCAATTTGTCTACAAATGATAGAATTTTCCATAATTTGATTAGCAACCTATCAACAAAATCTCATATCTTATTTTTAGATATTATGAATAATTTATTCATCAAAAACAAAGTTCCGGATGGTTGAAGAAACTCTTTTATATTCCCCATTTTAAAACCTTGTAAAGATCCCAATCCATCCTTTTTCTGTCTACCCGTGACTTTGTGCCTTTCCAAAATAATGGAACATATCTGATTCAAATCATATTGAGATGGTAGTGTGATCATCACAACATCATTCATGCGTACCAGTTTAGATTTCGAAGAGCAAAGAGAACGCTGAACATTTTTCTTTACCATACGCAGACATACGCCACTGTTAGACTAAGAATGAATATATGGTGACAGAATGCATTGATATTGAAAACGTCAATGTACTAATCGACTTACGTATTAACAATATTTCGACTTAAGGAGCAGTTCTCAGTCCTCTCATACTCCAACAGTAGATATCCAAAACCTAATCACAGATATTAAAATTTTAATGTTTCTAAAACCTTAAGTCTTCAAAATGTACGAGCAGTTTCTACCACATCTTTCTTGTATCTTATTCTCCAAATTTAAACTTGATAAAAATTTTGTATATTTTCAGCGGAATGCATTGCTGTGATGTAGGCTCTTAGATATGTGGAGTCAAGAAACATAACTAATGCGCTAATAATAAGTGACACAAGTGCTCTCTTCTCGCTTTGTCCAATCACTTAGTCCCAAACAATCCTATCTCAACAAATTTAAAGAAAATGTCGTACAAGTTAAATAACTCAAACTATCTTCTTTCTTTTACATCATTCAGCGGCAAACGGGGCAAAGAGCCAACATATTCAAAACATCGTAAAAATATCCTAAATAACTAAAGTTTCCAAAAAGTTTACCATTCCCTGAATATTACCCATCTTTTCTCCCTTAACAATAAAATATCCTGGACTCTATAACCGAATTTTTCAAATTCTTGTCACAACAACCCTCTCAGTCCTCTTTCTCCACGCTTTTATATATTTTTTTTATATCATTTTTCCGTTTCTGCTGTTCTCTACACTACATTATACAAATACTCCCTATTGTAACCCAATCTAAGGGTGCTCACTCCCAATTCCCATCTCCGATGTGTCTCGGCCACGAAGATTTTATTCCATTGGTTCCACCATCCAGCGTCTTCATGTTGTCCTAAATTTTTGGAACCTGTTCTGTTTATTATTATTTTAGCAACGTT
Organism: Nineta flava; assembly: GCA_963920215.1. Lineage (NCBI taxonomy): Eukaryota > Metazoa > Arthropoda > Insecta > Neuroptera > Chrysopidae > Nineta > Nineta flava. The sequence continues at coordinate 63,338,357 of OY986040.1, forward strand.
ATTTATTTTTTCGGAATAAAATTTTGATTTGGCCATTTATTTTTTAGATTTACTTTAATGACTTTATTGGACTGCTCTTCAGAGCAACTGAGCTCTCCATAAGCTGAGTGAGAGTAAGCAAGAGAGGTATGTTTTGAAGTAAGACTATAGAGTATGTTTTGAAGTAAGATGTTTCAATACAGGCTGTCCTACCAATTATTACCCAATTATTTATTAAAAATTATTTTTTTTGCGGCATGCAGGTGGGAAATGCATTGACGCACTGAGTGTGGGACACCTGGCCAGCCAGACTACCCACTTTAAACCAATCCCCTTTTTGGGGCTTAGGGAACTTGCTTATTAGCCCCCTCAGGTTAAATAATAACAATAACAAAACTTAACAATATCACAGAATTTCACAACACTTCCTAGTCAAATGAATTGACTAGGTAGGAAAAAAATTACCAAAAATAAACTATATACAAAAAATAACAACAAAATAAAAACAACAACAACAATAACAATAACAAAATAACAATAACAAAATAACAACGTCGCAGTTAATGTGTAAAAGGCCTTCACTGCAACAAATAAAAATTCTTAAAATCTAGATAACAATATAAAAAAACTATTAAAAAACTTAATAACAAACTACGTTACAATAAAAAGTTTTAAAAACAAAAAATATAACAACGTGTAGTAGTGTGGGTGTAAAGAGCCCAGACTGTTACAATAAAAACAATAAAACTTAAAACTATGTGAAATAAAATGTGATATCGTGGGTGTAAAGGGCCCACAATATCACAGATATAATCAATAAATAATTCAAAAACATAAAACATTTAAAAAGAAGATAAAATTGTACGAGGCTGTACATAAAAACACATGAAAGAGACGACTTTTTTAAAAATGAGATGTTTGCCCTAGAGCCTCTGTAGAAGGTGAGATTCATTAAAAAATGTAATTATCCTCTTCACGGAGCTTGCATCAATCGATAATACTTGAGCTACATTCTTTCGAAGCCGTAGTCTTTGCCGTAAAGGTTCAAAGACTACACATTTCTCAATAATATGCCACACGGTTTGCATTATCCTGCAAACAGTGCACCTTGGCTGATCCTCACCGCAGAGAAGATACGCATGCGCGTAATTTATTACGCATGCTTTAATTAATTCTGAAGCGTATGCACACTTAATTGAAAGCGTACACATTAGTGCTTGCAGCGCAGTCAACGAGTCGGAACAAATGAGGAATGTATGGTGAAGGTTCGAAAACTCTTCACAATATCTCAGGGCTTGCAAAATTGTATATAATTTAGCAGTGAGTTCACAGAGAGTCATTGTAATTGCTAATAATTTGTTGGAAGCAGGTCTGATAGAACTGGTAACTGGTCTCTTCTTTACGGAGACCAGCCAGGTCGAAGCGGCACCTTACCTTTGGAATCAGCCAAAAAGGTACTTCATGAAAACTGTAGCGAAATACCTGAGCGAATTCGAAATTAAGACTTTGTAAAAGCTCCTGCGTTCGAACGGCCAAAGGTATTGTGACAGTGGCACCATAGAGTCTCCTCAGAAATCTTGATTTTCTGAAGAGAGCCGGGAAGTTGATGATTGTGCTTAGCCCATACCCCCGCGACTTAATTGAGGAGCAGGTGCTCATGCGCTACACATAAACTCATAGAGGGACTCGTTCGAAAGGGCCCCTGTAGCAAGCCTAATGCCTGCGTGGTGAATAGGATCTAGGATTTTGAGCGCTGCCATCCGAGCGGAGGAGAATACTACACAGCCATAATCCATCCTTTGCAGAACCATTGATAAATAAAGCCGCAGTAGCATCTCCCAGTCCGCACCCCATGATGAACCAGCCAATCCCTTAAGCACATTCATTGCCTTGCGACAACTCGCTGCCAGGGATTGGAGGTGTGGACGCCACGTTAATATCTTGTAAAAGACAAGTCCCAGAAACCTAATAGAGTCGGCACATCCAAGGCGAGATCCCTTTAAGAAAAGGATCGGATCAGGATGTGCCTTGCATTTTCTGCAGAAATGGACCAAGTTTTAATTGTGGAGAACCGAAAACCAACACTTTCTGCAGAGTGTACCACTTCGTTGATGCGCTCCTGGAAGCTCATATCAATTGTATCCATTGATGGAGTTCCATAGAAAATTGCAAAGTCATCAAACAACAGACATTGATGAATCGGGGCTGAAGCTGCGATGTGATTGACCGCTATAGCAAAAAGGGTGACACTAAGTGTCGAGCGCTGGGGAACACCATTCTCCTGGGAATGGATCTCAGAGACAGTGCCACCCACCCGGACATGAAATTTGCGGTCACACATAAAACTTTGAATGAACTGAGACAGAGATCCACTTAGACCCCCGTCATGCAGCTTCCTGAGAGTGCCATACCTCCAAGTCATATCATATGCTTTCTCCAGTTCGAAGAACACTCACACAAAGTGAAAACCGCGCGTAAATTAGTCGAGAATGGCATTCTCAAGGCAAACAAGTTGATCCGCCGTCGAATGGTATTGTCGGAAACCTGTCTGATATTTTCTTATCAGATGAGTAGTTTCCAGCCACCAGATGAGACGTCTGTTCACCATTTTTTCCAATATCTTGCTGAAGCAGCAAGTTATAGATATTGGACGGTAGCCTGATGGTTGCGATGAATCCTTACCCTCTTTAAGCACCGGGATAATAATGGCTTCCCTCCATTGCTGAGGATAAACGCTCTGCCAAAAAATATTGTAGTATAGATCCAGTAACCTGCACTTACCAAGATAAGGCAGATTCTGGATCATGGTATAATGTATTCTATCGGGGCCAAGTGATGTATCTGCTGACCCCTTTAGCGCCTCCAGTAGTTCTTGCATTGTAAAATCGTTGTTATACCGGAGGGATTCATCTGAGAAAAAATCAAGATCATCATGTTGTTCATAATGCATCTTGATCCGCAGGAAATCTGGTTCATAATTTTGGGAGCTGCAGACGTGCTCGAAATGCTCCGCTAAACACACAGCAATTTCGGCACGCAGCGATATGACCCGGCCCTCCAAATGGAGGAGTCCAGGCGCCTGTGACGAGGAAAACTTCCCCGAAATTGCTTTCACACTCCTCCATTCATCCGAAGATGGTGTGGAGGTATTGATGGCCGAAACATATTGCTCCCAAGATAGCCTTTTCTGATCTCGTATAATTCTGATTACTATAAATCTTCTTCTTTTAAAGGATATCAAATTTTTCTGCGTGGGACGTCCTTTCAATTTGTTAAAGGCCCTCTTTTTCTCTGCAACCGCTACACTCACGACATCATTCTACCAAGGACCTTTCCTCTTAGGTGGAATACCGGAAGACTTACGTGCAGCATGTGTAGCTATTTCAATGATTTTGGAGGTTATTCTGTACACATCGTATTCTACGTCTCCCCCCAACGTGGGAACTTGAAAACTTTCCATGAAAGTGTCGCAGTTGGCTCGACGAAGACGCCATCTCGGCGAAGTAGGATGTGGACACATCGGTGAGTTATGAGAAATTTTGTTGGGTAGATGGACACTCCAACAAGGATCAGGAAGAATCATCCATTCCTGTCGATTCATCCATTCCAGATCAATTGCTGACATCTCACCAGTTCTGGCGTTTAATGTTTTTTCACCGGTATTTTAAAGAAACATGTTTAACTCATCTAAAAAACTTTCGATGAGTCTCCCATGTGCGTCTCTATGCTCACAGCTCCACAATTGACTGTGAGCGTTAAAATCACCTAGCATCAGAAATGGTTGTGGAAGTTGCATGGTTAAACGTGCCAGATCTTCTATACTCCAATGGAAGTCCGGCAGATAGATTGTAAATATTGTGAGTTCGGGCATCCGTATATTCTAACAGCTATAGCTTGTAGGGGGGTGTCAAGGCGAAGGGTCTGGTAAGATAGGCCTTGCCTTATTGATATTGCGACACCTACCTTTGCTCGAACATCTGGCAAAACATCTTGCCGGCGGACGGTATAACCCTTCAGGGTATATGTCTCCGCCAGTCTAAGATGTGTTTCTTATATACACACACACATAGGTGTATGCTCTGCCAGAAGCATGTTTAGCTCACAGTTGCGTTGTTTAATACCTTTGCAATTCAACTGTACTGTATTTACCATTTCTATTCTCTAGGATGGGTTGCCCCAGAATGTAGTGGGATCACTTCCTGGGTTTCCCCTTCGGTCAGCCTCTTCTATCTCCCCTAGTCGGCACCTTGTCGGAGAAAGTGACGGATTCCAAATCCGTCTCTGACGTCATCCAGTAGGAGACGGCGACCCTTTTTTCACGATCCGGGAGGCTACTCGAGAGCATCTTGTGCGCTGGGCTGACTCCCGGCGATGTTGAAGCCGGAGGCCTGGACCTCTCCGGCTTCGGTGAGCTCAGCTGCGCCTGCAGAGTTGGCTCACCCCGTGATGTAGATGGAGGTGGAGTCTTTTCCCGATCCACTTCCATCCTTTTTCTTCTGAATTGGGCTTATTTGTTGCCACCTCCGAAGCTCTCGCATTAGTTTTTAGGGTCTCTCTCTTTCTTTTTACTGTTGTTTTGGGAGGGGCGAGAATGGCTCCCTCCTGCGTCGTTCTTAAAATGTTAGATGGCCTGGCTGACGCTTGGCCATCGTTTTATTTATTTAAAATAATTCCGCTGACGATTTTCATCATCAGCGGAGCGATCTCTTTTGCGAGCGTGGAAGCGTCACGTGAAGGGGCGGAAGTAGCTGTGACGCGGGCATAGGAGACGGCAGGTTCAGTGCGAGGGCTGGAGCACATCACCATTCTGCGCCCCTCAGGATAAGTGAGCTTATCCAGAACTCTCACTTTCTGGATAGCCTTCTCTTCCTTGTTTTTGGGGCAGTTCCTCGACTTTGCCAAGTGACTACCCCCGCAATTAACACATGCAATTGGCTCATTGCACGGTCTTCCTTCGTGCAATAGCTCCCCGCAGACACAAATTTGAGGCCAGTCACATCTATCTGCCGTGTGTCCGTATCTCTGGCATCGATAGCATGGCATCGGTGCTGGAATGTACGGACGCATGAGGATTTTGTTGTGAATGCCAGCATCAATTGTTGCTGGCAAATATATTTTGTTAAAGGTAAGTTGGAGGAGAGGTGACTCACCATTCTGCCTCCACTTAATCCTTCGGGTCTCAACTTGTCCCTAGTCGGACAAATTTTCTACTATATCATCGATTGAGCAAATCATGAGGTCTCTGCAAAAGATTGTCCCGTGGGAACTGTTTAATGTTCAATGGGGCGATACTTCGACCTCATGATCGCCTAACATCTTCAGAGATAATAATCGGTCATTATTGATCTTGTCGCCGAAAATTTCGACCAACAACCCGTTGTTTACTTTTTTGATGTCTTTAAGATGCCCCACAAAATCGTATCATTTTGTTTGCTATTAAAAAGGAGCTCACCGACTTAAAGTCGCTTGAGTCACCCTTCCTCTTTATTAAAAAATACTTAACAATACTTTGCCTTGGAGAACCTGGACGCAATGCCAAGTTTACGCGATTTTTTCTTTTATCTTTAGGGGGGTTTGGTCTTCCCGACGTTTTAGTTATAACCGCGACGCCACCCGGCCCTCCTTTAACGGAAGGTGGCATTTTCGTTAGATTTTGGGAGTTTAAAATTTACATAAACTTAACAAAACAACCAGCCATCGTGTGCAAAGGGGCGGGCTGGAATAGCCGGGAACGGGTTTACCCTTGGACTTTTATAGTCCTACCCCAGTACTCTGGGGCTCGGCCACCATTTTACCAGTCCTGGAATACGCGGATGGACTGGAACTCGCCCGAAGCAATGCCGTTTCCAATCTCTGCATCCATTGCACACTATCCTACAAAGGACCGACTGATTTCTCAATGGTGGCTGGTGGCTGAGTCCCGCATACCCTGCCTCGGCAGAGCAAGCTCACATCAGATCTCGGAGAAACTGAAGTTCCACCGTCAGCTCCCCTCGATCACTCCCAGCAGGGATACACGGGACCGCCAGTTGGACGTCTTCAACGAAGACAATGTCGGCTAAATGACGTGGCCAACAAGTAATGTTGCGACAGTGCACGAACACCGCACACCGAAACCAACGATGACGATGATGATAGCACCTGACATCCGCACATTGATCCCAACGTTGAGACGTTTGGGTCCATTAGCTGCCCCTCCTGCTGGCTTGCAGGCCTAGGATCTCGCACCACGTCAAGGTACTAGGCTCTCCCACCACGACAAGGTAGACCCACGGGAGGGTAATTGATTTCATATGTGAAAATCCCGATTCACATAGATAAGAAGATGCGAAACAACTACTTAGTTTCTTATTTATTTATTTATAATAATTCCGGATATTTAAATGCTGATGGGTTTTCTTCGACAAATTTCCAAATACTTTTCGTGCATGTGTTCAATGCTCCTAATAAATTATAATTTGTTGGAAGGGTACCTAATCATTTCGTTTAATAACGCGCAATCATTGAAATCCGGAAAAAATTTGAGAAAAACTTCTATTTAAGCGGGAATTTTTAATTTTCTATTAAAAGGAGCCACTCAAAAATCACTCATTACATTGATATTTTCGAAATCTGTAAATCGATTATTAAACTGTAAAATTACCGTTTCACTAAAATCACTAGTTTTTTTTGAGAAAAAAAAAATTAATTATGCGAAATGTAATTTTCACTAGCACGAATAGTACTTTTCACTTTTGCAATTCAAAGTAGACTAACTCAAAGATACTCAGTCAGGTTGACTAAATTCCCTTAAAATTCCCACTTTATGTAAAATTTAACCATTGAGAAATCAGTTACAAATTGTCACTCCCCAGTATACCACCAGTGTCATCAAATTTCGATGACACTATAGTTCTCCGATGTGTAATGCTTGTAATAGTTTAGGAAACTTATTCGGAATTGCTAAAATCTAAACCATAAAAAAATTTACAGCCGTCTCTAAAAGTCTAAACTATTTTTCAATTCTATATAAATTCTTAGCAAAAATTTACCACTTTTATTATAACGGTCAAGTGGTAAACTTAATGGATCAAAAGATTTATATAACATTTATATTTTATTCATACACAAATATATTAAAAAGGTACATTTTATTCCCCAAATTACCAGCCCAGAATTCCGTAGTATGTATTCAATATATTGTATGTATTGTATACTTTGTATAATAGTGGCCATAAAAAGGGTCCGTATTATTATATTTTTTTCAGCAAATGTTTTAATTAAAAGAAAAAACTAATAATTGGTAGGCACCCTGTATTTACTCTATCTCTCTTCCTACCTCTGATTCAGAGCCGAATGCAGCCAAACTGTGCTCAACTGTGTATTATTATATTGATTTATATTTGTAGTGACTCACACTCATACAGAAGATACACATATCTGGCCCAACAGTGTCAACATTGAAATTGAACTTGCGGTACAGTACAGAACGATGCATATACGTATACACGCATATCTTTGTTTGTTTTTACATGCTTACGTATGCATATATGTAGGAGTATTACATACATGCACAATGGAAGCGGATCGACTTTGTAGGTATGTTCTAGTAGTGTAGAGAATATTCGATGTGATTTTTTCAGCTTAGAATGAATGCATTTCAGATATATAAAGCAGGACAACAACAATAACATTAGTTCAGAAATTACAGCTCTCAGTACAGTAACAACTTAACATTGGTACAGTAACAATGTAACATTAGTTAGTAACAATTTAACATTCTTTTTTATTTTTTTTATTTAATATTTGTTTATTTGTGTATACTTTCGTGTCAACATACAAGTGTTTGTCCAAATTCCTTTCGGTTACGTATGACAAACTGTAGAAGACTATAGCGTATACCCGACACATTTCATTGTCATTTAATTTAATTAATAAATTTAACATTCGTTGAAATCAAAAGTTAATATAATGCAAAGTATAATCAAAAAGTTGAAATTGTTATCCAAAAGTAGTAAAATAAAGTTTAATAAGTTTTTTTAATGACATAATACTCAATTCGTAGGAAATAGGATTAGGAAAAGTGAATTAATTAATTTAAATAAATTGGACGTTTCGTCATTTATTTATGACTTCCTCAGCAACTTATTTATGTAATTTAAATGTCTAACATAAACCAACTATGGAGAACGACTTTAATAGTTACATTTGATGCCATAATCATTATTGTAACTCAATAACTTAATTTTGATTTGAATTTGAAGTATTTTTTTATTTATTCAATATTTGAATTAAACTTATTTTTAATTGAAAGTATGTATTTGTTAATGTCATCTGATTAAAATATAATCATATTTATATTAATTAGATTATATTTTAATCAGATGACATTAACAAATACATACTTTCAATTAAAAATAAGTTTAATTCAAATATTGAATAAATAAAAAAATAGTTTAAATTCAAATCAAAATTAAGTTATTGAGTAAATTACCCACCCAAACATACTCAGTGACAACTCGAAAGTGGCAAAAAAAACGTCACATATATTGATTAAAATGTAAATAAATAAGTTCATAATTAAAGAAAAGAGTATGTTTATAATTAAAAATCCTTTTAAAAAAATTTGACACCAACACTACCAATAATAAGCTCAATAAATAATAATAATAACAAGAAACTTAACAATTATAATCAAATTAAACTGCAATATCAACAAAAAAGAGAGGAATTTTCTTTTATATAAGAACAAAATATTAGATGTTATTGTAAAAGTCAGGGATTTTAATATCATCACCAACCAAACCACCAAGTAAAAATATTTTAATGAACCATTTAAATATTTGGTTAATATTAAGTTACAACTGTTGACTGCACATCAAAAAAATTGTAAAATAAAGTAACAAAAACTTTTTTTTCCTCCTCAAAAGACTCAAAGTTATGACCCAATCAGTCAACAAATAAGTGAAATGGCATCTGATCGAATATTGTATGTATGAAATTGTAAATATACTTTATATATTTAATTTGTATATAAATAAAGATACATACAGGGTGTTCCATTAGTAGTCGAGTTCCATAAGAGGGTAGGTAGAGGGTACAATTTTGGAACGAAAAGAAAAATGTCCTGACACATTTTTTATTGGACGCACCGTTAATTAATTATTAATTTATTAAAGAAACTAATTAGTGAAGTAATAAAATTAATTAATGCATTTATTTTATATGTCGCTCGTATCCACAGAAACAGGAAAGTAAAATTTAAGTGGTGGGATCTTTTTTATATGGGGGTGCATGTTGCGATTTTCTAAAAATTAATAATTCCAAAACGTTAATTATTGCATTATTAAAAAAATTAATGTATAAAATAATAAAAATAAAAATAATTTTATTAATGCACATTTGAGAATAATTTGCAATTTAACGAATTTAATTTTATTTATTACATGTTTCAAAAAATAAAAAAATTTGATTAATGCACTTTTCAAGGAATTAAAAATAAGAAAAATTTAAGCAATACATTTTTCCAAAAATTGATAATTAAATAAAAAATGAATTATCAAAAAAATGCACTGATTGCATCTCTGGTTTCAAACCAGTTTTCTTAATTAATTAACAATTAATTAACGTCTAATAAAAAAATGTCTCAGGAATTTACGTTCCAAAATCATACTGTCTACCTACCATGTTATGGAACTCGACTACTTACGGGACACTCTGTATATATATATATATATATATATATATATATATATATATGTATATATATATATATATATATATATATATATAATATATATCATTTCATACTACAATGTAGTCATCATCAGTATAAATTAGCTAATCGTAACTGTGTCGTGACACAGGCACCAAATTAGCAACAAGCAACATATCTCTGAATCCATGTCCCAGAGATAGTTACGATCAGCTAATTCATACTGATGATGACTACATTGTAGTCGAAATACGTATTTATAACATACAAACAAATGTTCTAGGAATAGGGGCAAAATTTGAAATATAATTCCAAAAAAACCTAGAGTTCTCTTTGATTATTTTAATAATCTTTATCATTCCATATGTATAATATTAGTAGATTTATTAATATCATACATATTTTTGTGAATATTTGTAAATATTGTACAAATATTCTAAATCTGATCAGTTCAAGTGTCGTAAGTAATAACGTAAACATCCTATAATGTTACATAACATATTTCATATAAACCAATCCGAAGTTCTTTGAAATAGAATGACTTTCAGTGTACACATATGTAATAGAAATAAAACAAAAAAGTTGCATATTTGTATGTGTATATATGTATGTATGTACGGCCGTCACGGGTTCCGTTTCCGGTTACAAGAATGACCACGCGATCGAATAAAACCATACTTTATCAACGGTTATCAATATAAATAATCTAAAAATGTGTATTTGGTTCTCTTCAAACAGGTTACTTATATAAATGAAAAATAAATTGCTACACAGTGATTCAGAATATTTGCTTTATTACAAATCACTGTTGCCCAATCACTTGATCAATTATTTATAATCATATTTCGGTTATAGATATATTTTTTCGTCATCCAGAAACAGTCACCCAATTATCAACAAGGACAAGTAACATAACTTCCCTGGATAATTTTTACGATTAGATCACCCTTACGATGCAAACTACTATGTAGTTTTCATGTATATTTATTTGTGTATACTTAGGCGTCAGCAATACAATGTTTGTCCAAATTCGATTTAGGTTACGTAAGACAAATTCTAGAAGACTGGCGTATACTTTATAGACAAATGTCATTGAATTTTAATGAAATACTGATTAACTCGTCAACCACGAATCAAACCTTGGGCCTCTGGATATCTAGTCCAACGTACATAGTTACCATTGGGAGTAGTCCTTTAAGTATCCGTCAACGCACTTCTTTAATTTCTTACTTTATTTAATTAATATATAATTAACAGTGAATCAGGTGCAAAAATGTCCAAAGATTTTCATCTTAGAATTTCATTCCCTATCCACCCTTTCAAATAACTCCACGACTTTTAACTCACCCTCTCATACATGAACATATCAACATATATATACGATTATGTTTCTGTGGACTCTCTAGTGGTTACAATTTTAGTCTGATTGGTATGTAATTTGGTATTTGAGGCGTTTTTGGTATTTGAAAAGTTAAGTTCGTAAATAATGGTTAACATCGGTCAAGGAGTAAAGGGGGTTTAGACGAAAGGGGAATCACAAAATTTGGCATATCCCCCTTAATATTCAAAATATCGAAAAAATTATCAGAAGTGAAGTCGTAGGAAATTAGTTTTACTATAATTTTGTTTCTTATTATTTTTTCAGTTACACTACTATTTACTGAAACATTAACAAATTAAGATTGAAAGTTGAAATTTGAAATTTGAAATATCCCTGTGCGCATTAGAGTTTGAGCAAAAGTGATCAGGTAATGAATTGTAGCAAACATGATTTTCTACAACATTACTTCTTATATAATTTTCGATAGTTCTAATATTAAGACAGATATTTTACATTTTGTGTTTTCTTCTTTCTCTATGCCCCCCCCCCCTTTGATCTTTGCCATTTATTAATAAAATAAGCCTTGAAATACCAAAACTATACCAGATACCTTTCATCTTTGTCTGGCAAGATGTTATAACTGGCGAAACTGTCTGGCTATTTAGGAAACATCTTTTAATACTTACCCTAGTTACATATATAATAAAATTCAGCTTTTATTATACTTTAACGAAAGTAGAATTACATTTTTTTTTAAGTTTAAGGGCGTCTGGCAGGTGGTTGTCACTGTTCAAAGTGTCTGGCAATAAATGACGTGATTTCTTATATTAATCCAAAGAAAATATAACAAAATTACGCTTCATACTTTGACGAAAAGAAGTAGCAGTTTCATAGACCTTTGCTACCTGCTACCTGCCAAAGCCACGATGATCGAAATTTCATAGTTGCCGACCGTTTTTTAGTCTGTTGGGGACACGCGAAAAAAAACTTTCAGCTTTTATAAAAAAAACGAAGGTCTGGCGATCACGGGCTCTTAGACTATATATTTATAAAAAGGAGGTATTTTATTTTATTTTATTTTGAGCATTGAAATTAGTACATTTTTTGTATAGATATTGATATAAATATTGTCTATTTGAAAGAAAAGTATGAATTTACTATTATGTAATTTTAATGCCTTGTTTCTTTTTTATTTCATTATTTTCGTTTCTTTTTTATTCCGTCCTTGAAGCAAACTCGCATAGCCACATAGCTCCTAAATTACGAATTGCTTTGCGATTACAATTTATACAAATTCAAAACTTGAATTATTGACCATTTACAGAAACATTAGCAATTCACATAATATAATACCCCCAATATTGAATATCACAAATCTGCCATAGTTAAGTTTCCAATTTATTAGTTATAAAAAATGATCACATAATAAATAATAATAATACTAAAGTTTACTATACAAATACATTTTGTGATTTTTCTAATATTAATTGAGATATTTTATATTTTGTGTTTTCTTCTTTCACTAAACCCTGCTAACTCATTGATCGATTATATTCACTAGTGAACTTCTTCTTTCAACTAATAAAACCAAATCAGGTACGAAATTTCATTCCGTTCGGATCAATACCCTGGGCAAAATATATGTATATCAATAACTTGGATGTTTGTTATTATGATTATTATTAACAGTTAGAAGCAAGTGTTGGAAAATTGTGTATGAGAAGAGAACATGAGAACTTCTGAATTATATCGTTGTGAAAATTCTACCTGTGAAAATGACTCTAATGTAATTATCAAAATGCGATTTAATGTGGTAAAATTTATAAGCCTCCCTTAACCTGATTTTATCACAAATTCTGATAAAGCTCAACTTAAACTCATCAACATAAAGAACAAACAAAAATTTTCGATTTATTCTTCAAAAATCCCAAAATTAAAGTTTTAAATATCAATGAAATAGTACAATAGGTATACTATTGACCACTCAAGTTTATGTCATTATTTTATATTTTATAATTGATTTATGAACACCGAATGAATAAGGCACAAAGTAAGTATAAAATTTTAATTTAATTTTAAAGTGACATCAACTTTTGTGACCAATTATACATACATATTCCGTATTTTGTGAATTGATTTTCGTTATTTGGATAGTTAAATTTTTAAATCTGTATCATTCTGTATTATGTACTGAAATGATTGCGGCATAAACATTTATAAAACCACTCTACAATTATCTATTACATAAATTTTAATCGTTTTTTATTCTGTTAAAAACAGAAATAAATGGAGAACATTCATTGTTTTTTTTTCATTCTATTCAAATTATATCTTTGATTTACAAAATATAAATATAAAAAAACATCGTGTCTTCTATTCTGAATGATATATCGTTTGAAAACTTTTTTTACCTCTATGTACTCGTACAGTCTCATATGCATTGTGTATACTCCCGATCATAAAAATTGCGACATTTATATGGGGAAATGGGAAAACTTTCGCATTTTTGTTTTGATAAAATTAACATAGGAAATATTGCTGCTCTATGATTGGTCCATATTTCTATATTTATAGTAAAATGTTAGCACATACCATTAGTGAGAGGTGTGTGCGATTTTTTAAAACTTTTTTGCTCCACTTCCCGAAATGCTAGAAGGGTGCGGTTTTTTGCATTCGACGCGGAATTTTTGATACTTTTAATAAGAATCTTTGGCAAAATTTAATTTTCCCAACGGAACATGTGCAAAATCAAAAATTAAATTTATGTGTTTAAGATGGAAAATTAAATTCCTTAATATCTCTGTACACATTAGAGCTAGAGCAAAAATGATAAGGTGATGAATTGTAGCAAACTTGATTTGGTACAACTGTATTTCTTACGAATTTTTCGATTGTTCTAATATTAAGAGAGATATTTTTTATTTTGTGATTGTATATTTTTTATATGATTTTTTATAAGAAAACCGATTTTACATGATATATGAATGCTGTCCGCTCATTGGTTTATGACATTTCTTTAATACCATTGGTTAATATCTAACATAAATTATAAATATTTTAAATGAATTTAATAATCTTAACATTTTAACATTGTTGTACGAGATTCTGTACAATAAACATACAAGTGTTACAGATTTAATTTTTATATATATGAATTCATTTAACCGAAAATCAGATCCACCCATTTTATTTAGGTATCTACATTAGTGTAGGATGTCATCAAATATGGCGGCCACCGCAAATGGCTATTTAAAATTTCCAAATTCACCCCTATGATATGGGTATCAAATAAAAGGGCTTGATGACGTCATTCTAAATCCAATATGGCGGCCGCCGCAAATAGTGATTTTTAATTTCCACATTAACCCCTATGATATGGGTATCAAATAAAAGGGCTTGATGAACGAAACACAGTATATAAAGTGACTTCATTCGAAATCCAATATGGCGGCCGCCGAAAATGGATATTTACAATTTCCACATTAACCACTATGATAGTGGTATCAAATGAAAGGGCTTGATGTGCAAAAAACATTGAGAAAAGTCATGTTATTCTAAATCAAAAATGGTGGCCGCCGCAAATGGAGATTTACAATTTCCACATTAACCCCTAGGATATGGGTATCAAATGAAAGGGCTTTATGAGTGAAGCACAATAACTAAAGTGGCGTCATTATACATCCAATATGGCGGCCGCCGCAAATGGTGAGTAATAATTTCCACAATAACCTATATGATATGGGTATCAAATGAAAGGGCTTGATGAGTGACATATATATATATATATATATATATATATATATATATATATATATATATATATATATATATATATATATATGTATATATACCTATCAAAAAGTAGTGATATCCGATCAAAAACATAAATGTAAAAATGGCTGAGTTTTCCGGTAGATACTTCATATAATAGTTGCTCATTAAAAAGTGATGACATTCCATTAAAAGACTATTTACCATGAAAATAGCTTGGTAAACTATTTACCAAGAAAATTAATAAATGGTAAATTGATTAAATGTAAGAAAAAATTTGGTTGTAAGTTATTTCGCAAGATTTCCCTTAGCATGTTTTTAAAATTGTACAACGCGGTAAGTTTTAACATATTTGAAACAAAAGAAAAAAGAACTTGCCAAGTTATAAAATTTTCCAAATTTTCTAAAATTTTATAGAAAGTTTTCGAAATGTAATATATTGTGCAAACAAAAGAATGTTTGTCTTTATTCAACTCAGTTATATACAATGTTGCAAATTTTCCTGTGTCCCCTAATACATACCCATATTATATAACATTTACATATGTAAAAAATACGTCACGCAGGAGCTGCATTAACTAAGCGAATTTCCATAAAATTAGGCATCAATATATCACATAATACATAATATCATTGATGTCATGTAATTGTATTCTCCCAACAATAAAATTATATTTATGGAAAATAGCTGTTTATTTTATTTCTTATTATTTTTAAATAAAGGCTAATTTTGATACAGTATTCCCAAATCTTAAAATGATTTGCGTCGTTCTTTCCAGAAAATTCATTTAAATACATTATAAATATTCGTCACGCAGGAGCTGCTTAAACTGATTTTCTCTTAAATTGAGAATAAAAATATCACTTTATAAATAATATTATGAATGTCATTTGATTTTATTCTCCCGACAAAAAACGTACTATGGAAAATTTTCGTTAATTTTATTTCTTAATAAATTATTTACATTGTATTTAAATTACAAATATTTCTGAAAATATTAGGAAATATGACCAGGTAATGAATTGTTGAAAAAATTATTTATTATAACTTTACTACTTCAAGATTTTAGGTATTAGAGTTAAATTGTTCATATTTCTGTAAATATTAAAGTAACAGTCAGGTAATTAATTGCAGCATAATTTATGTACTATTTATGTACTACAACTTTACTTACTGTAAATTATTCCATTTTACTAATTTTATATATGTATAGATATTCGGTTATCAAATGATAATTAATGAAAACTCTTTAATAAAATAAAATTTTGTTTTTGAAATAAAATTTCAAATTTGCCCCAATACCTAGATCAGTTTTTGTGTTATAAATACGTTTTTCGACTACAAAGTAGCCATCATAAGTATAAACTAACTAGTTGTAATTTACCCTTTGACAATGCATTCGTATGTATCCAACTCTGAAGGATTTTTTACTGCCTTTACAACTTGTAAAGGCAGTAAAAAATCCTTCAAAGCTGGATGCATACGAAAGCATTTACATTCAGAAATTCAAAAGAAATATTATGAATTTTAATATGACCGATACCAAATTCGGATTTAATCGAAAATTTACGGAAAAATTAACGTCGGTATGTCCCTCTCTCTTTCTAAAGATGTCAAAATATGAAAACCCGTTTACTGTGCAACGCATAACTTAGCTCCAATCAAGAGCGACCTTAGAATAGAATTCAACGTTGGTCAAACATATGTAAGCAAGGAACAACCAAGAAACGTCTTGAAAGTGTCTCCAAATTACCAACGAATAACACATCCTGAGACAATATAAGAAAATCGAATGAAAGCCTTTTTAACAAGTTTAATTTCAATAAAATTTATTATATTTTAATTTATTTTGTTTAATTTTTATTTTATTTTATTTTTGTCCCTTGATCTCTATTTTTTATCGATTTCTACTCGCACAGTTATTTTTAGATGTTATCACCCTCCCCCGCTTTATCAGGGCTTCTCTGACGATCTTGTATAAGATTTTCAAAGGCTCCCTCTATACTCAAGGTGACAGATGGCTATTTCCTGCAGAAGACTTCTGTTCTTCTGTTCTTATTATCAACAACTTTTTCCATCGTTTTAAGTAAAAACAGATGTAAGGCTGATAGCCCCAAACGACTTTGTTAAAAGTATATCCTTTTTCCCTATCTTGGGAATAAAGATAACCTTGACCCTTCTCCAAGTACTTGGATATACCCAAGTACCAAGCTAATCTGACTTAAATTGTCCAGGTGTGGCATTATTTTCTGTTGCCCTTATTGAAAAAGGGCGGGAAATATGCCATCCATACATGGTGTTTAAACGGCTGAAAGGTGTGAGGCCATTGCAACCTTTGTTTGTAAATATGGACGTCACCTTCTCTTAGTTTTCCCTGTTTGATCTATTGGGAGTTTCCACTCCTCCGTCGTCGGATGGCAAGCTGCCTGGGAAGTGTGTTCCAAGTAATAGAAGGGCCCTTTTTTCTTCTCCCACAATTTACCTGCCATTCGATATCTTGAGTTGCCATTACCATATCGTTTTGTGGTAACGTCTTGTACAGCATGGCTGCCATAGGTGTAGAAGCTATGTTTCCACAGAACATCCTAAAGCTAGCTCGGTTAGCTTTTCATACATACTTTATTGTAGATAGTAAGGTTGTTGGAATTTCCAAATGGATATTCTACCCTGAGGCATCACCATGCTGCCTATCAGTGCTAATATGCCAACTGGATTTATTGCATCCATTATTGCTCCATTTACTTTCTTTAGTGAGTTTTATAGTTTTAAGTAGTGTCTGGGCATTCTAAAGCGTGTGTTTGGCCTAGATTGCACAGACTCACTTTGAACGTACCCCAGTCGGTATTCCTGTGATTTTTTTTGAAGATTTTCTTTGTGATAAGTGCCTTCAGCGTGAATACAATTATCCTGTAGTCTGGCAGTGAGCGTTCCACCTGAGGCTCTCCATTATCTTAACTCACTTTAGATAAACTGACTTAGGTTTGAACTACTAAGCTTAATGTCTAAAACTTCCAACCTGACCCTAGTTACAAAAGTAGGTGTATTGCCTTCATTGAGTATGCTTAACTTGGCATTCAAGATAAATTCTAAAACGTACTCACCTCTTTGATTTATATCCGTTCTACCCCAGATATTCCGGGCGTTTGCGTAACAATCCTTTGAACCTGTAATGATGGTATGGTCTTTTCATCTCGTATTGCCACCCTTACATAACAGTCCATTGATCTGCCCCTTGTATACTCTCATTTTTTTGATAAGCGCGATCCCAAGTTGTTTGGCGAAGTCATTTGGCGAACCTTGCAATAGCGGCAGAGATGCCCCTCTAGCATGATCGATATTCACCTGGGCTATATTCGTTCCCTTCTTTTTTAATTTTATTTAATTTTACTTCGGTGTTAGATGTGTGGAGGTGTGTTTCCCTCAACATCTAGTCGCCCATCTTCTTCTTCTTTCGGTGAGAGTTTCCTCGCTGAAGACATAGAGGTCTATGTTCTTTATGTTTTCCTAACAAGATTCAACCAACCCATCGCCTAGGTCCATTTTTATTATTTCTTGAAGGGAAGGGAATCTTGCTCCTCATTGATTCCATCGTAGCTTGTGGAGCCTTCTCCACGTCACCCTTGCTCCCCTGTTCCCCTGTTTCCCCGTCACCTCTTCCTCTTTTCTTCTCCGTAGGTCATGGGTGGAGGTTTGACGAATCTATAATAGATCTCGTGTCCGCCCTTCAATGTTCTCGTGTCCGTCAATGCTAGTAGTGGGTAATTGGCCTTTCGCTTTTACAGCTGATTATTGTCAAAGATGAAATGTTAAGTCCCTAATTCTAAGCTTCAATCAGTGTGAGTAACTTCATCCCATTTTGACCAGCACTTTTTTGCAGGAAGACTGAGCACTTCTTTCCAGGAAATTCCTAGGATGTCTTGTCCCGAACACGTCATTGGTACTTTGCCTTCTATGTGGTCATTTTCGGTACCATCTTCATCAGCCACTCGGCTATTTGCGAGTTTTCGCAATCGATTAGAAGCATATCTGAAACAAAAGGACGCACCCAAACTGGATCTTACAATCCCATCCTGATGCGACTTCCTGCACCATACTGTCCTCAAGTGTTGACAAGTTTTCCTCTGAGGATTTCCCGTGGATGGCTATTTTTTATTATATTGCTACTTCCACGTTTCTTTAACACCACGTTTTCCGGGTGAGGTCTCACACCCTCACCTTTTTGTCAGTGGCTTTGATCCTGGCTTCCTCAGGTGTCATAACCTATGCTAGGACTCTTAGGTATCAGTTTACTCCTGATTTTTTCGTGCTTCTTCTCAGTGAGTCATCCAGGCCTCCCGATTGCTCCCTTGGGGATAGAGGCAGAGAGGCAACGTTAAAATACAGTCGGCTGCAAACCATCTGGCTGCAAACCATTAGATACGCATAGTTGTACATGTTACTTTGGATTAAGGGGGGAAGAGGCAGTCCTTAGTTCATCTCTCGACAACAGCCAGCCAGTTGAGTTACGGAAACTTAGCCCTCGCACCACGACAAGGTTCGACTTTTTTTTGCATTCTTTTTTCCTTTATTGAACACCATACAGTTTTGTTAACGTTTAGCCTAAAACCTGCATTTACACTTGCCTGACAAACTTTATTTACCAAAACCTGCAGACCTTCTTCACTATTTGATATCAAGACCGTGTCATCCGCGTACATGATATTATTAATAATGTGTCCGTTAACCGTAAAGCCTTCGTTTAAATCAGTTAACTGTTCCATAATTTGTCCGCATATAGGTTATAGAATAGTGGTGACAATACACATCCTTGCCTAACACCACGTTTTATTTTGACTCATTTTCTAAGCCCGTTACGAACAGCCACCACTTGCTCCAGTAAAGAAGTTCGATTAAACTGGTTATTTTTATCTGTTATAATTTTATCCAATAATTATCAGAATTCGTAAAATAGCGGAAACGCTTCGAATTTAGCGCGTATAATCTATCATAATGTTCTCTTAATTCCCGATATCCTTAAATGTTGATATTTTTCAAACCAACAGGAAAATTATAAAAACTAGAAATTTTCTATCGGGAAATAGAAAATTTTAGCATTTTTGTTATGATAAATATAACATTGTGAAACATATAACTTATAAGTCCATTCTGATTGGTTGATACTGTATTCTGATTGGATGGCACAGAAATCGCGTAGCATTTCAAAAAGTATATTTATTTTTAACAGCTTTATTTGAAAACCAAACGTAATCAATATTCCAACAATGGGAAACACGAGTTTTTAGGCTAGAAGGAGGAGGTTTTTTGCATTCAACCCGGACTAACTTGAAACTTTTAAGAAAAATGGGAAAACTTTAATTTTCCCAACACAAGATCTCCGAAAATGGGAAAGAACAACAAATTATTATTACCTTTTTTATCTAATTATAGTGTTTTCTATATGGAAAATTAACATAACATTACTTATTCGGCAAAATAAGAGTTTTAGCAAATCGAATATGTGATTTCGGATGAACAATTAGAATAAAAATTTGCATACATTATTTAGTTTGAATCAGTAATGGTACATTTATTTAAATGTTTAAAAAATATGTTTTCAAAAAACAAAAATTTGTTTAATGCAATATTTCAAATTTGTGAAAAAAATTTAATTTTCACCTGGGTTTAAAAATTGAAATATTTCGTAAACTAATAGAGATATCGAAAAACTAATCGAAAATATGGTCGATATAAGGCAACGTCGTCCATAGAACATATACCACATCTGAATAAAAAAATTCAGCCCATGTGAATTTTAGGACCGTGCCGAATTAACGAGAAATTTTATATAAAAACTTTAATAACTCCGAAACGGTGTGTTTTATCGAAAAAATAAGCAAAAACAAAGTACCCTCATGGAGTTTACTTATATCCCAAACAACCTGAATCTTAAGTTTTATGATCGTAGGCCTACTTTGCAAACTTTTGTATCTTTTTCAAAAAGAAAAAAATTTTATATGGTGTTAATATCTTAACGTAATTTTCTAGACACGCTTAAAGGATGCGGTTTTTTGCTTTCGACGCAGAATACCTTGAAACCTATAAGAAAAATCGGAAAACTTTCATTTTCCCAACGCAACATTCCCAAAAATAAGTAAAACCAAAATTTATATTTAAGTGTTTAAATTTAAGCCACTGCCAGACATTTTAGAAGGATGCGATTTTTTGCATTCAGCGCGGAATAACTTGAAACCCATAAGAAACATCGGAAAACTTTAATTTTCCGAAATTAAGTCACTTTCAGACATTTAAGATATAAGAAAAATAGAAAACCTTCAATTTTCCCAACACTACATCCCCAAAAATGGGAAAGAACACCAAAAAATACCTTTTTTGCTTATATTCATGCTAGAAGGTAGCGGTTTTTTGTAATCATTCCTAGACGTGAAGCCAAGGTTCCTTGGGGTTCACGGAGGTGGAAACCGCTAGCGAGCAGAGCGAGTTAATTTTATATAACGCAAAGCGGTCTCCTTTGCATCTGTGAATCTACTAAGAAAGAAAAAGAGTTATGTAACGCAAAGCATAACAAAACGCATAGCGTTTTGTGCGAAGCATTCGGCTTTGTATATTTAAGCCGTACAAAAAGTAGTCATATCCGATCAAAAACATAAATGTAAAAAAGGGCTGAGTTTTCGCGGAGATACTTCATATAAAAGTTCCTCCTTAAAAAGTGATGCTATCCCATTAAAGGACCGAGCTATCTACCAAGTAAATAGCTCGAAGAACTATGTACCAGAAAAATTAATAAATGGTAAATTGATTAAACGTTAAAAAAAATTTTGTTGTTAAAAAACTAAGTTTTCCCTTCCCTTTGTTTTTAAAATTTTATAACCCGACAAGTTTTAACATATTTGAAACAAAATAAACAATAACTTGCCAAGTTTTAAAGTTTTAGAAACATAAGTACTAAGGGAACACCAATACCAAAACTTTTTTTCTGCGGTGAATAATCTCAACCGTTACAAAATCGAGACTAAACTCAATGCACCTTTGTATATATTATAAATAACGGGTATAAAAACACAAATGGTTTCTATAAAAATTGAACCCTCAATAATATTGTATCATATTTAAATATTTTTACACCTATAACTGTAATAAGATATAAGATAATATAATATAATATAAATATGTTATTATATAGGTACCCAACAAATAATAGTAATAATATATTAAATTATACGTAGGTCTGCATTAGATAGATTTCATATTTAAAACTCATTCATACCATTTGTAATGCAGTTCTATACAAGCATAATAGCTTCCTGTATAGACGCGATTCTAATGACACCTTCTAGCATTAATAATAACTACATACATAGCATTAATGTGAAATATACATCATATTTAAAATGAAAAAATAAATATATTGTTTTATACATTTATATGTGAGATTATTTTAGATCGAGATAATAAGCGCACCAATGTAGCTTTGAATATTTGTTGTGATGTACAATTATTATTCAAATGTAATTAAATTTTATAAACAATTCTATTCAAAATATTTGAAAAATATTTAATGTTTGTAGGTTAATATTTAATTGAACGAAAATTCGTACTTTATTTGGGTTTTATTAAAAAAAAATTACTTAAAGTTTTTCTTGAATATTTTAGAATTGGGATTAATATCTATAATTTATAAAATTTAGTAATTAATTCATTATTATTATCAAAGAGAACTAAAATTCGTAATTCAAATTTTGTCCCAATTCCTAGAACAATTATTTGTATTTTATAAATACGTATTTCGACTACAAAGTAGTCATCATCAGTGTGAATTAGCTAATCGTAACTATCTTCGGGATATGAAGTCAAAGATATTTACTCGTTGCTAATTTGGTGCATGACTGATTTGTTTACTTATCGGAGAAGAAATATCCATTCAATACCCCAGAAACAGACTGAATATACATTCATAATTCCGAATAATTTGACTTAACTTTATTAAGAAAAGACAATCCGATAAAAAACATAAATGTAAAAAAGGGCTGAGTTTTCGGGGAGATACTTCATATAATAGTTGCTCCTTAAAAAGTGATGATATCCCAATTAAAGAGCGGAGCTGTTTATAATATAAATAGCGAAAAGTAAAATGTAAGAATGTAAGTGCAAAGTAAACTGAAAAATATGGTTGAAAAAATTTATTTCGTAAGTTTTCTCTTAGTATGTTTTTAAACTTTTATTACGCGGCAAGTTTTAATTTAAAATATTTGAATCAAAAGAAAACAAATAACTTACAACGATATAAAACATGAAAAACACACTAAGAGAAAACTTACGAAATAAATTTTTTCAACCAAATTTTGTTTTTCATTTTACTTTGCACTTACATTCTTACATTTTAGTTTTCGCTATTTAATTTATAAATAGCTCGGCTCTTTAATTGGAATATCATCACTTTATAAGGAGCAACTATTATATAAAGTATCTCCCCGAAAACTCGGCTATTTTTTACATTTATGTTTTAGATCGGATATCACTACTTTTTAGAAGGCTAAATATACAAAGCCAAACGCTTTGTGCAAAAGGCTATATTTGGATAAGTGTATCCTTACTTACTGTGATCTGCTAATAAAGTCTTTTCATTTGATACCCATATCATAGGGGTTAATATGGAAAATATGAATCACCTTTTTGCGGCGGCCACCATATTGAATTTAGAATGACTTCACTTTACATATTGTGTTTTTCTCATCAAGCACTTTCATTTGATACCCACATCATAAGGGTTAATGTGGAAACTGTAAATCTTCATTTGCGGCGGCTGCCATATTGGATGAAGCATGACTTTACTTTACTTATTGTATTTCGCTCAAGAAGCCTTTTCATTTGATACTTCATCATAGGGGTTAATGTGGAAATTATAAATCGCCATTTGCGGCGGCCGCTATATTGGATATAGAATAACGTCACTTCATTTACTGTGTTTCGCTCATCAAGCCCATTCATTTGATACCCATATCATAGGGGTTTAGGAGGAAATTATACATCTCCATTTGCTGCGGCCGTCATATTGGATTTAGAATGACGTCACTTTACTTACTGTGTTTTGCTCATCAAGCCCTTTCATTTGATATCCATATCATAGCGGTTAATATGGAAATTATAAATAATCATTTGCGGCGGCCGCCATATTGGATATAGAATAACGTCACTTTATTCACTGTACTTTGCTCATCAAGCCCTTTCATTTGATACCCATATCATAGGGGCTTATGTGAAATTATAAATTGCCATTTGCAGCGGCCGCCATATTGGATTTCGAATGAAGACACTTTACTTAATTTGTTTCGCTCATCAACCCCTTTCATTTGATACCTATATCATAGGGGTAAACGCGGAAAGTCGTTATTTTGCGGCGGCTGCAATATTCGATTTTTTAGATGACATCCTACACTAATGTTGATATCTAAATCATTTTGAGTCGGCGCCAAAAAATCTCCATCGAAATGTTAGATGGGTAGATCTGATTTTCGCTTACTTTTTTGTTCTAGCACACAAAAAAAAAATTGCTCTTTATCTGTTTTCGTTCTTGGGTTATTGTGTCCACAGACAGACAGACAGGCGGACGGACATGCGGAAATAGCCGAATTGGGTATTTGTATCAAGGATAAATATTTTCAAACGTCAAAGTCGGGATTAAACTTAACATACCATGTATATTTACATATACTGGGAATAAAAAGGTAATTTTTGGTGTTTTTCCCCATTTCGGGGTTGTTTTGTTTGAAAAATTAAAGTTTTCCAATTTTTCCTACAAAGTTAAAACAGGTTGAATGCAAAAAAACCGAATTCTTCGAGCATATCTAGAATTGGGTTAAAATTTTTAAAACAAAATTACGTATAAATAAGATCCAAATCTTCTTTTTTTGATAAATTTGACAAAGTTACTTCGTTGAAAAATTTTTACAATTAGTGTTATCCCTTTGAAGTATTCATAAGTAATGATTAAAATCTAACGTGCAAAATACATTTATAGTAAATATATATGTTTATATTTATACTGAATGTATCATCCAATGAGATAGTCCCCAACAAATATCATCGAATCAGAATGGACTATAACCAAAATTTTTGCTTTTTACCGTTTTTTCGGCTGTTGCGTTGGGAAAATTAAATTTTCCCAAAGATTCTTATTTAAGGTTTCAGAAACTATCGCATCGATTGCAAAAATGCGCATCCTTCTAGCATTTCTGGAAGTGGAGCAACAAAGTTTCAAAAAATCGCGCAAACCTCTCAATGGTGGCGCATTGCTAAATTTTAAGTATATGTATAGAAAAATTTTTTTGTTTTTTCCCATTTTTTCGGATGTTGCGTTGGTAAAATGGAATTTTTTCGATCTACAAATAGGTTTTGAGATATTTCGGGTCGAATGCAAAAAAACGCATCATTCTCCAATGTCTGGAAGTGGCTTAAACTTAAACACATAAATTTAATTTTTGATTTTCGATATTTTCCGTTAGAAAAATTAAATTTTCCCAAAGATTCTTATTTAAGGTATCAAAATTTCGCGTCGAATGCAAAAAACCGCATTCTTATAGCATTCCAGGAAGTGAACCAACAAAGTTTTAAAAAACCGTGCACCAATCTCACAAGTAGTGTGTGCTAAATTTTTAGTATAAATATAGAAATATTGACCAATCATAGAGCTGCAATATTTCCTATGTTAATTTTATCCACACTAAAATTTCGTGGTTTGATAATTTTCCTTTCGGTTTGGCCACTATATCTAACTGTATGCCAAATGTCAACTTTTAAGGACTTATGGTCTAGGCCCTGGAATGACCATCATGTATGGCCAAGAACTGTGGTCGTTCACGCTTTTTAACGATTTTTGAATGCGAATAAATTTTTAACCGTTTATGTCTTAACGAAAAGCAAAAATATTTTCTCTTATAATTCCCTAAATAAATTATATTAAAAAAATCAGCACTGTAGCTATTTTCGTTCAGAAAATATTTCTGGGTCAAATCGGCTCTGATTTAACTTGCGAAGGCAAAAAAACCCCTTAAACTCTCCCTGTTGCACAACCGTGCTCTATATAAAATTATTATGTTTATTTACTTTTAGTTTTTTTATTAATTTTGTGTTTATTTACATATGTTTTTTTATTCATTTATTAGGAAAACAAATGTATTGGTATTTATTTATTAATTTACTCATTTTTGTTTACGTTTTTATAATTGTGGATTTTACGATTAATTTTTTTGTTATTTGTCAACCACTGTAAAACTTAACTGCAAAATACATATTATTATTAATATTTGTTTATTTGTGTATACTTTCGCATCAACATAACGATGTTTGTCCAAATTCCTTTCGGTTACGTATGACAAACTGTAGAAGACTTTAGCGTATACTCCGAAAAATTTCATTGAATTTTAATTAAATTAAATACTGATATGAAAAAATTAACTCGTCAACCAGGAATCGAACCTCGGGCCTCTGGATATCTAGTCCAGTATGCTTCCGCCACACCAAAGACGACTGTGACGTAACAGCCAACTTTTTCATATTATTCTTATTTTTATTTATTTAGACAGTATTACTTCAATCGAAGTTATTTTTAATATTTATTTATTTGTGTATACTTTCGCGTCAACATAACGATGTTTGTCCAAATTCCTTTCGGTTACGTATGACAAACTGTAGAAGACTTTAGCGTATACTCCGACAAATTTCATTGACATTGAATTTTAATTAAATTAAATACTGATATGAAAAATTTAACTCGTCAACCAGGAATCGAACCTCGGGCCTCTGGATATCTAGTCCAGTATGCTTCCGCTACACCAAAGACGACTGTGACGTAATAGCCAAGTTTTTCATATTATTCTTATTTTTATTTATTTAGACAGTATTACTTCAATCGAAGTTATTTTTTGTTTTTTTTTTTATATATTTTTTTTCAAGGTTGAGCCCGATTAGTTTACCGCACAGACATAGTCATGTGACGGTAAACTGTGGTTTTTATTTTTTAGTTCTAGTCTATCATGTGAACGGAAAATGTGTGTAAGTGTGCGTGTATATTTGTAAGGGTGTCTGTGTTCTTGTAGTGTGTATAAATGTATGTATGTTACGTTATGTAGCCTCTACGTAGGTTCTCATGGACGCAAGTGAGTATGGCGTAGACTTCTGCTTGGAGGACCGTGGCATATTTCCCCAAGTAGAGGCTTATGTTTGCATTGGGTCTCTCACCGTAGATTCCCGCCTTGGTCCCTTCTTCAGTTTTGGATCCGTCTGTATACCAGGCGATTCCTTTCTTGAGGTAGGGTGGTTCTCCTGCTGACAATATGGGCCTATCACATACTAAAGTGAAAGGTTTTGAGAAGGAGTATGTCTTGGGAAGTATATCTGTGTCCATTTTAAAGACGGGGTCTGAGATAATTGATGATGTTCCCACGATACTTGCATGTCCAACCAGATTTTTATTAATCCAGTTATTATTGCAAAACATTCTATAGGCGCTGGATCTCGCTTTAGCTATTATTACAATGCTTAGCGAAAGCAGCCCCAGTATGACTTCCATGGCAGCTGTAGGTGTACTGCTCATGGATCCAGTGATGCACAAGCAGGCCAGTCTTTGGTTCCTGGCCAGCTTTTTGCACGCTGTAATCTGCTAAACTTTTGGCCACCACACTAGAGCAGCATATGTTGTTATAATGAGCCTGACTACTGTCTTGCAAAACATGAGAGAAGATTTGCTCTTATTTGTTACGAATTTCAGATGACGGTTCCATGTTAGTTTAGAATCCTACATTTCTCCTAAGAGCTTGGCTTTCCTTGTGATCTGTAATCTTTCACCAAAGAAGATGAGTGGTTTTATGTTATCAGCCTTCCTTTTCCGTGTGAAGGGAATTATTTTGGTCTTACCAGGGTTTGTTTTCAATCCCTGATTGATACACTATTCCTGTGCGAGTCTTAGAGCGTTTTGCATAAGCTACGAGATTGTGTCTTCACAGGGTTCTTGAATTGCAATTAAAATGTCGTCCGCCTTACTCTGTGTGTAGTATTCATTTTGGTTGAGATTCGTCGGTAAGCTGTTCACTGTCAGACTCCACAGGAGTGGGGATAAGACACCGCCCTGCGGACATTGCTTCGTGACTCTCACAGTGACAGACCCTTCAAGCCCTTCTTGTTTGTATTCTTCTTCCTATCAGCATAGATTTTATTCACCTGCAAAAGGTGGCTTCTACTCCGTGCTGACTTGCAAAATCAACCATGGAATTGTAAGAGGCATTGTCAAATACCTATGTCCAGAAAAACGCACAAGGTAGTTTGTTTCCTTGTGAATCCCTCCTCACTCGTGTATATTACGTTGTGGATGGCAGATTCACAGGATTTTCCCACCTGATACGCGAGCTGGTTGGCATGAAGTGGATTTCTCGACAATGCCCCCTGAGTCAAATGAAATTCTATTAGTCGTTCCATTGTTTTCAGTAGAAACGATGACAGACTAATTGGTCTAAAGTCCTTTCCCGTGGACTGGTTAAGCCTCCCCGGTTTTGGCAAGATGGTCACTCTTACTGGCTTCCATACTGTTGGGATATAATTCAAAGCCAGGCTTGCCCTGAATATATGCCCAAGCAGAGTTCAAAGATGCTCTGCTCTTTTTTGTAAAAGCACTGGGTATATCCCATCTGCCGGCAATCGCCGGTCTTCTCCAGTCCTCACCAGTCGGTGGGAGACCCTGGTTAACCTGCTCTTGAGAAAGGTTTTCACCGTCCAATGCTACCGAATCCGGGAAATGAATGCCGGAACAGTGTCTCGAGTGTATCCTTCGTGGAGCTAGTATACTCACCATCGGGTTTACGAAGTGACTCCCTCAGATCAGCGTTCTCTCCATGAGTCCATTTTGGCTTTCTTCAGAGACTTTTTGTATTCAGTAAGGGCTTCATGGTAATTATCCCAGTTCCCCAACCTCCTTGCTCTGTCAAATAGCTGGCGAACCTTTCTCCTCTGATTCCCTAGGTCCTCTTTCCACCGACAAGTTGACTTGTTGATGTCTTTTGAGACCTCCGGGCAGTTTTCTTGGAAAGAGTTAATTATTGCATGCTAAAACTCAGTTTCAGGTAGTAAGCTTAATGTCCAGTACTATTTTAACTTTTTTCGGGATTGTGGCGAGTTTGAACTTTAGTATCGAATGTAATTGATTTGTCTGTGATCCGATACAGATGGTTCATCGGATAGTAGCCATTTCTTGATTTTTCCACTGATTTCATAAGTGCTCAGTGTAACATCAATGACTTCCTTCCGAACTTTGTTAAGAAAAGTCGGCTTGTTGCCTTGATTAACTATATCTAAGTTATTAGCTATGACATAATCAAAGAGGTATTCACCTCTTGTATTTATGTTTTCACTACCCCATGCAGCGGGATGAGCGTTTGCATCACATCCCAAGATCAGTTGGTGGTTTTTTCCTCACAATACTGGATCAGGTCTTTCATCTTTATTGATGGCGGTGGGGTAGATGCATCATAGAGAAGGTAGACCGAATCGATGATTACCACTCCAGTTCGGTTCCCCATGCTGTATTTTACTTTTACCACTATAAGATCTCTCTGACGAAACTCTAACAGCGTCAAGACATTGATGTCCTTTCTTGCATAAATGGAAGTTCTGTCTCTCCGAGCTTTTGTCGTAAATAATTTGTCCTCTAGTTTCTCCTAGTCCAAGAATGTTATGGTTCACAGCCCAAGGTTCCTGGATCAGAGCTATGCAAATTCCTCTTTTCAGCACATTTTGGCAGAAGACAGCGGAGGCCACCTTACTGTGCTGGAGGTTTATCTGAAGCATCCGAAGATCAGACATTATTTTTTCCCTTTGATGTTTTCAGTGATGTTTACAATATAAATGGTTTTCCACATTGGTACTCATGCTGTTGATAATTCGCCACTCCTGAGTGTGCAGGTTTGCATTCTGCGCTCCAAGAGTTTGGATTATTTTGTCCGTTTCAATGGAGTTATAGATCTGTAGAGCATACAACAAACTTTTGATGTGTTCATCAGGGCTCTTGCATCCTCGACGACAAGTTCCGCTCCATCCCATGGTCTGATATTCGGGACGTTCTCCATGAGCAAGTTTATGGCTGTTGTTCCTATGCACCGCGCAACGAGGGTTCCCCTGTCCAGGTGGCAACCCCAATATTGTGAGCCCTCAATGAGCTCTTGGCTAATAAGAGTTTGTAGCATCGAGAGTTTCACCTCTTCGGATTGTTCCTGAGTCATTTTGACCTCAGGATACCCCCTCAATGCAATGCATATCGTTATTGTTGCGGTGGTTTCAGCAAAGGTATTAATAGCGCTTGCCTGTTCCCCCTTCTCCGTTTTATCGAGATCTGTTTCGAGCTTGGTGTCCCATCTTCAGATCTCAATCTCTTTTCCTGTGGATTTTCCATGGGTTGATTCACTGAGTCAGACCCCACAGGTATCACTGTTCCTGAGAAAAACAGGGTTGTAGGTATTTTCCTCTTTATCGGAAGAATCGGTTTCTTTTCAGCTCTTGCTTTCTCTTCAAATGCTTTTCTCTGGGCTTCGTCAGAGAAATTTTTCATTTCCACCTTCAGGAAAGGATTGTGGAGTTTATCGTCCAGATTTTCTGCTGGGCTGAATGCACATGCAGTTTTTTGTATTTCGGCGAGGTTTGCTTGTGCATCCTTGGTTGATTCACTTTTTGAGGGGATTTGAGCCCCAGAGTTATTATAATTTTACAGTGTCTTTCCATTTTGATCCCACGAGTAAATCGGGCCGTATACTACCCCATCGGCTGCACCAAGGGGATATTTTTTGACAGCATTTGACACTGCTGCCCTAGCCTTCAGCTAGTTCTTTAGACACTATGCAAGGCACCGTAGCTTGGGTTTTCGACTGGATTCTTGGTCATGCTTCTCAAGGCTATCCTATGCGGCATGGCTATTCCTGCCAGTAAAATAGTTACCGATGGCGTACCATAGCCCTTCATCGATGCACTTAAGCCTCTCCACCAACTACAAGGTCCTACCATGCCTAGGAGAGGTCATAGAGAAGGAGGGCATAGAGATAGAAGAAAACACTAAATATAAAATATCTCTCTTAATATTAGAACAATCGAAAAATGTATAATAAGTAAAATTGTGGAAAATCAAGTTTACTACAATTCAATGCCTTATCATTTTTCTCAAACTCTAATGTGTACATAGATATTACGAATTTTAATTTCCAATCTTAAATTGTAAATATTTTTGTAAATATTAGTGTAATAGAATAATGGTTAGAAACAAAATTACAGAAGTCTTAATACAAGAACTTTACTTATTATAAATTTTTCGATTATTTGAATATTAAGGGAGATATGTCAAATTTTGTGTTCCCTCCCCCTCATCTAAGCCCCCGTTCTCCGTGTCTGATCTTACCCAATAATGAAGTTGACCTTCTGAATACCAAAAGCGCCTCGAATACTAAATTTTATTCCAATTAGAATAAAACTGTGACCACTAGAGAGTCCACAGATGGAATGAAATTTGGTATTTGAGGCGCTTTCGGCAAAAGTTCAGTTTTTCTATACTTTTTTTCTAATCATTTTTTCTGTTTCACTAATATTTTACATAAATATTTACAATTAAAGATTGAAACTTAAAATTCTAAATATATCCGTACACGTTGTAGCAAACTTGATTATCTACAACTTCACTCCTTATACATTGTTTGATTGTTCTACTATTAAGAGAGCTATTTTATATTTTGTGTTTGTTTCACACGAATACATGAAATAAATAATTACACTATACAAAATACAAAAAAAAAACCAAGAGTTCCAAGAGGAAAGTATAGAAAAGGTATGCAGGATCTTGGCTAAGAATAACTACCCGGCATATTACTTAGATCGCTGCTTTAGAAAATTTGAACAAATAAAGAGTAGAGTGGACAACAATAGGGACAATACTGATGGATTATGCCGTTTTAAGTTCCCATTTATCAAAGATTTATCAAGGAGCATCACTAACTGTTTTATGGGCACAAACTCCAAGCCAGTGTTCTATAATTTAAACAAAATCTCATCAATTTTCTCACAGTTAAAATGGAAAACTGAAAAATTAAAAAACTCTGAATTGGTATATAAAATTCCATGTTGCTGTGGTCGAGTATATATTGGCCAGACAAGGCAATACCTGAAAAGAAGAATTTATCTACATAGATATGGCAGTAAATCATCAAACTACATAACAAAGACCATACTGCTTTGGCAAAACATCACTTTGAAACAGGCCATAATTTCTTGACAATGTGGAGATTTTGGAGACTGAAGATATCTACAGCAAGATATCTATTTCTTGACTTGTGTTTTAAAATGAAATACTAATTTGTTTGTTTTGTTTTTTAAAATATTTGAATGTCCTTTTTTATAAACAAATTTTGTGGGAATAATATTGTTGTTGATTGCGAATACAGAGGTTTATTTAATGTATTGCCACAACCTATAGTGCAGAGTAATAGCACATGTCAACCGTATGCTAGATCATAGGTGGGCAGGGGTTGACTCGACTCAGCTCTGAGTGAGAGGTAGGAAGAGAGATAGAGTAAATACAGGGTAACTTCTTCCTATTATTAATGTTTTCTTTTTTTAATTAAAACATTTTCTGAAAAAAATATTATAATACCAACTCTTTTTTATGGTCACTATTATACAAAGTAAATGATACATACAATACATTGAATACATACTCTGGAATTTTGGGCTGGTAATTTGGGGCATAAAATGTACCTTTTTAATATATTTGTGTATGAATAAAATAAAAATGTTATTTATAAATAAATATAAATATAAAATATAAATCTTTTGAACCTTTACGTTTACCGCTGGACCGTTGTAATAAAAGGGGGAAATTTTTGCAAAGAATTTGAATAGAATTGAAAACTAGTTTAGATAGAATTATAGTTTTGGAAATTCCAAATAAATTGCCTGAACTTTTTACTACTCTTATCCGAGAACTAATAAACAATTATTTACCTGATTTAATTATTTTTTCTTCGTATGGAGTATCATGTCATGGGAAATTGATGAATTAAGTTAAATTTTACATAAAGTGGGATCTTGAGTTTCTTCGAGTTAGTCTACTTTGAATTGAAAAAGTGAAAAGTACTATTCGTAGTAGTGGAAATTATTTTTCGCATAATTTGTTTTTTCAAAAAAAATAAAAGTAGTGAATTTAATAATGGAGAATACATCGCAAGCAGTCTTGGATAAGTTCAGCAGTGCAGGTGTGGCA
The DNA here is from genome assembly GCA_963920215.1 of Nineta flava. Taxonomy (NCBI): domain Eukaryota; kingdom Metazoa; phylum Arthropoda; class Insecta; order Neuroptera; family Chrysopidae; genus Nineta; species Nineta flava. The sequence continues at coordinate 63,371,403 of OY986040.1, forward strand.
CCGTCTGCTAAGAAAAGGAGGATAT